>JACEFZ010021608.1:0-155000 GCA_014155875.1 Cepaea nemoralis | reverse complement strand
GTCGTCGCTTAAAGCTACGGAGTTCGTGCTTTGTGCGACGCTTTCCGTGCTGCGGAAAGAGACCGAGCCGTATGGGATAAAACCCGGTGCAATGAAGTCGACCCTGTCGACTTTTAAGCGACATATAGTAAAGGGGCCAAAAACGGTTGAGAACCACTGGTCTAAACCATGTGGTAATGCCACCACAGTTGGTGTGGCTGTGGCGTATCACGTGGGAGTGAACTAGCACCGACCATGTAGCATAGACGTCGGTGGCTAGAAGAGAGCAGGTGGATTACACCGTGTTGCTGCATTAGATAGGATGACACCAAAATTCATCTTCATCATAATATTGATTTATTTGGTCGTTTCAGGATTTGAGGTTTGAAGATTGAGCACAACCCACTACTGGACAACGCTGATCGTATTCCTGTACGAACCTTGGGCCTTGTTCACGTCAGATTAGAAGCACTAGATTTCATCATTATCATCACTACCTAGCCAAATGACATTGGCGGTCACGACTCTCCACAGATCACGGTTCTTGGTGTTCAGGATCAATTCTATTGATGATATTCCTCCATGCCACTGTCTTAGACTACCCAGGGCAACTTCCCTCTTTCTTTTCCACCCCCCCCCCCTCCTTTTTTTTCTCCCTCTCTATTGCTTTCACTCTCCCCTTCCCGTTTCTTTTACTCTCCTATTCCTCTCTCTTCCAACCCCCTCCTTCATGTGTCTTTCATTCTCCCATTCTCTCTCTCTCTCTCTCTCTCTCTCTCTCTCTCTCTCTCTCTCTCTCTCTCTCTCTCTCTCTCTCTCTCTCTCTCTCTCTAGCAGTAACTTGGTCTTAAACGCGGACTTCTTATTCAGAAAGCAATGGCAAACTACTGAATATAGAAAAAATCAACATGGGGTTGATCGCAAAGCCCTGCACAGATCATGCAACATTTAAACATAACCCCACCGCAGATCCTGTAAACTAAGTGTGAGATCATAGGTAAATGACGTGCCCAGTTCTCTTTCTCACTACCGTTTCCTTCTCTAACCTACAACACAGATACGTATTTTCTCATTGCGTGGAAGTAATTAACCTATTCCTGTCCCACTCCCAAGGACACAGTCCCCCATGCCAAGGACACAGTCCTACGAAAGACATGACATTACAACAGCCGTGCCAGCTCTTCGATCCTACACTCACCGCTGAACCTACCAGTGTGTAGTAACATATACCCGCATACTTGTCTACAGGAGGACATCTGTCGCTCGAGCTATCCCTGCCCGTGTCATATGATGCGTATGTGTTTGTTATTGTTCGGATTCAGCCGACTCGGGTAGTCACGATAGCAGTTTCTGAACGTATTTGAATTGGTACCTCAGAAGTCGGAGTCGTTGAGCCTGATGGCGAGGGACACGGGTAATAGGGAAAGCTGCCCACAGGCAAAAACTAGTCCAGCGTGAACTACGATTGAGTTCAAACTGTGCAAACGAAAAAAGGACTTGTTTGGACCGCGGAGATGTTTGGAATGAATACTGATGCAAGGCGTGGTTCTTGGGAGGAGCGGCGGTCATCCAGTACGAAAATAGGAGACACAGAGTGGTTCTAATTCTCCACAAAGTCTCATTTTGTGACCGCATGGCTACAGGGTTGATTAGAGACTGATGAAGTGACTGATGAAGTAAGTGAGTGAGTGAGTGAGTGAGTGAGTGAGTGAGTGAGTGAGTGAGTGAGTGAGTGAGTGAGTGAGTGAGTGAGTGAGTGGTGGGGGGTACGGGGTGTCAGGCATTGGTAGCACCTTTGGTAAGGATGGCTCTCATGTCCTTTCAGGACCCATCCCCCACTGGTCCAAGTCTGACACCCAGCTCGTGCCTGTGGCTCCTAGTAGCTGTCAGCATCATCATTCTTGATGGACAAACAACAACACAACAGAGTGAGTGATATTGGAATATTATCCCATCACTACGGACAAGTCTATAAGTGCTCAGTTCCTCCCCCCAACATTTACATCAGCGTCCTACGTCACATCACACCTTATATCAGCTCAATTCATCTCATCTAATTTTACCTCATTTCAGCTCGACTCCAGTGTCGAGTGACGTTCTCCACACTTGCCGAAGTATCTACTTCAGGGCTTTCTCCAGGTTCACATATACTAGGTGTAATAGTCTGGCGCGATACATGATGATGATAATGTTACCAATACCAGCATCCCTTGCAGTGCCCTGGGGTACGATGGGAAGCCGCTCTGGAAGTGAGGATAAATAGAGGCGCGTGTCAGTTTCCCGGTCTCTCCAAACCAGACAACCGTGGCCGAAGGAGCGATGATGTAAATCGCTGTAGTATAGAATAGGGAGGCTTTAACCAGCCCTCCCCATCACTGGACCAGAGCAGGGAGTCACAAATGCCTCTAGATTTAACCATGACTGGCTTGTGTGGCCCACACACGAGGACCGAGGAAATCCATCAAAATAACTGGCAATTTGTAAGCCCACTCTTGGTGAGTTAAATTTATTTAGATAGCTTAATTAAAGATATGATAGTGGTGCCTTTGCTAGTTTCCAACTGGAAGCTCCAAACTTAACATCCACAGGTTTGAGGTACAATTCGGTGTAGTTCGGTTTATAGTGTTACCTAGAATGAGGAAATCTTCTGTTCCTGAGTGAATAAAAATTAGTATTTATTTTCACAAGTAAAATGGCGACGATCGGCAGAATGACAACAACATGGGTTCGCCTCAATTAGTAACTGTAAAAGTGCTACTCTGCAGATTGGCAGGGGTGTAGTAAGAAAATTAGTACCAGGGGTATTCAGTGACGATGCAGGAGAAAGGTTGTTCTCATACGATGGTGTGTATATTTGTAGGTTTTTAGATTTGAGGTAGCAGACAGTGCAGTACGGATTGGAAGTAATCAAGTATCGATACTGTACTGTGTTTGGTAGTTCTATAGAATTTGATAGGTCCAGAATTCAATACAGTAGGCAAAATATGTAGTATCATAGTCCAGAGTAGAGGAGGATGTATTGTTCTGTAAAGTCAGTGTTGCGCTTCTTTGTCTTTGAGCACTTAAGTATAGGAAATTATAACATCTTCCTGTCCTTGATATTTTCCTCCTATGACAAGTGGCGAGCCTCGGCCTGGATTGTTTGGCGGCCTTTAGATTATCTTGTTGGTGTCTGTTCCAGTCTTCAATGATTCTTTTAGGTGGTAGTTCCATGTTTTTATTTTTTTTGGCTTTTTGGGGGTGTGAGAGGTCCCTGGCCAAAGACATTAACTGGGTTCAGGTTTGTTCCCCAAGTCTCCAAGAAGCACAGCATTGAGAGAAGAGCCTCCAGACCTACACCACATCTCAAGTCGTCGAAAGTAAAGGTGACCTTATTCCATGTTTAGGGAACCGAAGTTTCCCACCCAGCCGGCGCTCAGTCTGAGTCCGATGGTATAAATTAAGAGTGAGAAAACAACGAAGGTCACCAAACTTTAGCTATAAAGTCTTTTGGAATATGCATGTATATTCCTACTGAAACCATCAAGCTTTACTCAGAAAGCTACAGAGGTGGTTGACGACTCCATGAGATCAGAATGCCCCCACATTCAATAGAGGCTGGGGCTGTGCTTGTCCAAGAGAAAAATTCTGTTGACTCTTTTGGAAGAACAGTTGTGGACTGTTCATGCGACTGATTTCAGCAATGCCAACATCTGGGGCCATCCATAGAAGTACCTTTCCCTTGTTTGTCTGGAAGAGGGGACATCAGAAATCCATCCCACCAGTGCGTCCCAGCAGCAGAGCGCTGGACATCCATATTCAATCCCCACTGGTGGCACCATCACCTGAGATCATCGAGGGGGATGTTTCCCTTATTGTACATCAGTCCACCATGCTTATTTGAAGTGACAGATGACAATGTTACCTGTGGTGATAAGAAAATCCTTTCCTTATAGGCGGAAGCAGAGGAGTTAATAATACCAGCGTGTTCATCGAGGTTCATGATATAAGTGGACATTAAGGGTTGAGCGGTGAATAAACAGTGATTTCCTATATTTCCCCCGTGCATAGAAAATTTAAAAGCGACACATAATAGACATTCAGTGAGAAGAAATAGCATCCAGCGAGAATCATCGAGCAGTGAATGAACCGATTTCCTATATTTCCCCTGTGCATAAGACAATTCAAAAGAGACACATAATAGTGGGAGGAAACGATATCCAGTGAGCATCATCAGACAGAAACATTCGTTATATATTTCTGCGACACACTTTATGGACAAATAATTAATTACTAGTTAATTATTTTGTGTCATGCAATATTAATTCGAATTAGGAATCCCCACGCACAGAAAGTGAGTCTAAGACGCCATGTCTTCCAGCATGTTTGTTTTGCTTTGTTTTTTTTCCCATGTACAGGTATTTTCCTACCCCGCTTCATTTGGGTACCATGGTGACAACTGAGAAATTACTGACTCATCCCATGGAACTGGTGGATGCGGCTGGCTGAAGCGGGGCTACCAGAATCAGACCGGGGAAACAAAAACTGGGTTTGCCTGCATAGTCATGGGAGTTATATTTTTTTCAGTGGCAAGGAAGTCTGCATCTTGGTTTGCAGGTGATCTAGTGGATAGCATGCATGTTATTCCGGTCATTGTTGTTTTTGGGTTACAAGTAGGGATTGTAAATTTAAGGGGACGCCTGTGTGAAATTTTTTTTGTACCCCTACGTATTGCATCCATGGAGCTAAGTGTTGATGCTGATGTCAGGGTTGCTAGTTTATTGTGTATGCAGACTGCATATTCCTCATGGCTACTCATAAGATATGGTATTATCTTTTGTCAGGGACTGATTTTTTTAAAATTGTCACTGATGTATGTTTTTAAGGCAGGTTCAGAAAATATAACTGGTAGCAATTTTATGCTGAGAGGTTTAAGGCCCGTGATGAAACCCCCTTAATTGATTGTTTACTTAAATAGCCCTAGTGTTTTGTCTAAACCCTAAGGGTCTAGAGTATTCGACGGGGACCGTCGAAGAATTGGGGGTGTGATGTGTAATAGTCTGGCGCGATACATGATGATGATAATGTTACCAATACCAGCATCCCTTGCAGTGCCCTGGGGTATGATGGGAAGCCGCTCTGGAAGTGAGGATAAATAGAGGTGCGTGTCAGTTTCCCGGTCTCTCCAAACCAGACAACCGTGGCCG
This sequence comes from Cepaea nemoralis, assembly GCA_014155875.1. Lineage (NCBI taxonomy): Eukaryota > Metazoa > Mollusca > Gastropoda > Stylommatophora > Helicidae > Cepaea > Cepaea nemoralis. Next base: position 149,835 of record JACEFZ010021608.1, on the reverse strand, counting down.
AAGGAGCGATGATGTAAATCGCTGTAGTATAGAATAGGGAGGCTTTAACCAGCCCTCCCCATCACTGGACCAGAGCAGGGAGTCACAAATGCCTCTAGATTTAACCATGACTGGCTTGTGTGGCCCACACACGAGGACCGAGGAAATCCATCAAAATAACTGGCAATTTGTAAGCCCACTCTTGGTGAGTTAAATTTATTTAGATAGCTTAATTAAAGATAGGATAGTGGTGCCTTTGCTAGTTTCCAACTGGAAGCTCCAAACTTAACATCCACAGGTTTGAGGTACAATTCGGTGTAGTTCGGTTTATAGTGTTACCTAGAATGAGGAAATCTTCTGTTCCTGAGTGAATAAAAATTAGTATTTATTTTCACAAGTAAAATGGCGACGATCGGCAGAATGACAACAACATGGGTTCGCCTCAATTAGTAACTGTAAAAGTGCTACTCTGCAGATTGGCAGGGGTGTAGTAAGAAAATTAGTACCAGGGGTATTCAGTGACGATGCAGGAGAAAGGTTGTTCTCATACGATGGTGTGTATATTTGTAGGTTTTTAGATTTGAGGTAGCATACAGTCCAGTAGGGATTGGAAGTAATCAAGTATCGATACTGTACTGTGTTTGGTAGTTCTATAGAATTTGATAGGTCCAGAATTCAATACAGTAGGCAAAATATGTAGTATCATAGTCCAGAGTAGAGGAGGATGTATTGTTCTGTAAAGTCTGTGTTCTGACAAGAGGAAAATACAGAGCACTAGAATAAAATATGAGGAAATAATGAAATAATGGTTGTGGCTGTTTACAACAGTGAAGAGGAAAATATGGAGCACTGTAGTATAAAATATTAGGTTATGTTAATTCTATGTGGGTGATATTCCTGTATGGAGGTGGCCAGATTAGGTGTGCAGGATATATATAATATAATATGCCATTATTATAGTAGCATGGTGAGGTGGAAGATAACAGTAGATTGAATGGCCTGGGTAACCAGGGCTGTTCCAGGTGGACTGTACAGTCAGTAAGAGGGAGGCAAAGTACATAACTGGGTGGTTATACCAGTCTGGTCTAGAATGAGGAACATGAAGTTGAACTGGAAACATGGTACGGATGTGTTTATGTAACTTCCCACAACAAAGGGGAAGGCCGGTGTCTTTATATTATAATATATTGAGGTAGTGAGATGCCTCATGTGTAATGGAAAGTAAAGGGTGCCAGGGGATGAGAGACACCTCCATTATGTTATATTGTGTGTTTGAAGTCAGATGACTTATCACGACTCAAGAACACCAAACCTATAGTGATTGCTGGCGTACGAAGGTGTAGAGTGGCACGGTGAAAGTAATAGATATATGGTGCTTGATGACAATGTATGTTATGTTCTTCTAGATAAATGGAGCTATGGTAATAATTATTAATGACTGGGTGTAGTGATGAAGGTGCCAGGTTGAACACTACACATGATAGGGTGGTTTATGATTATAATAGTGTTCATGGGGATAATGATCTGTGTTGCTCAGGTTGGACACATGTGAACTTAGTAAGAATAGTCTCCTGACTAGCAAGAAGTGCTGAATAAGGCACCCATAATGAATCTGGGGTATTATTGAGAGCTTTGTCATGGTGAGGGTGACCATGTAGTGATGTCAGCTAAGATGATTGTGATTGTGGTGATGGCTATGGTGAGAGCGATCATTTGATGATTGTGATGGTTTTATGTGGTGTTATAAGTCTGAGTTGTTGGCAGTGACTTATGTTATAGCCTGTGTCCTGATTGTTGCTGGTGTTATGTGTAGAACTGTACTTCTGGTATGGTGATGTTGTCTAGTTGTCATCAGTACAATGACACATCTAGTTGGTGATGTCATGTTGAATTGCATATCCTATGTCTGCTTGATTGCTGTTGGTGCCTTGGGCTGTATTTATGTCCTGTATGTACATGTTCAAATGGTGTTGTCCTGTTAGAGTCGTGGTACACCGGTGTAGCTGAGTTGTGTTTGGTGTTGATTTTGACTAGTTGATGAGTGTTGCTGTGTAACATTGGCATTTATGAGTGGTATTCTCAGCCTGTGGTGTTGGGGATGAGAAGTTGTGTTGTGTCAGAGATCTGTAGGTAATGACCCCCCTGAACTGAGAGTGTTCAAGAAGTAAATATTGAGTTAGATGAGAAGCCAGGAAAGGCTGCGAGCATTGTGACGAGGGATGATCCGCCCTCACATTAAGATTGTCCCATGATATGGTGGTGGCTGTTGCATTAATTGTGGGCCCAATCACTCCGAAGGATGCTGTAGAGCGTGTGTGCTCTGTTTATATTTTATGTGGAGTATATCCTATAACCTGTCCATGTCATTGTTGTCCAGTTGAAGTATCATGTGGTTGGTGTGAACTTACACAGTCCATGTCTATGTTTGTGCCACAAGGACACTGTTTGCATACACCGTTGCTGTAGTTGTTGTCCTGTGAAGTCCATGTGTTGATGCAAATAATGATGCTTTGATGATTATTAATTAGATGTTGTACCTTGTCATGCATTGCAGGTAGTGACCTCTGGCCATGTTTGTGGTTTGTAGAGCAAACTTGAGCCCCGGCTCTGGTTAATGTCGTAGGCCGCTCACATCCCCCTTTTTTTTATACCCCTTCGTATACCTGTTATGCCTGTTTATGCCACTATATCTCTGCTGTTAGGGTTATAGTTTTGTTACTCGTTATGTTATGGTTTTTCGCTGTATCTGGTCCCAGTCGACTTATGTGATGCGGGTGTCTTGTGTGGGTATCGAGGGTGCCCTTCGACTCAACTGAACATGATTGAGGTCTCACTGTCATTTAGAGACCGCCCCTGTAGTTAGTACTAGGCAGCAGTTATCTCTGGGATTTCAGATTTCCATTTCTGTATGTACCAACTGTCCATGAGTCCTGAGATGATTACAATAGAGAGTCCATACCTGCTGTTATGTTGTTGTTTACGTTGAGGCTCTGTTGTTGCCATGTCCTTGTTGGTTTGTGGAGATGGGTACCTAGTCATGTTCATAGCGATGTTAGGCAGCAGTGATTACTGTGGGAACATAGGTTCCCATTTCTGTATATGTCAGTTATGTGACATGTCAAGATGCCTGTTTGTCCCTGAATCATGCAGTTCTGCCAATAAAAACCTAATTTTGTTGTTCCTAATTTGTTTTGTTTAGTCTGTAGTTTGTTGTGTAAACTCATTGATCCTGTTACAGTCCAGCAGTGTAATCTTCTGTCTTGGGTGTACAACAGTACATCCCCTGCCCTAAGAACTCCTGGAATCTTCTGTCTTAATTCTACCCCTTTTCTTGTTAACAGAGGAGGATATACACAGTGCTCTTTCTCTAGTTCTCCTTATTGTCCTTTTCTTCTCTGGCCCATTAAAAAGTCAGTGTTGCGCTTCTTTGTCTTTGAGCACTTAAGTATAGGAAATTATAACATCTTCCTGTCCTTGATATTTTCCTCCTATGACATAGGTATTGGGTGATGTAAAGAACCAGAGACTCGGGAGTAAGAATTGGCACGGCCAGACACGAGAGGCACAATGGGAGAACGATGGACCTCGTCAACCAACATAGAACTGACACTATTAGTCATAGCGTAGGACGTTGATGCAAATGATGGGGGGGGGGGGGGAGGGGGACAGAGCACCTATAGACTTGTCTGTAGTGCAAGGATGAAACGCCAACATGTAACAGGCAATGCGTGCTGTCATATTCTATACTAGGAAGGCCCCGGTTAACGTCGAGGTTACGTTCTTGGAAAACGCGACTTTAAGTGAAACGACGTATAGCGAAACACTATACAGGTGCATATACAGGTGACGACGATACGGCGGAACGTAGCGACGTAAAGTGAAGTTATGTCATTGTGACCACGACGTTATAACGACACGACGTAAACCGAAGCGACGTATATCGTGGCCTTTCAGTAGTTGTCTGTGCTTGCGATCGTCATCTAAAGGTTCAGTCAGCGCACAACAGCGTTTATTTATATTGGGTGCTTCTATCGTCATCAAAAGGCGAGCCTTATTGCGGTGTTTCGTTAAGCCATCGGCCCAGTACATTTTATCATTCTGTCGTCATCATTTGAGCTAGGATCTAAAAACTGCGCAAATATTCATTCATCTATGACCCGAAAGTGTCAGAATATGACCTCAGAATTTCAAATACAACCGGTAACTCTTATTTTTTTTAAACGGTCACCGAACGTTATTTATTTAAAAAATAGGGCTGTAATTCTCAAATATAAAGGCGTAACCTTAACCGATTCAGTGCCGAAGTGTGAATGTGACCTATTTGGAGAGAAGGCGATACATCGTCAGACTATGCCCATCCTGTTACTTGTTTTGTTTCGTGATATCTTCCGACATTTTAATGCTCAGTTAACGGAAATTTACATTATAATGTGAACTCCCATTTGGAGAGAAATACGATATATCACCATACTACGGTCATGGTGTTATTTGTTTTGTTTCATGGCATCTCCTGCAATTTTAATGCTCTTTCATTCATTCATTCATTCATTCATTCAGTAGCACGTCCTTTGCAGAACCTCGCTCCCATAAAAACCTTCCGGAAAACCTCTCGATCATAAGCAAGATGTCCCACTTCCGATACACCCATCTGGAGATCATCCGCCACATCCTGCACCCATCTTCTCTTTGGCCTTCCTCTTCCTCTCTTTCCAGGCATACACCCCTCCATTATTATTCTCTCCAAACTTTCGTGACGTTTCAAGTGACCAAAATATGGTACTTTTGCTTTCTTTCACCCCAAACAAACTTTGCCAGCTATATTTAGTCTGACTAAATATTTCGTCTCTAAATTTTAGAGTCACCAGCTATATTAAGCGCCGACGGTGATCTCCTCTGTGTTCGGGTGGAGTGCGTGTCAGTGCGTTTCAATTGCCCCACACCACAGTGTTGTTTCTTTGGGCTGTGGCAACCGTTTCTGTCTCCCTTCGATCCTCATTTGCATCGGTCCTGCAATCACTTTCCGGTTAGGGTTAGGGGGTAGGGTTAGGATTAGGGTTAGGGGTAGGGTACACACACTAACCCTAACCCTAATCCTAACCCCTAACCCTAACCGGAAAGTGAAAGAATAGCGAACCACCGCCGCCGCATAGAATTGCGCACCGAGCTACGGCGCAACACACGGAAACCCCCTGAATGTTCGGCGCAACACAGGGAACCCCTGGATGTGACGTCATACCCTGGGATTCCCTTTTGTTTGGGGTGAAAGAAAGCAAAAGTACCCAAAATATTTCAATTTTCTTTGTTTTATCGTCTTTAATAGCCAACCTTCTTCAATATTCAGCTCTTGTCTATGGATGCATTTGTTCTTTTCTTTACCAAAGATATTCTTAGAACTCGTCTAAACCACTGATATTCAAAGACATGTATGCGCTGTTTAGCTTGTTTAGTAAGTGTCCAGGTCTCACAGGCGTATGTTGCCGACAGATTGTTGTTGGTTATGGTCTTGCACTCTGCGGCGATAGGCAGATGATCTCCTCAGTAGAGACAATGGCTATGGCCACCGACTAGTACAGTCACTGCCCAGAAGGTAACCAATGGCAAACTACCTTCTACAAAACTTGCCAAGAAACCATAGCAACCATTTCCATGCTCAGCGAGCGGGAATTACATTATAATACTTCTTCATTTGATTGTGTACAATGTCTGGTCCAAACGTTCTTTTTTGTTTGGCGCTGGATCAGGTAAAAATAAACTTGCTCCCGTCCACGGTATTTCACTGAAGTGTAAGATACATTGGAAAGACTAATGAATTGGACAGACTAATGAACTGGACTGACTAATGAATTGGACAGACTAATGAATTGGACAGACTAATGTATTAAGATTGGTAGCTATAGTATAGAGTTCAACGTGATCGAAGGATAAGAGGGCACGCCCATAAACTTCCGGTGCGCTGAAGGCCGGGTAGTGGGATGTTTCTTACACCGGTCGGTGGACTTAAATGTTGACTTTTCGTTCAGAAAGTAGTAACAAACTTTTTTTTAAAGTTAGTTGCATATGCTTTACAGGAGGTCACAGTCAACACCGGTATGTTTGCTATTGTGAACTCTTGGCAAGTTTACGTTCAGTAGTTTGCCACTACTTTCTGAACGACCGACACCCATACCATGTTGTAAACAAACCAAAGGAAGGCGGCCTACTGCCAAATCGTCCGCAGCTGTGTTTCGAGCGCGGGTATGCGGGATGACGAACTGCGTCTGTAACTCCTTTGCCATGGAGCAGGTAAAAGCAAACTATTGAAGGTTAAATTGCCCAGCAAATCAATCTGGGGTTGGGTTTGACCGTAACGTCTTGCAAGGAACATAATCTTATGTTTTAGCTGCAGTATAGTCAGGTCTTAGTCAGATATGACTGAGCTACCGTATGACAGTAGACGGTACTACCTGCTTCTGTTAGCGCCGAATGTTGGGCGACGCTTACCAAACCCAAATCGAGGGTTCAAATCTACATCGAGGTGGGTTTTTACCAAATTGACATAAGCAACCAGGTCGGCCAGGCTTGATATGGGTAGCAGGAAATGTCATGGGAGGTCAAGGCTGCAGACGGGACCCTGACCACGTGACTCGTCGAGTTCCGATTGGTCTAGACAAATAGTGAGGCTAGCATCCCATACACACTACTGCCTTAGGGCGCGGAGAAGAGCCCTGTACCTGTGTTTGAATATGTCCGTGCCCACCTATTGTTGAAGAAGAGGACGGAGCACGTACGGGAATGCCCAGAGTGATGTGAGGTCGGTTCTTGACTCAACTCGCCTCAGTTAAGCTCAGCTCAGCTCAACTCAACTCAACTCAGCTCAACTTAATTCAACTCAGCTCAGCTCAACTCAACTGATCTACCATTTCCACTCAGTACTATCTGGACAACACAGAGTTGTTTTTTTTTTTTTTTTGCATATCCTATATAGGACATCGATGTCAACACCAGCTGTCGTTGATTTCTTGGCAAGATTACGCTCAGTAGTTTGCCATTGCTTTCTGTGCGGCTAGCTCACTTATCCCTAAGTTACAAACGCGGCGAAAACCGCTTCTCAATTCTTGCGCGCTGCGTACCATTCATGGATAAATTGAGACTGGCACAACACAGAGTACTCGGAGGAAAAGCCGGACGGAGATATCTTCAGGCTGCAACTGGTACGATTAGTATTGAGACTCTTTGCTGGTTGGTGAAGATGGGGACGGATCACGAATGGGAATGTCCCGAGTGATGTGAGGACGGTTCTGGATTGAACTCTACGACAATGATTGTGTGTGTGAACATCTCGTGGCAGTGAGGATGACAGGAAATGAAAGAATTAGACATCAAACACCACTGAACTATACAGAAAAAAAGAAAGAATTAGACTTGCAACATCACTGAACCATACAGAGAACAGATAGAATTAGACTTACAACATCACTAAACCATACAGAGGAAAGAAAGAATTACTTGCAACATCACTGAACCATACAGTGGAAAGAAAGAATTAGACTTACGTCAATGTGGAACTAGTGCTTCCACATTGACGTGGAAAGGCCTTAGGTTCATACCAGAATACGATCAGCGTTGCCAGTAGTGGGTTGTGCTCAATATTTAAATCTCAAATCCCAAAATAACCAAATAAATCAATTAGACTTACGACGTTACTGAACCCAGCAGAACGGCAGTATAAGACTTACAGCATTACTGAACCCAGCAGAAAGAACGAATTAGACTTACATCTCTGAACTCAGCAGAAAGAACGAATTAGACTTACATCTCTGAACTCAGCAGAAAGACAGAATTAAACTTACAAAATCCCCAAGCCATACAGCAGTATAAATTGTAGACAGGGACCTAATTTTACTACCTCTGTGAACAGCTATTGAGCTCTGGATAGATTTGGGGCGTCCAAAACAAACCTGTTAGCGACACTTGTGATGTGGGTCATGTACGCACTGAGGCATGACATGTTGCGGAGCCCCACTAAAGGACCTGATTTAAATCAGCTTTGGCGAGTTTCGTCGTCTTGTCTTAGGTCGCAGAGGCCTTAACGGCTGAGTGGAGGTCTTATAAGCATTTAACGCTCCGTTTACTCCGATAGTGTCTTCTTTCTGTGTGTTATATTAACTATATTTTCTTGTCTTGCTGAGACCATGCTTATTCCTCTTCTATCCCATAAAAAGAGGCAGGGGATACACCAGCTCGACTGTGGGCGTGGGGCATTAAAGAATGGGGTATGAGAATGCACGGGGCATGGGAGTTAGCGAAAGAATCAGACTCCTAACCACATTCCTGATTTGTTCTCATTGTACAGTGAACATATAATGAGAGTGACAGAAAATATGCCAGGGATCCTGGTTAATGGATATAATAGACATAACTGATGCTGATGACGCTGTCAAGAAGTCAGAAGGAGCTACAGGAAATGGTAGATACTGTGGTTATAGAAAGTGAACATGCGAGCCTGAGCTTCAATAATAGAAAGATAGAAGTCATGGTGATATCAAAGAAACAGATTGTCCCTAAATTCACAATTAAAGTAAATGACGTTATTTTCGGACAAGTTGAGAGATTTAGATATTCAGGCACAGGATAACATCAGATAGAAGATATATCACAGAGATAAAGAACAGAATAGGACAAGCAAAAACTAGATACTATCAACAGAATAGAACAAGCAAATACTGCATTCTATCAAATGAAAATTGTATGCAATAAGTCCTTGTCATTTGAAGTTAAAAACGGGATTCTTGCAGTAGTTATATAGAACCAGTTTTAACATAAGGCTGCGAATCCTGGACAATTAGTTAAGCATGTGCAAAAACATCCATAGAAGCCTTGGAGATGCGGTTTTATTGAAGAATGCAGAACATTCAGTCTACGGCCAAAATGAGCAATCTGGACATTCACAGGAAGGCTAAGAAAGACAACTGATCATAAACATCAGAAAGAGGCAGTCATCATTTTATTTTCCACATTACGAGAAGACAAAAACTGGAACATGTTGTGACAACGGGAAAGATTTGTGGAAAGACAGATAGAGGTAGACAGTGAGAGAAAATTCTTGACAGCGTTGCGACCGCAAGGGAGTGAACACATGAATTGATCCATGCTGTCGGAGATCGCAATGTGTGGAAATGCATGATCGCCTACGTCAGTCAGCAAGGCACTGGGTGATATACCACAGGTTGTAATGAATGCGGAGTTCCGCAAACGTCTCACCACACAATTATGATGATAATCCGAATTAGAATGGCTGAAACAGCCGGCAATATCCCAAGGAGGACTCGTAGTTTCAGATACCAAGAGACACGAAACCTTCATTACCCAATTAAAACTACTAAAGATATTTTAAAATTTAATCCTCCAGCCGAGAACAGCTTCAACCAACAAACACCTACAGAGAGTTGATCCATTGCGTGAACCGAATTGCAGGCACAGCTTCCAGCATGGATATTCTAACACCTCATGCAACACTACTCAAGATTAGCTCACATACGACTCACACTGCTTCCGACAAACAATACTATACTATCAGCAAACATATTGACTCGCCCTTCAAAATACGATGACAATAGGTGACAAATATGCTATCACCAAGACGCTATCTCTCAACTATCGCAACAGTTTACTAGCAGTCCTGGCCTCGCCAGATGGGTCACCTCGTCGAATAACTGTCAAACATTAAGCTGTTTACCGGATAATCTGCGCAGGCAGCAGAAATGAACACAAAATGCCCAGGATATATTTTGTGCGGAACGATATTGAACGTGCGACAGACGGTGTTGCATTAACATTCTAACCTCGCAGTTCTTAAACAGAAAGCGCATATCCCAATAGTGCACACCACAAAAGGGGTGGATTGCCACGTACAAAGTGAAAACCACACCAAAGGATACATCAATATTAATGCAGTCAAAGCATCTGTATAGATACGGTAAACAGTCAGGGATATCAGAAACAGATGTGGGGTATTTCCGAATTATGTCATGCGTGGTAGAGCTTCAACGTTGAGTTGAGTTAAGATCTAACATCACTGCACGACATTCCCAACGTTTGGCGCTGGACAAGCGACTTGTGGGTAGACAGACCTACCGACCGACATACACACATGTGTGGAAGCGTATGTATAAATAGTCTTTTCCTTCTTATAATCCATGCCACGTGACGTTGGTGATCAGGTCTGTATCCACAGCCTTCTGTCTCGTGTAGCTGTCAGTCATTGTTTTTTTTAATACTGATATAGACAGATCGACAGACGTAACACTGTCTAAAAATGGGCGAGATTGGATTGTGCTGTTACAACATCCAGAATGGGAATGGAGGTTGAGGCTGTGCCGGAAACCTTTCCGATGGTTGAAGTGCAGCACAGCCAGACACGTTGTGTTTGTAACAGACTCGCAGAGTATACTTCTGAAAGTGGAAACTGGCATTGTTCCGGTTAGAGTTGCCAGCACCGCTCGACAGAACGCAGATTGTGAGCATACTATGGATGCGGGGCAATGAACAGGCTGACAGATTAGCTGCTGCCGCCCCTCTAGGCAGAGAGCTAATTTATGATAAAGAGATGTGGTGAAGGCTCTTTGAAATCGGGAGGAATCATTTTAGCTACAAGAAATGGCGAAACCAGCGGAGAGAGGTAATCATTTGAGAAGACCGTAACTGACTGTCTTGACCCAAAGCCTAACACTGGTTACCGTTCGAGGTATCGCTAGCCAGATAAACAGTTCAATGAGTCGGGCGGAGGAGAGACCTTACGGGTCAGATAATCGCAGTGCTTAGCCAGCCATTACACAGCCCTGTACCATCTTGTCTGCGCAAAGATAGGACAAGGTCTCAGCCAAACAGCTGTGATGTAACAACGTAGTTGATCACACAAAGGTAAAGCCACAGTTAGGCCCATGTGAGATATTGCTGTTGGGACGGGAAGTGTTAGGCTTCCACATAATCAAGGCTACTACATGAGGTGGGGCGACCAGTTATCTTACTTTTCGTTACTGACTGTTAAATTCTGAAAAATGGTACTCATTCTGAAAAGAACAAGGGGAAAGCAGAGAGGTAAGTATCTGGGTGGCTTGGCTGTTTGGCATAATCGAGACAAAAACACAGAGCTGATCCACGATTCTGGTGATCGTGTGAGATGGCGAAACATAACCGCCCAGGCTTATCGGCATGGCACATGATGATGATGACTCATTCTATTTAGACTGGGTCGACTCTAGAACCATGCTGGTCTGAGAAAGGAATCCTGCTACTGCCGGGGGTTGAACCGGCACCACTGTCTGCGAGACAACAGCGCTTACTACTAGGTCACAGAATTATCAATTGGGGAACTGGTCGGCTCTGTGGTGAAGGAGTTACGGACGAAATTCGTAATCCCACATACGGCGTTCCAAATACAGCTGCGGGTGATTTGGCAGCAGCCGCCTTGTGTTGGTTTTCATACAATGGTAAAAGTACTGGTCGTTCAGAAAACTAAACTTGCCAAGAGATCACATACGTTCAAAAACTTATGTAAATCTAAGGGATATGCAACTAACTTTGCGGTCACTAAGAATATTCATGATTTCCCTCCAACAATCTCTTGTTGTTTGATTTACTGTTCTTTTATATTTTGCTGAGATGGCTTTGAGAGAGATGTTTGCTTCAATTGTTTGTTCTCTCTCTGCTGTCTTCCTGGCATCTTCAACTTTGTCCTCCAAACTTTGTAGTTCTTCAGTCCAGTATGGTTTGTAATTTTTCCTCGCTCCTCTTGGAATGGACTCAGTGGCTGCCTGTATTATCGCTCTGTTTAGACTTTCCACCATTTGCTTTATGTTGCCATATCGTGTATTTATGTTTTCACAATATTTGTCTGTTAGTATGGCAAATCTGTCCCAATCTGCTCGTTTGTAATTCCAGCGGGGCAAGGGCTTTTGCTCCTGTGGAACATACTCCATATTCATTTCAAGCTTGATTGGTCTGTGGTCACTACCTGCTAATTGTCCAGCACAATGGCGATCGATTTTGTGGAGGATGTCTCCTGTGCAGAAAGCTAAGTCTGGAGTAGAAGTGGTAAGCCATCTTCTGGAGTAGAAGCTCGGTGTGTCATCCGCTTTGTTGAGTAGATGGAGATTTGAGTCTATTTCCCAGTCCTCCAATTCATCTCCTCTTTTGTCAGTATCTGGGTATCCCCATCTTTCTGAACGGCTATTAAAGTCTCCGACAATAATGCAGTTTGTGTCAGTTATTTTCATGTTTGAGAGTGTAAGGTCCTTATCTGCTGGGCTATACAGATTGTAGATTCTTATTTTCACGTCCTTTATCATTATATCAACACCTATAATTTCCGTTGGTTCTCAGAGATCACAGATACTTCGCTGCAAGGTATTGTATTTCGTGTAAGTATTAGAACTCCTCCTTTGTGTCCTTCGCGGTCGAAACGTGTGGCCTGATATCCTCTGACTGAGAATTTGTGATTGGCGTTGAGGTGTGTCTCTTGAATGCATGCCACATCTATTCTATCTTTATGAAGACGCTGTGTTAGGGAGTCTTTCTTCTTGTAAACTCCTTCGGCATTCCACTGTAGTATGTTGAGTGTCCGGGGTATTTGGTCAATAGCTCTTAACCTACTCCTCTGTGCCTTGACTCCACAGCACAGGGGAAGGTGACCACCAGTAGTCATGGGTGGACCCCCTCGAGGCAGGGGGCCCGGCACTATCACCGCCTGATGGGACTTCACGGGATTAGCACCATATCGATTAATTTTGATTTGTGACATCATGAATTAAGTTACGTTGCACTGCTTTGTCAAGCCTGTGGCTCAGTACATCCGATTTCGACAAGTATTTATTCGGGATGCTTTCCCTAGCCTTTGACTGTCCCCAGTCTACCTACAAGGCAGCAGGTTTCACGTTGCACTGCTTTGTCAAGCCTGTGGCTCAGTACATCCGATTTCGACAAGCATGTATTTGGGGTGCTTTCCCTAGCCTTTGACTGTCCCCAGTCTACCTACAAGGCAGCAGGTTTGTGTGTCTCTTCGTCTGGTCCCTCTCCCTTGACCTGTCCGACATGGGTGGCCCTACCAGTAGCTGTGCTACCGTCGGCATAGCTCTTGGGGTCATTGGGACGCACAAGCCCCTCTACCTCGTCACGGTGGACACACAGCAGAGGGGATATTCATGATTAAACACGTGTGTATTATTTGGCGCCGACAGAAGTAGCAGAAACAATTCGAGATTAGAATTCTAATGTCCTGTCCTCTATCATTCTTTCTTCTAATTCGTTCTTCTTCTATGAGCGCCAACCAGTTCGTGTTTGTTTATTTATAATTACTTTGTCACACGAAAGTTTGCGAGAACAACTATATGTGCATAGGAGAAATCTTGTCCGTAGGGTTACAGGGAACATATGTTAACTGTGTCACCAGGGGTTCCTTCCTTCCTTCCGTCCTGCCTGCCTCCCTTCCTTCCTTCCTGTCTGTCTGTCTGCCTTTCTTTCTCATTCTTTCTATCTTTTTTTTTCTTTCGTTTTCTCTTGCTCTCCATGTTTCTTTTTCTCTTGCTCTCTATCTTTCTTTCTTTATGCATTTCTAACCCTATCCCTAATTCAATCTCTCTTATTGTATTTCCTTCTTTTTCTCATTCTCTATCTCTCACTCTAGTTTTATTTATTTATTTCATTTTCTCCCCCTGTCTTCTCTATCTCTCACATTTGTCTTTCTTCCCATCTCTCTCACCTTCTCCCTCACAAACCTACACGAACAGAAAGAAGCGACATTTTCATTGGGCAATTATCCAACCAAAAGCACGCCATATTTGTTGCACATCGATGACTAAGATGGCCAATATCCAAGTACTGCTTATGCTTCTGCCCCTGATCCTCCATGGGGGGGGGGGGGGGAGAGAGGCAATATCTCAAACACAATCTCCTGCAGCCCCCTCCATGTCCTTCCAGTATAATCTCTCTCTCTCTCTCTCTATCTCTGGGGTGGGGGGAGGTGTCTCTTCTCTCTCCCGCTATTTCGTTTGTTTCGTGGGTTCCAGACAAGAAAGTGTCTAGTTATACTGTCCTCAGGTTTTCAAAAACCCTAGAATAACAGTCCCCTGTTGGCAGAACAGTATGTTCCCCAAAGCTAATAACAATTGTCACATCATTTATTAATATTAGTGAGCCATGGAGAATTGATTTTTACATATTTCCCATGTAAAAATCAATACTACATGACTCACTAATATTTTACATATTTCACTTACAAAGGTACTAGGAAAACTGGAAATGAAAAGAGAGTTGATGAAAGAAATAAAAAAAGAGGCAAGTGAAACATTTCGGGCACGTTAAAAGGCATAATACTCTTATAAAAACCATACTGGAGAGCAAGGTGGAGGGCAAGCGAGCAAGAGATAAGACAACGTTACAAGTGGGAAGATATATCAAGAGATGGGCGAATATCAATCTGACAGTGTACAGTCAGAGCGAGAGACAGATAGTGTTGGAGATCCATTGCAGCCAACTTTCATTGTGGAGACGGCACCTGATTGATTGACTGATATTTCCCATGCCTTTATAATGCATATCTTTCATACTGTTGTCGTTAGTTAGTTAGTCGCGGTTCCAACTTCATGGTAACGGGTCGTCCCCACATTGCTCCGTTCCTGTGCCAGTGAATATCACAAAATGCTCCTCACTGCCCTATGTGAACAATGGAATAGACAGGAGTGTCGGCAAGCCAACAGCCCGCACAGGTACACTGTGCATAATGCCGCTGCCAGAATGCCGCCACAAAAGTCCTCTACGAAAAATACAGTTCATCGTCGATGAAAACGGCAGTCACCAGAAAGACTACATTGACCGGGGTTTTATCCCATATGGCTCGGTCTATTTCTGCAGGGCGACCCACCGAAAGCGCCGCACAAAGCATGAACTCCATAACTACAGCGACAACTCCCAGGAGTCTCCTGAAAAATGCACTCGTGAACCGAAAAGGCAAACCAGTCAATCCAGCAACAGCCGGCCGTCATCGTTCCGAACATGCAGTTCATGCGAAAAACAACTGCGGACAGATTCAAAAGACATTCCACGTGAAATTCACAGCTCACTCAGTAGCAGGGCGACGGAACCATAGCCTCCTTAGTCGCCTCTTACGACATTCATAGTAGGCAACATTGTTACTATTTTTTGCTCCCCTGTATGGGCCCCGGCAACACACGGGCGATTGTTGTTGTTATTCTCAGTTAGCCTTAAGTGAGACATGGGTGGAACAATGTATGACAGAGAGTGATATATGGGCAGAATGTTAGACGGGCCTGTGTGCCCAATTCTTCACCCTTTGAAAATAAAGTTTGTTCAGTGTGTCCTAGCCATCGCCATCGTCTTTTCCTCACAGGTTGGTTCACTGGGGTTTGTCTAGTTCTCTCCATGAGCTCCACATTGGTGATTTTGTCATACTATTTCATTCCCACTATTCTGCGCAGGCACCAATCAGTGGATGGCTGTAGTTTATTTGTAATGTTTTTAGCTGCCCTCCGTGTTTCTGATCCAATTACTGCATGGGGCAAATTCACGCAGACGATTATCTACATCAGGATAAGACAATCGCCATGTTTGTAGTCACGTGACGTGACAACTGGTCAACGTTGGTGATAACCCGGAATCGAGAGGGCGTTTGAGGCAGAGGCCTACAGGGTAATGGTAGGTCCATGACAGATGCTACAAAGTGGTGTGAAGTGTCAGGACTTCGCATACTCTAGGCTAACTCACAATGATGAAGTGTGGCAGTTTTCTACCCCCGTCACTTTTACTTCTCAGATAAATTCCAGATTATTCTAAAACCTGTTTGGTATAGATTTTTATTTTGCTAATAGTCTAGGATAGAAGTCTCTACATTCTAGATTATAAAAACACAACTACATGGTCGATTGTGCCTCTACATCCTAGGATAGAAGTACACGACTACAACATCCTATTTCCCTCTACATCCTAGGGTAGAACTACAAGATCATATTTCCCTCTACATCCTAGGGTAGAAGTACAAGATCTTATTTCCCTCTACATCCTAGGGTAGAAGTACAAGATCTTATTTCCCTCTACATCCTAGGGTAGAACTACAAGATCTTATTTCCCTCTACAGCCTAGGGTAGAAGTACAAGATCTTATTTCCCTCTACATCCTAGGGTAGAACTACAAGATCTTATTTCCCTCTACATCCTAGGGTAGAAGTACAAGATCTTATTTCCCTCTACATCCTAGGGTAGAACTACAAGATCTTATTTCCCTCTACAGCCTAGGTTAGAAGTACAAGATCTTATTTCCCTCTACATCCTAGGGTAGAAGTACAAGATCTTATTTCCCTCTACAGCCTAGGGTAGAAGTACAAGATCTTATTTGCCTCTACAACCTAGGGTAGAAGTACAAGATCTTATTTCCCTCTACATCCTAGGGTAGAACTACAAGATCTTATTTCCCTCTACAGCCTAGGGTAGAAGTACAAGATCTTATTTCCCTCTACATCCTAGGGTTGAACTACAAGATCTTATTTGCCTCTACAACCTAGGGTAGAAGTACAAGATCTTATTTCCCTCTACATCCTAGAGAAGTTCAAGATCTTATTTCCCTCTACATCCTACGGTAGAAGTACAAGATCTTATTTCCCTCGACATCCCAGAACAGCAGAGAAACTACAACAAAGAATTAATTAGTCTAACCCCTCAAGCAATGTCCCTACACAGGCTGAACAGTATGTACATGTCCCCCCTCCTCGCAACAAACATCCTGACACTCGTCCCAATCTCATAAAACGCGTCCTGTTGAACCAGAATCAATGGAAGTAATGAGTGTGAATCACGCAAGAGAACAAAGATGACGTCCAATCACTGAACTTGAACTTCAGACAACCGCTATTACAGCACTTATCAATTTACGACGCATGTCTTATGAATGGCGAAATCTAATAATATAGATTTACAGTGTGAGAAATAACGTTACAAAAAAAACCTACTAGGTAATTCTCAGCGTCAACCGCTGTGGGACGCTTACCTGATTCATTGACGACGGATTATATATCGCGACATGCGACCTCCCATTTGGACAGTAGAACGATATATCGCCATACTGTTATTTGTTTTGTTTCGTGGTATTTCCCGCAATTTCAAAGCTCAGTTATCGGAGATTTACATTACAATACTTGTTTATTTTATTTTGTACCATGTTTGGTCCAAACCCATTTTTTGTTTGGCACTGAATCAGTTACGGTCTCAGAAAGGACAAGATAAATGAATTCACACAAATAAGCGATAGGAAAGAGGCAGGCATGAGAACGAACGAACGAACGAACGAATGAACGAACTTTATTTTCAAAGGGTTAAGAACTAGGCACGCAGGCCCGTCTAACATTCTGCCCTTCTATCACTCTCTTTCATACATTATTTCATCCGCACATCATTCAAGGCTAACTGAGAACAACAACAATATAAAAGATATGCATGGGGCATGGGGAAACTGCAAAAATCAATACTACATGACTCAGTAATATTAATGAATGGTGTGGCAATTGTTATTACTCGTTGCTATGTGGAATATACTGGTCTACAAAAAGGGGACTGGCTGTTATACTAGGGTTTTATTATTATTATTATTATTATTATTATTATTATTATTAAGGGGGAAGGTAATCCGTACTTCCTCTTCTTCTTCTGCTGCGTTCATCCGGAAGAGTTTTTTTTTTTTTTCGGACGTGATTGCATTGTCCCTGATTAGAGCAGAGCTGCATTCTTGCGCCGTTAGACCGACACATCCGATGTAGCAAATGTATGACGTAACAAGTTTATCAGATAGTGAATGTATGATGTAACATGTTTACCAGATAGCAAATGTATGATGTAACAAGTTTATCAGATAGCAAATGTATGATGTAACACGTTTATCAGATGGCAAATGTATGATGTAACAAGTTTATTAGATAGCAAATGTATGATGTAACAAGTTTACCAGACAGCACATTTATGATGTAACAAGTTTATCAGATAGCAAATGTATGATGTAACATGTTCATCAGATGGCAAATGTATGATGTAACAAGTTCATCAGATGGCAAATGTATGATGTAACAAGTTTATCAGATAGCAAATGTATGATGTAACAAGTTTACCAGACAGCACATTTATGATGTAACAAGTTTATCAGATAGCAAATGTATGATGTAACATGTTCATCAGATGGCAAATGTATGATGTAACAAGTTCATCAGATGGCAAATGTATGATGTAACAAGTTTATCAGATAGCAAATGTATGATGTAACAAGTGTATCAGATGGCAAATGTATGATGTGACAAGTTTATCAGATGGCAAATGTATGATGTGACAAGTTTATCAGATGGCAAATGTATGATGTAACAAGTTTACCAGACAGCACATTTATGATGTAACAAGTTTATCAGATGGCAAATGTATGATGTAACAAGTTTATCAGATAGCAAATGTATGATGTAACAAGTTTACCAGACAGCACATTTATGATGTAACAAGTTTATCAGATAGCAAATGTATGATGTAACAACTGTATCAGATGGCAAATGTATGATGTAACAAGTTTATCAGATAGCAAATGTATGATGTAACAAGTATATCAGATAGCAAATGTATGATGTAAGAAGTATATCAGATAGCAAATGTATGATGTGACAAGTTTATCAGATAGCAAATGTATGATGTAACAAGTTTACCAGACAGCACATTTATGATGTAGAAAATGTAGCATGTAGCAAATCTGTAATGGAGCAAATATACCATAGACACATTTACCAGCTGCTACCCTTTATCTCCAACCCCCCCCCCCCCCCCCCCCCACTAACCATTGTGAAGTGCATCCCCTCAAGTAATTCTTTGATACAACTTCGTTTAAGAGACATATATATCAAACTTAATCCTAAGGCACACAATCTGGATCTGAAATCCTTCAGTTGAATTTCGTGTGTCCTAGGATTCAGTGGTTTGTTGTTGTTGTTGTTCTCTCTCCCCCCCCCCCTCCCATTTTTTTTTACGTTCGACGCTTTGAACCCAAGCTTAGTCCAAACACATGCTACTACTTTTAGAGCACGGGACTGATTTGTGCGAGTGGATAAGCTTTCATTATTACCAGTGTCCCTCGCCTTCAGGCGAACCCACTCCGACTTCTGAGGTAAAGGTAATTTACGTCCTCAAATCAAGGAGGATAAGTCAAGGAGGAGAAGTCCAACTGATCGCTGTAGGGGATTGAACACGTTACCTCGACATCAGCACATCGGAAGTTTAAGAGCGAGCGTTCTTATCTATTCGGCCGTGCAGACCTCGGTGTTATATTTTTCCTTTCTAAGAATTGGATGACTCCAGGACCTCGGCTAAATGAACTTTGTGTAACTTTTAATGCAGTCGTATCAAAGTCCTTTTTTTTTTAAATTATTAAAATGATGAAGGCTTTCCAACCGCAACGTCTGTACAGTCACTTGTGGTTGTGTTCTTGCAAAGCTGACCCAGATTATCAGTTGTGAATCTGGGGCGATATTCAGCGGCTACAAGTGGCACCTAACAATTTACCACACACTTCTCCATGAATGATACAATCTAATAACGTTACAAACACTGAGCTTGTTCTTTCTCTAAATGTCCACCGCTGCGGAACGCTTAACACATTCAATGCCAACCAGAATGTAGGTTTTGACCACACATAAGTGGAAAGTGAAAATGGGAAGTAGGGGTGAGTCACAGTTATGACTTAAAAGTTGTTAATATAGTAGATGACATGTTGTATTATACATCAAATTAAAGGGAGCTGCATAAGGAAAACTACGGTATTGATATTTTAACGACAGTATGATTTATAAGCTATTGGCAGTGACGGGAAGTTCATATACGACGATTTATCATTCTACAGCAATGGATCAGTTAAGGAAACAGAAAGGACCCGATAGTGGTTAGGGGCGTGCAGACAACGAAACTATACAGAGACAGACGTTCAGACATTTGATATCTGAGAATCCTTCTGGAGGTGGTGGTAGTCACCTACACAGATTGGTCTATTGGTTGACACGTGAGGAGCTCATGGGTTTTGATATTTGAGAGTCCTTCTGAAGGTGGTGTAGTCATCTACACAGATTGGTCTATTGGTTGACACGTGAGGATCTCATGGGGTTTGATATCTGAGAATCCTTCTGAAGGTAGTGTAGTCATCTACACAGATTGGTCTATTGGTTGACACGTGAGGAACTCATGGGTTTTGATATTTGAGTCCTTCTGAAGGTGGTGTAGTCATCCATACAGATTGGTCTATTGGTTGACACGTGAGGAACTCATGAGGTTTGATATCTGAGAATCCTTCTGAAGATGGTGTAGTCATCCATACAGATTGGTCTATTGGTTGACACGTGAGGAACTCATGAGGTTTGATATCTGAGAATCCTTCTGAAGATGGTGTAGTCATCCATACAGATTGGTCTATTGGTTGACACGTGAGGAACTCATGAGGTTTGATATCTGAGAATCCTTCTGAAGATGGTGTAGTCATCCATACAGATTGGTCTATTGGTTGACACGTGAGGAACTCATGGGTTTAGATATCTGAGAATCCTTCTGAAGGTGGTGTAGTCATCCATACAGATTGGTCTATTGGTTTACACGTGAGGAGCTCATGGGCTTATACGGCTCAGGTTGAAGGGAGATCTGTAAAGGAGAACAACGGTGTTTTCACCCCGACAACATCGAAATATACCCACGCCCGCACAACGACACATAATAAATAGGACATTCATACCAACCCTATGCTACCAATGTCAAACTTGGACATTATCCACATCACACTTACGCAAAATCAATACCTGCGAGATTAAATGCTTGAGGAGATCTGCCAACGTAACTATCCTAAACCGATTAAGAAATGACGTTATTAGACAGACAGTGAGATCAACATATTAATCACATATTGAACGGCAGAAGATGAAATGGTCCCGCCATCAAAGAAATTATCATACGAGAGCATGAGAACGCCCGAGAAGAAAATTGAATAAACTGTCAAAACTGTCATTTACTGCCAATATAGTACCTTGCGGTGTATGGCAGAGGGGTCTTTGAGACTGAGGAATTAAGGCCGCCTGGCTAGTGCAGTCGCCGCGAACTGTGCAGGTTAGGATTTTCTTTTTGCCCCCGACAGAAACAAATCCCACACCTTACCGAGGGGTCGAAGCCGGGTCTCCCGAAGGAGAGTCCGGCGTTCTAGCCACTCCTCTTGAAAATTGAATAACGACATCAAAGACATTGTACACTTACATGGATGAGAGTATCCCGTGCCACTCATCGAGCCTTAAAACGTCAACTATTCCTCCCCATATCGCTTGAAGGCAAAAGTACAGGAAGAAGAAAAAGCTGCTTGATGATGATGATGATGATGATGATGATGATGATGATGATGATGATGATGATGATGATGATGATGATGATGATGATGATGAACGAGTAGCCTGACTTTGGTGGTCATGGCAGTAACTAAAGCAATATCCTAGCCGGAGATACAGACTTGCACACAAACATGCTGTCTCAGTGACTCAATGAGTGCTCGGGAAGATCGAGACGGGCTGGGCTCGAAGACCGAGCGTGGCATCTCAGAAGTAGTGAAAGCTGACAAAAATCTCCATCATCTGCGTTCAGGGTTTGGTTGATGTGAGAGTGGGTTGGCTGAACGGGCTTGCGGGCGGGGCTACGTTGGAAAGCGGACATGCAATGAGCTGGGCTATGTACGGAATTCCCCAGAGAGGCAGGGCCATTACACGAATCGAGTGGTCCCTTTTTTTCCCCCCCCCCCCCCCCCCCCGCTCATAGTCCATACAAATACTTCTAGTAGTACAGAACTGGATTTTGCGTGTGTATTAGCTTTCCCTTTTACCAGTGTTCTTCGCCATCAAGCGAACCCACTCCGACTTCAGAGGTGTTGTAATTTACGTCCCCAAGTCAAGGACGAGAAGTCAACATTTTAGTCTAACTGACCGGTGTAAGGGTTGAACCCGCTACTCCGGCATCAGCACACGATGTTTACGAACAAGCGCTCTTATCTATTCGGTCACGCTGACCTCCCAGTCGAGAGATGACTGGATCTGCAACCTTGGCCTGACTGCAGCAACATCAAGTCAACAGGGGCGAAGTCAGACAAGAGCACTCGCTATTATCATCATGATGTGCTATGCCGACAAGCGTGGCCGGTCATTTTTTTCGTCATCTCACATGATCTCCTGTTCGTGTATCAGCTCTGTATTCTTGTCTCGACCATGCCACGTGGCCAGGCCATCCAGATATTTACTTCTCTGCCTTCCCCTTGTTCTTTTCACTTCAATCTTGCCAGTCGTCACCAAGTTCTCTAGTTTATTTCTGCTCACAACGTACCCAAAAATACTGACTATCTACATCTAATTTATCTAATCACTAAACGGTTTTCATTTGTTTCTTGTAGAACTGCTCATTGGTGTCTCTGTCTGCCCATGGTATTCTTTGTAATTTCCTCAGAAACCAAATATCCACTGATTATATATATTTATATTTTTTTCCAGTTTGTCTGCTGGCTATACAGGTGGTCAAAGAAGAACAGTAAACCAACACAGAACTTGTGTCGTTAGCCACTACATTCTCAGGGAGAAACCGAAGATGGTGTCTTGTACTTATGGACTTAATGGTTCGATATGCTGTGAGGAATTCTACTTCTTCCGTTCGATTTAAATGTGTCTATATCTGCAATGTTGTCTCTTGTTTGAACTCCACTGTCTTTTTTAGTTCACTCAGTGATCCATAGAGTTTCATCTTCCACTGTCGTCTCTCTAGGCCAGGAGGCTGTGCTGATTTAGTCAGTCTACCGCAGTCTGTGGCTTGGGTACAGTGAACGCAGTTTCAAATCCCACGGACCGGACTCGAAGCCAACCACAGACGACTTGCAATCCGACCGCCTTGTGTTGATGGTTTCCAAGATGCCAGCGCCAGCACTGGCTTCGTGGCGAAGGGGTTACATACCCAATTCGTAATCCCGCATACCGCGTACAAAACACAGCTGCGGTGATCTGGAAGCAGGCCGCCTTGCGTTGGTTTCCATATAATGGTATGAATGCCGGTTGTTTAGAAAGCAACCGCAATCTACTGAACGTAAACTTGCCAAAAAATCACAAATATCCCAAAAATAATGGGGTTGACTGCGACATCCTGTAAAGGATATGCAACTTACTAACCACCGTTAGTCGCCCAGAAAGTAACGGCAAACTACTGAACGTAAAGTTGCTTAGCAATTCACAAACAGGAAAACAAGCCCAACCCATCCTGGGGGTTGATTGCGGCGTCCTGTAAAGGACATACATCTAACTGTTCAAGTATGTCTAGGAGTTAGCACATTCATATGCAATCGCAGGTCACACGCATGTTCCTCCAAGGACAACACTTAGTAACGGCTGAGAGAGACACGCGCGGTAAAGAGAATCAATGCAGGGCAGACTGAACCGTGACCGGTCTAATCAATAGACCAAGGCCTGAATCACTACCACTTCGACTTCCCCCGATCAATAACCGACCCAGCTTATGTGCGCTTACGGCTTCATCATCCGTCGGCCCGACAAACGTTAATTTCATACTTCCTAGATATAGGTATACGCACTCATATATGAGAGTGCATTGGGCTGCTATAAAAGCTGTCAATGTTCAACCTAATGTAAAATGACTCAACATCGTACAATTGTCTTTTAGTATATGCGAATGAGTTTCAGATTCAACATATTTTCACTCGAGACATTCCCACACGTTCTGCGTCAAATTCTTTGGTAAAGTAACGTATGTGACACCCTAATACACGCGGTTTCAACACAAATATTAGTCAGTCAGTCAGTCAGGTAGTCAGTCAGTCAGTCAGTCAGTCAGGTAGTCAGTCAGTCAGTCAGGTAGTCAGTCAGGTAGTCAGTCAGTTAGTCAGTCAGTCAGTCAGGTAGTCAGTCAGTCAGGTAGTCAGTCAGTCAGTCAGGTAGTCAGTCAGTCAGTTATCTGTTGGGGTATCATCGTTGCACTCTAGTCATGGCCATAGGTGCTCAGATCCTCCCCTCACCCAACATATGCATCAGCGTCCGGCGGCTAATAGTGCCAGTTCTGTGTTGGTTGACGAGGCCTCTCAATCTCCTGATGTCACTCTCTTGTCTGGCCGTGCCAATTCTTACTTCCAAGTCTCTCATTCTAGACAACGAGGTGGGTTCATTGGCGTCACAGTCCTTCGCTCTCGACATCTCTCTAAGAGCATTAATAATATCGGTATAACCCACAGGCTGGCCGCCATCTGCGGGGAACGCAGAGCCAGGAAGTTTATCAGTTTGTTCAATATATCTGTATATCAGATCAATACAATTAAGACACTAATATATGTACAGTCTCTACCAATAGAATGTACACTTTACGAACGATTAAGAAGAAGAAGAAGAAGAAGAAGAAGAAGAAGAAGAAGAAGAAGAAGAAGAAGAAGAAGAAGAAGAAGAAGAAGAAGAAGAAGAAGAAGAAGAAGAAGAAGAATTGATAAGATTGCTTGCTCTTAAACTTCCGATGTGCTGACGACGAAGTAGTGAGATCGTTTCTTACACCGGTCAGTTTGACATAAATGTTGACCTCTCGTTCAGAAAGCAATGGCAAACTACTGAACGTAATAATGCATAGAAATCAACTCGGGGGTTGATGCAACAATCTGCAAAGGACATGTAACATAAGAAGTACCAGGCAACTGCAGACAACTCTGGACAAAATAACTGACTGGCACCTTGCCGTCTTGACAGACGATAGTTTGTAAAATGGAGTTATACCTCTCCATAACACAAAGCCTGGGCTGAATTTAAAGATCATGTGTTGCCCATGATATCTCTCTCAGCCTGCCTAGGAAAGGTAACACCAATACGTCTGGAAAAAGACAAGCTGCAGAAACAGCCGGATCAGCAAAGCAATACTCTAACTGTCCGCCTGTTGGAGCTTCCATCCTAGACGAGTTGCCGACCAAGGCTTAGGGCCAGGTCTGCCCTGCCATGACATTTTGTCTTTAGACTGCATTTCCTCGCACTAGGGTAAGGTTCGTACCCTCCCAAGTGTGCTCCTCCGCCCGAAGCTGTTGGCAGAATATGGGGTGTTAGGTTTGGCGAGCACCGCCCAACATTCGGCGCCAACAGAAAGCAGGTAGTACCGTCTATTGTCATACGGTAGCTCAGTCATATCTGACTAAGACCTGACTATATGGAGAGAATGGTGCCATTGTTGTCATTGTTGTGTTCTGTCCTTCGCCGTAGAAAGTCAGGATGGGAATTCCCGCTGGATATACAGGACATATTCCTGCAGCGAGGCGCTGTCGTCATATGGCGGTGACAGGTTAGAATCATGGTCGGCAACTATCGCTTTCAATGTTTGTGTTGTCTAGTGTGTCCCCAAGCCTCTAGTTCTTTCTCCTACTTCTATGTGTGTGTATTTATATACAGGACATCTCATTGCAGAACACCGGATGTGATTGCCACTACAACATCCAGCACGGGGATCTAAGTAGAGGAAGTCACTGCAGCTCTTCTGTATTGTAATTATACCAACATAATCCTTTCCAATCCATCCAGAGGATTCCCAAACAACAACAATAGGTCCCATACTCGCTGTAAATGATCCCATGTTGCTCTTCCATATACTATCATTATGACCTCTAGCGGCTGACATGACAAACATTTGGCAATTATTTGCTCTCTTTTCGCGCCTCAACCAATGCTTTGCTGTCCTTTCCTGCCTCAATTTTTTTTGCTCTCCTTTCGCGCCCCAAACAATTCTGTACTTCTCCTTTCATGCCTAAAGCAATTTTTGGCTGTCCTTTCGAGCCTCAAACAATTCTTTATTCTTCTTTCGCACCTCAAACAATTGTTTGCTCTCCTTTCGCGAATCAAACAATTACTTGCTTTCTTTTCGTGCCTCAAACAATTATTATGAAATATTCTGCTCTCCTTTCGTGTCTGGGGAAATTCTTTGCTCTCGTTTCCAGCCTCAGACAATTCTTTGTTCTTTTTAAGCCGCAGGAAATCTGCTCTTTCTTCGAACCCCAGTCACACATGAGAGAAACTAATAGTCACTTCTTGAACATTTAACAGTCTTAACGTCACTGCTGAAGTGTGTACAATCCGTTTGATTGTCGCTGCATGTGTACATACGGTCTTATCTCCTGGGCTGGAGTATTTACACAGTGTCTTATCGCTGTGGCTAAGCTACAGCTGTACATAGTCTCTAGAAGAGATTAGATGGATCTACAGACCCCGGCCAGGCTGGGTCCGAGGGAATGAAGGAGCTGATGTTCTTACAGCAGAGGTAAATTATGGGTGGGCAAATGATAAAAAGTAGGGATAGGCTGAGGTGGACAAAAGAAAATCGTGCGTAGATACAGGGTGGACAAATCATGCGTAGACAGAGGGTGGACAAATCATGGGTAGACAGAGGGTGGACAAATCATGGGTAGACAGAGGGTGGACAAATCATGGG
This sequence comes from Cepaea nemoralis, assembly GCA_014155875.1. NCBI lineage: Eukaryota > Metazoa > Mollusca > Gastropoda > Stylommatophora > Helicidae > Cepaea > Cepaea nemoralis. The sequence continues at coordinate 123,334 of JACEFZ010021608.1, read as the reverse complement.
TAGACAGAGGGTGGACAAATCATGGGTAGACAGAGGGTGGACACAGAACAAATCATGGGTAGACCAAGGTTGGACACGGGACAAATCTGGTGTAGACAGAGGGTGGACACAGGACAAATCATGGGTAGAAAAAGGGTGGACAATTCATGGGTAGACAGAGAGTGGACAAATCATGGGTAGACAGAGGGTGGACAAATCATGGGTAGACAGAGGGTGGACAAAGAACAAATGGGTAGACCAAGATTGGACACAGGACACAGGATCTGGGGTAGACGGGTGGACAAAGGATAAATCATGGGTAGACAGAGGGGGGGGGGGGGGGGGGGGGGGGGAACAAAGAACAAATCATGGGTAGACAGAGGGTGAACAATTCATGGGTAGACAGAGGGTGGACAAAGAACAAATCATGGGTAGACCTAGGGTGGACAAAGGACAAATCTGCGGTAGATAGAGGTTGGACAAAGGACAAAGCATAGGTAGACAGAGGGTGGAAAAATCAAAGGTAGACAGAGGGTGGACAAAGGACAAATCATGGGTTGACAGAGGGTGGACAAATAATGTGTAGACAGAGGGTGGACAAATCATGGATAGACAGAGGGTGGAGAAAGGACAAATCATGGGTAGACAGAGGGTGGACAAATCATGGGCAGACAGAGGGTGGACAAATCATGGGCAGACAGAGGGTGGACAAATCATGGGTAGACAGAGGGTGGACAAATCATGGGTAGACAGAGGGTGGACAAATCATGGGTAGACAGAGGGTGGACAAATCATGGGTAGACAGATGGTGGACAAAGGAAAAATAATGTGTGATACATACAACAGATTCCAGCGAATCAAGAGGCGAGGAAGAAGCACTGGTAAGGACACGCGCTGAGAAAACCTGACTATAGCATAACTAGACGGTAATTCCAATGGAACCCACAGGGTAAATGAAATAGAGGGGTGTCTAGAAATACACAGAGAAGGTACTTAGAAATAGAGGTTAATATAGAGATGAGAGGAGATGATATGGGCAAAAAGATAATTAGAAATAGAGGTTAATATGGAGATGAGAGGAGATGATATGGGCGAGAAGGTAATTAGAAATAGAGGTTAATATGGAGATGAGAGGAGATGATATGGGCGAGAAGGTAATTAGAAATAGAAGTTAATATGGAGATGAGAGGAGATGATATGGGCGAGAAGGTAATTAGAAATAGAGGTTAATATGGAGATGAGAGGAGATGATATGGGTGAGAAGATAATTAGAAATAGAGGTTATAATGGAGATGAGAGGAGATGATATGGGCGAGAAGATAATTAGAAATAGAGGTTAATATGGAGATGAGAGGAGATGATATGGGCGAGAAGATAATTAGAAATAGAGGTTAGTATAGAGATGAGAGGAGATGATATGGGTGAGAAGATAATTAAAAATAGAGATTAGTATAGAGATGAGAGGAGATGATATGGGCGAGAAGATAATTAGAAATAGAGATTAGTATAGAGATGAGAGGAGATGATATGGGCGAGAAGATAATTAGAAATAGAAGTTAGTATAGAGATGAGAGGAAATGATATGGGCGAGAAGATAATTAGAAATAGAGATTAGTATAGAGATGAGAGGAGATGATATGGGCGAGAAGATAATTAGAAATAGAGATTAGTATAGAGATGAGAGGAGATGATATGAGCAATAAGATGATTAGCAATAGAGTTTAATATGGAGATGAGAGGATGATGATATGGGTGAGAAGATAATTAGAAATAGAAGTTAGTATAGAGATGAGAGGAGATGATATGGGCGAGAAGATAATTAGAAATAGAGATTAGTATAGAGATGAGAGGAGATGATATGGGCGAGAAGATAATTAGAAATAGAAGTTAGTATAGAGATGAGAGGAGATGATATGTGTGAGAAGATAATTAGAAATAGAAGTTAGTATAGAGATGAGAGGAGATGATATGGGTGAGAAGATAATTAGAAATAGAAGTTAGTATAGAGATGAGAGGAGATGATATGGGTGAGAAGATAATTAGAAATAGAAGTTAGTATAGAGATGAGAGGAGATGATATGGGTGAGAAGATAATTAGCAATAGAGGTTAATATGGAGATGAGAGGAGACGATATGGGTGAGAAGCTAATTAGAAATAGAGATTAGTATAGAGATGAGAGGAGATGATATGGGCGATAAGATAATTAGCAATAGAGGTTAATATGGAGATGAGAGGAGATGATATGGGTGAGAAGATAATTAAAAATAGAGGTTAGTATAGAGATGAGAGGAGATGATATGGGTGAGAAGATAATTAGAAATAGAGGTTAGTATAGAGATGAGAGGAGATGATATGGGTGAGAAGATAATTAAAAATAGAGGTTAGTATAGAGATGAGAGGAGATGATATGGGCGAGAAGATAATTAGAAATAGAGATTAGTATAGAGATGAGAGGAGATGATATGGGCGAGAAGATAATTAGAAATAGAAGTTAGTATAGAGATGAGAGGAGATGATATGGGTGAGAAGATAATTAGAAATAGAAGTTAGTATAGAGATGAGAGGAGATGATATGTGTGAGAAGATAATTAGAAATAGAAGTTAGTATAGAGATGAGAGGAGATGATATGGGTGAGAAGATAATTAGAAATAGAAGTTAGTATAGAGATGAGAGGAGATGATATGGGTGAGAAGATAATTAGAAATAGAAGTTAGTATAGAGATGAGAGGAGATGATATGGGCGATAAGATAATTAGCAATAGAGGTTAATATGGAGATGAGAGGAGATGATATGGGTGAGAAGATAATTAAAAATAGAGGTTAGTATAGAGATGAGAGGAGATGATATGGGTGAGAAGATAATTAGAAATAGAGGTTAGTATAGAGATGAGAGGAGATGATATGGGTGAGAAGATAATTAAAAATAGAGGTTAGTATAGAGATGAGAGGAGATGATATGGGCGAGAAGATAATTAGAAATAGAGATTAGTATAGAGATGAGAGGAGATGATATGGGCGAGAAGATAATTAGAAATAGAAGTTAGTATAGAGATGAGAGGAGATGATATGGGTGAGAAGATAATTAGAAATAGAAGTTAGTATAGAGATGAGAGGAGATGATATGGGTGAGAAGATAATTAGAAATAGAGGTTAATATGGAGATGAGAGGAGACGATATGGGCGACTTTGCAAGAGATAGCAAAATACAGAACGTATTAATTAGAAAACCCTCTGAGGCCACTGAGACAGTAAATAAACACACACACATTATTTGGCACTCACAGAAGTAGAAGAAAGAAGTTCAGACCTACAGAACACACCAGACAACATAAACATTGACAGCAAGAGTTACTGACCAGGACTTGAGCCAAATGACGACAGCGCTTGGCTGCAGAAACAAATATGCTTTGATGTATGTTCAACTAGCCACCAGTACACTTGTTCCTGCAGCAAGGTGCTGTCGTTATTTGCAGGTGACAGGTTTGAATCCCAGTTGGCAACTATAGGTTTCAATTTTTAAGTTGTCTAGTGTGTTCTCTAGTCTCTACTTCTTTCTTCTACTACTATAAGAACAAAACAATATGTGTGTTTATATATGAACTTTCAATCAGATAGTGATGAGAACGATTAGAAGTATGACTCTTCACTGGCTGTTGAACGAGGGGACGGAGAGCGTATGGGAATGTCCTGAGTGCAGTGATGTCGGTTCTTAGCTCAACTCAACTTATGAACTATATATATAGTGGTCTATAAGATGAGTGTACAGGAAAGTAATCAAGAAGTTGATAAATGGCATTCAAGGATACAAATCACAATCAAGCACAATCTTATGTACCACGTGATTAACACAAAATCAAGTGTCAACATTCACAGTCGTTTCCGTAAGTTATCAGCTGGCCTATAAATTTTCCAGTGCAGAAGTGCAATTAATGGATCACCAAAAAACGTGAAGTAGATGATAAACTTTACTAAGACATGATCACAAGTTAAAAAAATGAACATTGAGGCCAAAGCCTTCATCAGGATACAAACAACACACACACCGATAGAACTACATGAAAACCTCTACCTGAAAATATAAATATAAAAATTTTGTTCCTTCGTGTGTTTTTTTTTTAAAACTTGTGATCATTTTGTTGCTTGTGTTAGTGTTCTAGTTTCTTCTTCTTTCATTTGCTTGAAATTTATCTATATCTGCAATGTTGTCTCTTGTATGAATTCTTACTTCTTCTTTCGTTCGCCTGAAACAATGTTTATAACTGCAATGTTTTCTTGTATGAATTTAACTGTCTTTTTTAGTTCACCCAGTAGTCTGTCTATAGAGTTTATCTTCCACTGTTGTTTCTCTAGACCAGAAGGTTTGCCTAGATACTGTCATATTCTGAGCAGTCTTGGAGTAGGTGATCTGCTGTCTGCGGTGCCAATCCACATGTGCTCATGGCTGATTCACCAATTTTTAATTGTGTATACATGTGGTTGTGTAATCTATTGTGTTCTGTTCTGAGGTGCAGAACAATTATTTGTTCTGATCTATCCATAATGTGGTCTTGAGCTGGTGTTGGTGGCTTGCTGATTGATTTGATGAATCCTTTCTTGTGATGGTATATAAAGGGTACATCAGGTATTCTTCTTTTGCTCCTTTCTTAGCCAATCGGTCAGGTCTCTCGTTTCCGGATACTCCACAGTGGGATAGTATCCTCTGTGTGGTGACCTTATGCAGACTGCGAAGTTCAGAAAGTAGTGTCAGTATTACTGGCAATTTCCCAGACTGGAGCGCCTCGAGTACTGATTTTGCAAGCACTACAGACTGTGTACCGTGTCTGGTATTTAGTAATTTCTCTTTAACTATGTTGATTGCCTGGACAGCAAGCAATGATGTACAGACCAGATGGAAACAGAGGAAGAGGCCGACCACGTAAACGATGGACGGAGGTAATAGCAGAGTCCATGGGAATATCGATATATGAAGCCCATAATCGGGCACTCTCACGAAGTTTATACTTCACTTCGACACCGCAAGGTACAAGAGGAACATGATGAGATGATTGCCTGGATTTCTACATGATAGTTACGGCAGTACTTTCCTGTTGGTACTTGAGAGGTATATAAGTACAACTGTCTATTGTGAGCATATGTGATGTACACCCTTTGGGAATAAATGTTATACCAGCTGCCACCGTGAGTCTGTCATGATCCTTTCATCTGAGCACTTCCCAGATTCTTGTGTGCATGAACCAATATTTCAAGTAATCATTATCAGCTGTATTATCCTTACAACACCCCTACACTAGAATATTGGCAGTTCTTGTCTGTAACACATAATGCACATTGGGAGGAAGTCGCTGCTGAATGTGTTGCATGAAGGGCGAATATCAGAAATGGGATAAAGACAAAGGAGAAAATGATTACAGATAGGTCACAAACTGAGCGTGTGAGACGTAAGATGATGCGTGATGGTGAACATGACCATGTGTTCACATGCATCCATTGTGAACGAACATTTACAGAGCAAATTGGTCTAATTAGTGACATTTGCTACCGCCATCGTCTGTAGTTATTAAGCCTTTTTGAAGCACAATGTAACAAACTATCGTCTGTCAAGATGGCAAGGTGCCAATGTCTGTAACATTGAAGCTCAAAAGACCCAATTTTTGTCACTCTCATCACTGCTGGATGAAAATTATCAGCACCTCTGGTAATTTCTCCCACTCCTGCAACCTCATACCCAAGGTACCGGCAATGTCCCGTGTTCATCTGTGTGCTGGTACCCCTTGCCATTTCTTCCAGGAACCACACCTTCCATCACTGTACTCTCCAAGCCATGTGACATTTAATATGGCCAAAGTATTTTAGTTTCCCAGACGTGACACTGTTTGTGAGTCAGTTTTCTTCCATACTCAGATCTGGTACAATTTCAACATTCTTCATCTTCTTGGCCTATGAAATTCTATTGATTATTGTGATTTTTGGTTTCCATGTAGTTTTGTCCATGGACATTTAATTTTGATTTTTTTTTTTTAGTTCAGACACTTATTTTGATTTTCACTGTGTCTCTTGACATAAAGGATCACTTGTTCAAATCCCCTAGCACTATTTGATAACAGGAACATGTTGTCTGCATATCTAAGTTCAGGAATAGGATTCCCACTAATAATGAATGGATCAAAATTGTCTGCGGTCTCATTTTTCTTATTATATATGCTGCACAAATGTTGAACAGATATGAGGAGACAATGTAACCATGCTACTCCCCGTTGCACCTCAAACCAGTTTGATATTTCAAAATATAATGATACAATTAAGTGGACCTCATGATGTTCTACAATGTCTCATGTTAAACACAGTCGCAGGCCTTATAGTAGTCTATGAAACAGGTATAAGGAGACAATGTAACTCCGTGCTACTCCCCGTTGCACCTCAAACCAGTTTGATATTTCATCAGCTATTCTAACAGTTGCTTGTTGTTCATAATATAATGATACAAATTAAGTGGACCTAATGTGCTTGATACCTCATATCTCTCATGATGTTCTTCAATTTCTTATGTTGAATACAGTCTGATGCCTTACTGTAGTCTATGAAACAAGTATGGGGATCTAAATAGTAATCTCTGCATTTCTCAAAGATTTCTTGTGTTGAAGTTATAGTCCCTGGTTCCTTTGTCCTCTCTGAAACTCACCTGTATATCTTATAATTCATATTCTTACTTTCGATCCTCTTCATGATGATTCACAGAATGATGTTGCTTGCATGACATATCCATGCAATAGTAAGATAGCTGGTGCAGTTTTACAATGCATTTCTTTGGGAGAGGGATGTAGACTAATCTCCTCCAAGCTTTGGCCAAACAGTCCTGTTCTATATCTTCATACATAGTGCATGATACATATAACTACTGGTTTCTCCTCTTGCTGGGATTAGTTCTGGTAGTGTATTATTAGAGCCTGGTGGCTTCCCTTTCTTTAAACTTTGCTTTGCTGATGGTACTTCCCTTAATAAAGGTTCTGGTTCTTTCTCTTTACTTTAATGTAAATTATCTGGACTTCTGTACATACTTGTACATTTCTCCACTATACTCCTTCCATAACGGCAAACTAGTGAACATAAAATTGACCGGTAAATCACAAACAGCCATAACTGATGAGTTCTGAGGGCGAGAGACACTGGTAACAGGGAAAGCTAATCCACACGTAAACATCAGTCCAGCGCACTAGAAATAGTAGCATGTGTATGGACTACGCTTGAGTTCAAGCAACCAAGCGAGAATAAACAATACGATGAGTTGATTGCAAGATCAAGTCAAGGACATGCAACTAACTTATTCTTAACTCCTTCCATCTTTCTATTATATCTTTGCTTTCTGTCAAAGTATTGCCAACACAATGTCAGGCAAGGATCCGTACTGTCCTCTCATTTGTTTCTGTTATGCATTGAGCATATAATGAGATCTATAGAAAATATTCCAGAGATTGAACTTGGTGGTCAAAATATGAATAAATTAACTTATGCTGGTGACACAGCATTGAAAGCAACAAGACAAAAGAAACTACATAAAATTATACATACACTGATTGAAGAAAGTAAAATAAAAGGGCCTCCATTTGCATAGAAGACAGAAGTAATGGTAATATCACAGAAACAGATCATGACTCAAAATACAAGAAAAGTCAACAGTATTAGTCTACGTCAAGTCTAGGGTGAGAGAACAAAAAGCAGCTTGTAGTCTTGTTCTTGTACCCTAGGATGTAGAGGAACATAAGATTTTGTAACCTTGAACTTCTTTCTAGCCTAGGATATACAGGGAAATAATATTTTGTACTTCTACCCTAGAACTTAAACAATATGGAGTGAGTACACATCTAACAAACCTATGTAGAAGTTTATACAACAACAGTGAATGCATAGTGAGAGCAACTGGAGGACACTCAGAACCCTTCACCATAAGATCTGGAGTACGACAAGGTTGTGTCCTGTCCCCTCTCTTGTTCATAACATATATAGACAACATATGTAAAGAAACCAGCCAAGCAGAGACAGCAAGAATACCGCATGACGAGAACACAGAAGAAGAACCATCTGCAAATCTAACCATTAGAGAACTCCTGTTTGCGGACGACCAAGCACTAATAGCAAAATCAGAAGCTGAATTACAAGACCACATGAATAGTCTAAACGAAATGTGTAGGGAACATAACATGAAAATTAGCACAAGCAAAACAGAGGTAATGACTATAACTAAAGATGAACAAACAACAACAATTCACCTAAACGAACATCCTTTGAAACAAGTAAAGAGTTTTATGTACCTAGGAAGTATAATATCAAATGGCAGATCAGAAGACGAGATTGAAAATAGGTGCAATAAGGCAAATCAACTCATTGGACAAATTGCACCAATACTAAAGAACAAACATGTATCAATAACTACTAAGAAAGCACTTTACAACACAATCTTCCTACCAGCTCTATGCTACCAATGCCAAACCTGGACAATGACAGAAAAAAAGAAAAGAAAAATCACAACAGAAATGAGGTTCCTGAGAAGAATACTCAACGTATCAAGAAGAGATAAGATCAGAAATGAAGAAAGCAGGACTAAAGTGGGGGTTAAAGCAGCACTAGATTTTATTACAAAGCAGCAAGTCAAATGGTTTGGCCATGCAAGTAGGTTACCATCCAACAGCATGCCACAACAAGCAATGATGTACAGACCAGAGGGAAGCAGAGGAAGAGGCCAACCACGTAAATGTTGGACGAAGGGAATAGCAGAGTCCATGGGGATATCGATATATGAAGCCCACAAGCGGGCACTCTCACGATGTTTATACTTCACCTCAACACCGCAAGGTACAAGAGGAACATGATGAGATGAGATGAGATGAGATGAGATGATGAGATGAGGTGAGGTGAGATGTGAGGAGATGAGATGAGATGAGGAGATGAGATGAGAAGAGGTGAGGTGAGATGAGGAGATGAGGTGAGGTGAGATGAGATGAGGTGAGATGATGAGGTGAGATGAGATGAGATGAGATGAGATGACGTGAGATTAGATGAGGTGAGGTAAGATGAGATGAGGTGAGGTAAGATGAGATGAGGTGAGATGAGATGAAATGAGATGAGATGAGATGATGAGACCCTAGAATTTTTTGTTTTGCTCTCGCCCGCTTTGAACTCAAGTGTAGTCCACACTCACTACTTCTAGTAGTGATGGGCTGAATTTTGTGTATGGATTAGCTTTCCCTATTAACAGTGTCCCTCGCCATCAGGCTAACCCACTCTGACTTCAGAGGTACTTGTAATTAACGTCCCCAAGTCAAGGATGACAGGTCAACATTTTAGTCCAGCTGTCCGGTGTAGGATTGATCCGCTTACCTCGGATCAGCACACCGGAAGTTTAAGAACACGCATTCTTATCCATTTGGCCATGTGGACCTTCATCTTGTAGTCTTGTACTTCTACCCTAGGATATAGAGGAAAATAAAACCTTGCAGTCTTGTGCTTCTACCCTAGGATGTAGAAGAAAATAAGATCTTGTACTTCTACCCTAGGATGTAGAAGAAAATAAGATCTTGTACTTCTACCCTAGGATGTAGAGGGATATAAGATCTTGCAGTCTTGTACTTCTAACCTTGAATGTAGAGGACAGTAAGACTTTGTTGTTTTGTATTTCTATCTCAGGATGGTGAGAAAAATAAGATGCCAATGCTCAAAATCCACTGCAGAGTGAAATCAAGAAAAACGAAGGCTGCATGTTTAAAAAAACGACTCTCTCAGATGGGTCAGATTGATGGCATTATTCAACAGGTTTATTCACTTAAGGACATAGAACAAGGTGAAGAATTGATACAACTGCCAACAGAGTATGGTACATTCATGTCAGTGTGCATCAGACTGGACTGGGAATGCCTGACAATAAAACCTGGTAGCTGCAGAGACAGAAGTTCAAGCTTTCATATTTGAGGATTCTTCTGAGGGTGATGTAGTTGATGGATCAGTTATTAGGCAAGTGAGGAGCTCATGGACTTGTACGACTCAGATTAGAGGAAGAACTGTGAAGAAAGACTGAAGTATCTTTACTTTGACAACAAGTAAGATGAATATAGAGGTAATGCAGTAACTAAAGCAAACCGCAAGAGCCTGGCTGGGGACACAGATTCCACACAGGCATGCTCAGTGACTCAATGAGTATGCTCAGAAAGATTGAGATGGGCTGGGCTCGAAGACTGTCGGTGGAGTCTATGAGGAGGTCAAAGCTAACAAAAATAATCTTCATCAAAGCTTGTGGATGGAGCTACTGTCGAAAGCAGGTGAGTAATGGACCCAACAGGGAAGCAAGGAATAGTAACACTGTAACCTGGCATGGCATGACGCAAGAGGCATCATATTTTGTGTCAATGTTTGCTCGGAGTGATGCACAGCATCCATTGTAGTGAGTAGATGTCTACTTTATAGTCTAACATAGCATCCATTGTAGTGTGTAGATGTCCACGTTATAGTGTAACATAGCATCCATTGTAGTGTGTAGATGTCCACTTTATAGTGTAACAGGTGGCCCAGGAGGGTTGTAGTGGGACTGGCTACCCCATCCCATAGAAAACTTTAGCTGCAATATCCAAGCAAACATTAGGAAATCTACAGAAGTAGGCCTGGCCTGAGTTCCTTGAGGAGACCTATGTTCCACTAGAAGACAAAGGACAGCAGAAGAAGAACTACTAAAGACATTGCTTATGTAGAGGAGAAATGTTGGCTTATTTATTATTCAGTCACAATACTACCTCAGCCTGATATAGACATAACCTATGATGAGACCAAGCTATTTATAAGAAGCAATTACAGAACTGAGTAGAAATCAGAGCATCCAGGTCACCAGAAAGATGATGCTACTACCATCTCAAACAAAAATAAGAAGTTGAGGCTACGGACAGGCCACAACAGGCTGGAATATCGCATGCTTAATAAGCTAGAGCCCAGAAAGGAGATACTAATGAATGTGACTGTGAAACTGGTAAAATGAAGCTAAACATTTGTTGCAGGAGTTCTAACATATGCAAAACTGGGGAAACTATTTTGGCCTATACCCGCTCTATTTGAGGACAGATTCTATAGCAGTATTTAAGTATACTGAGTATATCAGGATGTCAGCAAGCTTAAGTAAGTTAAGTTGTCTAATGTCTGCTGATTTCTTTGCATCTATTTATTCATACCAATGTCTGAAGGTGAACGAAGAGAAGGGAGAAGATTCAGTCACAAAATGAAAGACTGCTGTACTGTATAATATATATAGTTCCATTGTGATTTAAGATTTATCGTTGCGATTATTAGGCTTGAGTTTCACTGCTTACACTCTATCTACAGTAGTAATCAATTCCTTAATGTTCAGTTATAACTGCGCGCGCGCGCACACACACATACACACACAAATATTAAATAGCCATTGACACCCCAAGCCCCCGACCCATTCGGCATTACATTACACGGTAATGATTACCGGAGAAACTGAAATATACATTTAATAAACGAATTAACGTTTGTATACTGAGTGACAGAGTTGATTCAGAACACCAAGGACAGATACTTCAACGCCTACGCTAGTTGACCATGCACTGATGATGATGTTGGAGAAAATAACTATCAACCTGCACGCTTAAACTTAAACATTCTCCCCTCATAAACCACAAATAAAAATATTAAATAATCAATTAAATACATATCACGAAAAACATTAAATAACCAGTCATTTATGATTGCTTACCTTTGGTTCAATGGCCTCACTCGACAGCAACTTTTACAGAAGTCATTTTAAACACATTTAACAACAATTCAAACTAGTCATAACAGTTGTTGGCAGATTATTCCCACATGAAACTTGCCATCCTTGTTTACTTTCCCGTGGTTTCTGAGCGGCCCTGCCTGCGCCATGTTTATTCTGTGTTATGCCATGTGACCATTCTATTTTAAGTATTTAACGGTGCTGACACGAACTGTGTCATCAGAAATTTCGCACACATCAATTGTTGAAAGACAGACATATGTGAGTTAGAATTGGCACGACCATCAACGGAGAAGAACATCAACAGAATGAAGGTCCTCACCAACCAACACAGAACTGGCACTTTCAGCCACCCGACTCTGATGCATATGTTGGGGAGAGGATCTGAGCACCTATGGACTTGTCCGGAGTGCAAGGTTGATACCCCAACAGATAACTTAATCTCGTTCCATCACTTATAGACGTCGTGGGGGGAGGGGTAATTGAAGTTCCGGCACCTGTGACTAACGCCTTTCCTCCAATTTTCTACATGCATCTTAAGCAGAATTTTAGGATCAAGTAAATTCCCTACCGGTTTGCTAGACCAGTCGTATGTTCCTTACCTACATTTTTTTTTAAATGTTGCATAACCCTTACAGGACGTTGCAGTCAACATCTGCATTTTTCAGCTGCTGTTGGTGTACTAGGCAAGATTACACTCAGTATTGCCATTGCTTTCTGAGCGACCTGCTCACTTACCCCGTAAGTTACCAACGCGGTGAGAACCGCTACCGATTCTCGCGCAGGTTACGTTACTCACGAGAATATACGGGATTACGGAGAAAGACGTTAATTCTTAGGCCAGGGAGACCGGTCGTACCAGCTTAACCCTTTCATATTTGCTACTATCACCATGTCACATCCACTGGTCGCCTACTGGCAAGCCTCGAGCTTTGCCAGGTAGGACTGACCGACCGACATTGAAACTTGCCCTCAGAGTGTACTCATTCCATTGACCCCTTTATTGCTTCATCTCTTTAGACAAGCAGCCAAACAATGCTAGGACTGCGACGTCCTGTAAAGGAAGTGCAACTAACTTTTTCTTTAACTTTAGACAAAGGCTAGCGTGTTAAACCATATAAAATCCGCGGAAAGTAAGGGGAAACCGTCTTTGATCACTCTAGCACAGTGGTTCTCAACCGGTGGGGAATCCCCCCCCCCCCCCAGGGGGGAATTTTAGGGTTTCCATGGGGGGGGGGGGGGGATGAAGATTATTTCAAGATCGCATTAATACAAGAACTGATTACTTGATATTGTTTTTCCCTCCATACTTTACGGTTCTGTACTCCTCGCCCTTCTGATATTCGTCTTATAACGTAAGTAGACCCGCAAATCACGTTTTGTGTAGACGTCTAAACTTGTTCTAGTATGTGTTATTAAAGTTAGCTTCCATTTGTACATATACTATGTTGGGGCGGGGTGGGAATTTATAGGGAGGAAATACGAAAGGGGAGGAATGACATTCTCAACATATGGTGAAGGGGAGCATAGGGCTAAAAAAGGTTGAGAACCACTGCTCTAGCACATTGTGATACAACAATTCAGACAGTTTCAGACAAAACAGGGGGTAAATGGGTGCTCCATATAAGCGAGCTTGCCCTGTAGAGCAAGCCACGTGCATCCGTTGACTCCAGACCGTCAACTTGTAACTGAATGCATTTCTCATAATTTTTTCCAGCGGTCATCGAAATTTTAACGTTGAAGAAAACGTGCTCACAACCAGCATCATATCTTAGAAACCGAAAATACTTTGGCCACATGAAACTTCAGTGACGGAAAGCATGGGTCATGAACAGGATGATTCGTTTGAGGCCTTCACCGGGCCCTAAGGGTCGCTCCTGTGGGCCGAATCTCCTGTCTGTGTCTGGCGAAGACAGTGCTGTCTTGCGGGACATATTCTGGGGTTTGTTTTGGTGGTCCATAGCTGCTAGTACAAGAACTGGTGAGAACCATTCGGTAGAGGAGGGCTCGGAGGATAAAATGTTATGTTCTGACTGTGAAGATTCTTGTCTGCGGGTGTCTATCAAGATCATCTGATTGCAGATGATCTACAGTGCTTAGAGTAGGGTCATAAAATGGTCGCAGTATGAGCACAGATGGTAAATTTAAGCAAATGACCCTTTTTTACACCTTATGGTGCAGTGTTCATAAATAAACAATATTGTATTCTTTGACGCTCGTAGAAGTAGAAGAAAGAAGTAGAGACTTTTTGTTTTGGTTTGCGTTCGCATATCCTTTACAGGACATCGCCGTCAGCTTCAGCATCTTTCAGCTGACTTGATTTCTTGGCAAGATTACGCTCAGTAGTTTGCCATTGCTTTCTGAGCGACCGGCTCACATACCCCGTAAGTTACCGACGCGGAGAGAACCGCTATCGATTCTCGCGCATATCACGTTATCCACGAGAGTATACGGGATTACGGAGAAAATCGTGTAACCACTAGACCAGGGAGACCGGTAAGTGGAGACAAGAAGATATTTATAAGGCGCACTGTTCATAGATAAACGCACACGTATTGGTTGTCGCTGAATTTCTGAATTTCCTAAAGTGACTCCTAAAATGGCTGGGGCATATAAAAACAATGGAAGATAATAGAGAAACAAAACTTGCTTACACTTAGGAAATAAATGACCGTAGACCCCGAGGTAGACCAAGAAGACGATGGAGAGATAATATAGATTATATATATATATATATATATATATATATATATATATATATATATATATATATATATATATATGTATATGTATATATATATATATATATATATATATATATATATATATATATATATATATATATATATATATATATATATATATATGTATATCGGAACGCTGAAGAAGAAGAAGAAGAAGAAGAAGAAGAAGAAGAAGAAGAAGAAGAAGAAGAAGAAGAAGAAGAAGAAGAAGAAGAAGAAGAAGAAGAAGAAGAAGAAGAAGGAGAAGAAGAAGAAGAAGAAGGAGAAGAAGAAGAAGAAGAAGAAGAAGAAGAAGAAGAAGAAGAAGAAGAAGAAGAAGAAGAAGAAGAAGAAGAAGAAGAAGAAGAAGAAGAAGAAGAAGAAGAAGAAGAAGAAGAAGAAGACTCCTATTGCACCAGTTATAGTGCATTAAGCGTGGGATTTGGTATGCACATCTGGCGCACTTTTTCGTTTTCTTCTGAATGTCCAAGGCGCTCTGTCCACACCTCGGAAAGAAGGTGTGGGTCTTGTTATGCCTTTTACCAAAACTGGACGCTCAATTCGTCATCTTTGCTAAACCTAAAACATATAACATATAGTATAATGTATGTAAGGTGCTCATCATCATCATGTGCCATGCCGGTAAGCATGGGCGGTCATGTTTCGCAATCTTATACGATTACTAGAGTCGTGGGTCAACTCTGTGTTCTTATCCCGACCATTGGATGTGATTAAACCATCCAGATAGTTACTTCTCTGCATTCCCTTGTTCTTTACCCTCAATCTTGCCAGTTGTCACCAAGTTCTCTAGTTTATTTCTTTTCATAATGTCACCAAAAAAAAAATGACTGTCTACGTCTGATTTTTTAATCAGTTTCCGGTCTTAATTTGCCCCGTGTAAGATTTGCTCATGATATGTGGCTAGATCCCTATTTTATTGATCAATTGATACTCCGTGAGTGGTGACGTCAGTAGCACACTAGCTGCCTTTACTTCCCAAGACATTTTCTGGTACCCAATTCAGGTTGGATCGAACTGGAAGCCCGTATCATTTTTTAAATCTCCCCCGATGCTATGACAACAGGGCTGACAGGCGAATGTCTAGCCGCTTCGTGACTGCAGCTCCACTGGTTCTGTGGTGTTTCTTTAACGTCCTGTGTGGAGAGATGATTCACAAAGATAAGTCAATAATAATGGAGTGTTAGTTGCACGTCATTCTGTAGGTTGCCATTGCTTTCTGAACCACCGATGATCATACCATTGTACGAAGACCAGGGCAAGCTGGTCTGCTTTAAAATCGCCTGCAGCTGTGTTTCGAACGCGATATGCGGGATTGCTAATCGTGTTCATCATCCCTTCGAGACTTCGTCGGCTAAAGGACCGTAAGTCATTGTAATAATTTTCTTTCTACTCAATATATTAATGTTGTTTCCCTTTACTTCTTGTTCCTGCAGCTTGTTTTAAACATCCTGTGTCATGATGGCGAGATAGCGGGGTTCAACCCCTACACTGGTCAGTAGGACTAAAATGTTGACTTCTCGTCATTGACTTGGGGATTTAAATTACAAGTACCTTTGAAGTCGCCTAAAAACGAGGGACACCGGTAATAGGGGAAGCTAATCCACACGCAAAAATCAGTCCAGTGAACTATAAGTAGTAGCACATGCATGGACTACGCTTGGGTTCAAAGCGGGCAAGCGCAAAACAAAAATAAGTAAATAAATTTAGAAAACAAAATAAAATAAAAATAAAATCATTATGATGCAGCAGATTAAAGAACAGAATAGAACAAACAACATCGGCATTATATTTCGATTTCAATTATACCACTACTCCTATCTCGTTTAACCTCAAAGACAAGTTATATTAGTATAGGGTGTATTATTTAATGACCGTGCAGTGTTTGAAAATATTGCCGGTCCAAGTTTTGTATTCACCCTCTATAAAATGCATGCAACATAATAGGTAAATACAAAACTTGGACCGGTAATAATTTCAAACACTGCACAGTACCATCCCTGGCTCAGATGTATAATCCTTTGACTGAGTCGGCCACAAATAGCGGCTGCCCACGGGTTTATCCACAAGGGGTATTAATTTGAAGATGGATGGTGTCCAAACAGGGTAGTGATCAAATGAAGAACAGTTTATGCAGTAAAACCTTGTCATTGGAGTTTTGAAAAGAATTCTTGCGTGTTACATGAAACCAGTTTTCATATATGACCGTGAAAACTGGATAAATAAATAAGCGAAATAAATCCCCTGAGGATTTGGAGATGTGATTTTATAGAAGAAGAATGCTGAAAATTCATTTGACAGCCAAAATGAACAATATTTTGAAGGAAGCTAAGTCACAAAGACAACTTATCACAAACACCAGAAAGAGGCAGTCTTCATTGTCTGTGCAACATATCATTGGCAACTTGCCATCTTGACAGACGATAATTTGTACTTCAAAAAGGCTTAATAACTACAACTCATGGCGGTGACGAATGTGGCTGTTAAGGCCAGTTCGCGCTGTTAATGTTCGCCGGCAGTGGATGCATGTAAACACATGGTCATTTTCACCATCATGCACCATCTTGCGTTTCACACGCTCGGTTTGTGACTTATCTGCAATAATTTTCTCCTTTGTTTTATTCCAATTAAGATATTTGCCCTCCATGCAACACGTTCACGGCGACTTGCTCCCAGTGTGCATTATCAATGAATGTATCAATTATGTCCCGCTTACACACATCTTTGTATCGTAGTAGATTCCGACCCTGAGATCTCCTATCCACCTGTAATTCACCAAAAAAAGATGCCCTTTGGTTTTCTACCATCATACATCCTCCTAAGATGTCCTATCCATCTAAGACTACGAAGACTGAGCATGGAATACACCGTCACACAACCTGATCTTTCCCATACTTCAGTATTTGTGATTTTGTCTTGCCACTTAATACCAAGTATTCTTCGCAGACACCGCAAATGAAAGCTGTTTAAACGTTTATCTTGGCGTGAGTAAGTTGTCCAGGCTTCACTGCCATAAAGAAGTCTACTAAGGACACAGGCCTGGTAGACGAGGACTTTTGTTTTGGCAGTAAGCTTTCTGTTCTCCCAGACTCTTTTTGCTAACATGTTCATTGTTGTTGCTGCCTTACCAATCCTGATGTTAATTTCCTGATCTAGGGATAATTTGCTGTTTACTTCTGATCCTAGATATGTAAAATGGTCTACTATCTCTAGTTCGGCGTCGTCAATAAAGATTCATGGTACCCCATGTGCACATTGTGAAATAATCTGTGTCTTCTTTTTGCTAATTGTTAAACCAAATTCAGAACAAGCATTGGAGAATTCAGATAGTAGATGTAATTCTTCCTTAGAGTGGGTCGTAATTATTAACGTGCAACATAATGAGAAGACATACAATGGAACATGTGATATCTTGAAAGATGTATGGAAAGAGATATAGAGGGGGACGGGGAGAGAACATTCTTGATGGTCATGTTTCTTGGCACGGAAGGGAGGCAACACACGAAGTGATCCTTGCCGTTAGAAATCAATATCCTTTTATTGTCCAATACAGATACAAGAAGAGTCAGATCAGAAATAAAGAAATGAGACGAGTGGGGTAATGCAAAGGAGCAATGGTGCTCGAATATAAGGTTTATGGTGCTAGATGCAAATGTTATATACCAATTGGTGCTGGGGGTCTAATGTGGTCAATACCACACTGGCTGTCTCCCCGATACTGCAACAATGGCTGTCTCCCCGATACTGTCTCACTGGCTGTCTCCCCAATACTGTCTCACTGGCTGTTTCCCCAATAGTGTCTCACTGGCTGTCTCCCCGATACTGTCTCACCGGCTGTCTCCCCAATACTGTCTCACTGGCTGTCTCCCCGATACTGCCACAATGGCTGTCTCCCCGATACTGCCACACTGGCTGTCTCCCCAATACTCTCTCACTGGCTATCTCCCCAATACTGTCTCACCGGCTGTCTCCCCGATACTGCCACACTGGCTGTCTCCCCAATACTGTCTCACTGGCTGTCTCCCCGATACTGTCTCACTGGCTGTCTCCCCGATACTGCCACAATGGCTGTCTCCCCGATAATGTCTCACTGGCTGTCTCCCCAATACTGTCTCACTGGCTGTTTCCCCAATAGTGTCTCACTGGCTGTCTCCCCAATACTGTCTCACTGGCTGTCTCCCCAGTACTGTCACACTGGCTGTCTCCCCAATACTGTCTCACTGGCTTTCTTCCCAATACTGTCTCACCGGCTGTCTCCCCAATACTGTCACACTGGCTGTCTCCCCAATACTGTCTCACCGGCTGTCTCCCCAATACTGTCTCACCGGCTGTCTCCCCAATACTGTCACACTGGCTGTCTCCCCAATACTGTCTCACCTGCTGTCTCCCCAGTACTGTCACACTGGCTGTCTCCCCAATACTGTCGCACTGGCTGTCTCCCCAGTACTGTCACACTGGCTGTCTCCCCAATACTGTCTCACTGGCTGTCTCCCCAATACTGTCACACTGGCTGTCTCCCCAATACTGTCACACTGGCTGTCTCCCCGATACTGTCACACTGGCTGTCTCCCCGATACTGTCTCACTGGCTGTCTCCCCAATACTGTCTCACTGGCTGTCTCCCCAATACTGTCACACTGGCTGTCTCCCCGATACTGTCACACTGGCTGTCTCCCCAATACTGTCACACTGGCTGTCTCCCCAATACTGTCTCACTGGCTGTTTCCACATTACTGTCTCGCTAGCTGTTTCCACATTACTGTCTCGTTGACTGTCTCCCCAATGCTGTCTCACGGACTGTCTCCCCAGTACTGTCTAACTGGCTGTTTCCCCAAGACATTTCCTTGTATCCATTTTACACCGGACCGATATCGGTGCTCGGATAGTTTTTGCAAATTTGTCTCGATGGGAAATGAATCCATGACTGCCGTGTTTCAAGGGAGCGTCACTGCTCTGCCACGGCTCCTTGTGGGAACATCGCCAACATATAACTACGCACAGATATAACTGTACACAAGGGTCAGTTAACTGATTCAGCGCCAAACAAACAGTAAGTTTGGACCATACATGGTGCACAATCAAATGAACAAGAATTATAATGTAAGTTCCATTCACTGTGCATTGAAATTGCGGAAGATACAACGAAACAAAACAAATCATACGTTGTCCCTAGTATGGCGATATATTGTCCTTCTGTCCAAATGAGAGGTCACATTTGTCGACATATTACACCTCGGCATTGAATCAGTTAACAATTTTAATAGAAATTCCCCCATCCCGTGTGCTCTACAGTCAGTGGAGGACTGTCCAGAGTGGCTGCTTGCCTACTGACAAGTGAGCCCCGTGGGCTCCCTGAAAGTGGTGTTTCGACCCCTTTACCTTCCCGACCTTCTCGGGGAAAGGAGGGGGGGGGGGGAGGTCCGTCCGGGTCATGACTCCCGGACGTTTGTCTCCTCTCGTGCGTATTGATCTTCGAGACTGTTGTTATTGTGCTTATCCCATATCAACATCGTATATGTGTCTGCCTAGAAGCCATCCTACTCTCAAAGGGCGAACATTTTTATTCATTAGATACCAGGTGCATCTACCAGCGCTATCACTACACTGTAACTGTACGCGTGAAGGCAGATTCTTTCCCCGGCAGTTGGTCTCAGTCTTCACCACCGAACGGACCCTCCCCCATGAGAGAGCAAAAGCTAATGGTCGACGTTTGGTGCAGGAGAGCCTGGCATATGGTACTACAACATGTAGCTTAAGAGTGGAGGTGGAGGAGGTCAGTGCAGCTTTCCGCTGGATGGAGATTACGATACACACACACACATCGTGATTGTAACTGACTCATAAAGCATGCTGAGGAAGGTGAGGACAGGCATGTTTGGTGAAGAGTGGCTTGCTTCGCTTCGGAAGTCACGGGTGACAAGCATCGTCTGGATCTTTTCTCCGGGGCATGCTGGTGTGCTGGGGAATGAACAGGCGGACAGATTGGCTGGCTTTGCTAAACTTGGTGGCAGTGGCGTGCAAAAGGGGGTGCGACGGCCCCGGGCATCCAACCGATAGGGGGGCATCCAATTAAGGAGAGGAGGCAGCAAATGCAGTGGGAGGGGAGGGGGATGAATTAGGGAAAGAACAATTTAGGGGCATCCAATCAAGGGGTTTGCCCGGGGCATCAAAGAACCTCTGCACGCCACTGCTTGGTGGAGTAGTGATGCATGACAAGGCAGACGTGGTTGCGGCCTTATGGGAGCACGTGTACACCTCGGAGGAGCAAATGGATCACCATGGTCTGGCAAGAATGCGACAGCGAGGGGTGACGAGGGGATCTGGCCGACGATCAACGCTCAGAGGAAAGGCGAGACGGACATATAATCAGATTGCTACTGGTACTATTAGTGTTGGAACTCTTCGATGGCTGCTGAGGATGGTGACGGAGCGCTTATGGGAATAAGCCGAATGCTGTGATGTCGGTTCCTAAATCAATCAATCAATCAATCAATTGAGAGTCAAGAAGATAAAGGGACCGAAACATTCTGCAAGGGTGAACACTTCTGATGATCAGAATCCTCCCGTCGTGCTTGCTCCGCTGGGGAGTTGTTAACCACTGAAACAAAGTGAAAATAGTTAGGTATTTATGACTCCTGCGAAAACGTGAGAAAGATAAGTAACGGCTGTAGATACGTGTGTAAGTAACAATACAAAATGAAAATATACAAAACAGTTAAGATACATCGGGGTTTAATTTTACTCAACACCGGCCGACCGACATCAGACGTGGATTAGTAACGGTAAATCCGTACAGAAGGAAGTGCTCTATTCACAGTCAGACGTTGGGATCTTGGTAGGCACTCTTCAGTAATTATATTTAATATACAGCTCGAAACTGCTAGGAAATACTAGAAACAACTGTTATTTGATTTAGTAAATACGTACATTTCTATGATTATTTGATGATTATACCATTATTAATATGAAACTTTGCATTGTTTATATTTATAGCATAAGTTTCTAAAAAAATCAGAACTGAGAACCAGAGCTCATTTCATTTCTGCTGGAAATAAGCAGTTGCATGATCTAAATCTTATTTTACTTAGTAAAATACTAATTCTTACGTGTATTGTTCCAAATCATTGATTGTGAAATCTGAAATAATATTAATAATAAACAAGTTAATAATTTTAATTTGATTATAAAATAGTACAGTGTTATTTACGGTTATTTGTAATTTGTTGTTCACCACAATCACGCCGTTATTTTAGTTTTAGTGGCGTTCGTTCCGTTAGCGTTCGTTCGTCGTTCTTGTTTGCTAAGTTTGTCACTTATTATAGATTTGATATCTCAAATAAATAGTATAGTAATAATAATATGACTGCTTTACTTGACCACTATTTCTGTCCTTACTTTGCCACTATTTCTGTCCTTACTTTGCCACTATTTCTGTCCTTACTTTGCCACTATTTCTGTACTTACTTTCTAGGGAGAGTTTATTGGCAACCAAGTTGCAAATAAACGAATTCTCTATTCCCAACCAAGAGTGACGACTGGTAAGATCGAAGGGAAGAGACCAAGGGCGAAGACCGAGAAGTAAATACCTGGATGGCTTGGCCACATGGCATGGTCGAGACAGGAACACGGAGCTGATCCACGACTCTGGTGATCGAGTGAGATGGCAGAACATGACTGCCCACGCTTACCGGCATGGCACATGATGGATGGATGGATGGATGGAACTAAGAGTAGATACAAACAAGCTGTGGGAAATCCTTAAACAATATGAAGTGAATACACATCTAACAAACCAATGTAGAAGCTTATATACAATTAAGCAGCCATGTGCGGGGAATGCCCAAGTCTGCCCCTGCCTGAAGTCTGAGTGGGTTTACCTGATGGCGAGGGACAATGGTAATAGGAAAAATAATCCACATGCAAATATCAGTCCAGTGCACTCTCCAGTAGTGGCAGCTATTAGTAGTAGCACGTATATTGGCTACGCTTGCGTTCAAAGCGAATGAACAAACAACAACAATTCAGATATCCTGTAAACCTATCATGATATATTTGATATTTCCGTGAATTAATCCTGACACTGTGATGTATGGCTTGGTTTGGCAAATCAACAGAATGTGTATTTTTTTAAAAATTTCCGAGCATGTTTACGTTCAGTAGTTTGCCATTTCTTTCTGAACTACTTACTCTCATACCATTGTATGAAAACCAACGCAAGGCGGTCTGCTTCCAAATCGGCACAGCATGGTTTCCAACACGGTATGCAGGATTACGAAATGCATTCATAACCACTTCACTACAGACCCGGCAATTATTCATGTTTGTTTCAGAAGGTACAGTTAGTTAGATGCCTTTTACAGGACATCAAAATCAACCACGGCATTTATTCCAGAAGTTGGTATTGTTGTTGCCTTCCACTTATGCCGTTAGGCGTCGTGGAGAAGGTTCATTGAAGCTCCAGCGCCTGTGACTAACCCTTTTCCTCCAGTTTCCTACCAGTTTACCAGATAAATAATTACTATCAGTTACCAGTAATTTAGCTAATTTTGTCAAAATGCTGAATAACTGTCGTTGTACATAGTTATCTTGTCGCTTTCACTTAATTAATTTCTGAAAAATGAAAAAAAAATAAAACATTTCGCTGCCGAGGAACCAAACCATGGTTACAAGCGGAGATACTCACCGCAATGCTACTGGGGCCATGATGAAAGCTTAACACAAATGTATAATATAGTCAAACACACGTCCCGATGACATCACGTATGTCCCGTGACTAGCCTTTGGTTGCGAATAGAGACTTCGTTTATTCGCAACTTGGTTGCGAATAGATACTTCGTACTTTCTAAGTAATCTTCTTCAATTTCAGTTTAGCACACAGAGACATGGCTATCTCTTTGTTGCGTATCCACCTTGAAGTAATAGCATTGTTTGCATGTACTAATGACACCCAAGAGCTATGCTAATGTTAGTTAGGGGCTTCTACATAAAATGGATCAAGGGATAGGGACCAGATGAAGCAATACATAAGGTAGACTAGGGACGTTCAAGCTAGGAACAATTTAGTTAGTTACATATCCTTTACAAGGCATTGCAGTTAACCCCAGCATTCTTTCTGTTTGTGATTTCTTGGCAAGTTTATGTCTAGTAGTTTGTCATTGTTTTCTGAATGACGGGCACTAATACCTTTGCATGAAAACCAGCACAAGACCAATGTCCAATGTTTCCAAATTGCCTACAGCTATGATTTGAATGCGGGATTGCAAAATGCTTTCATAATCCCTTTCCGTGAGCGCTCCCTACTATGCTTGTTGGATGATCTGAGTCACTGACTTGATGAAACAGTGCATTGATTAGTGTTGCCTTCTTCTATTGTTAGAATCATTTAAAGCTGAGTTTAACAATAAAAGTGATCAGTCCTCTTCTTTCCCTCCTTCTTTTCATTTCCAAAATAGAGACCTCAATCAACTCTGTTCAAGTCCTTTGTAGGCCAGATAAACACAATATACAAGTAAGCTCGACGAAAAGAAAACCACATCCAGTCGTATTTTGTGTTTAGTTGGACTTCAGTATCAGCTCGGCAGCAGTTAGCCTCCTTTCCAATCCCTTTGTTGGCTTGTTATGATTAGTTGGACTGTGTAACTATAGTTTTCTATCCTGAAATTCTATATAGAACAAGTTTTGCTGTGTGGCAGTGAATCTTGGAATGTAAATGAACAAATTATGAAGAAATTAGAAACAACAGAGATGTGGTTACTGAGACAAATGTTGCACATTCCTTGGACTGCCAGAGTAACTAACAACGACTGCCTGAGACAGGCTAATGAAACTAGAACATTGTATACAACAATAGGAAAGAGACAAACAGCTTTCTTCGGTCATGTGATGAGAAGAGAGGCATTGGAGAACATCGTGACAACTGGAAAGATCGAGGGGAAGAGAGGCAGAGGCAGACCAAGAGAAATGATGCTGATGGACAGACGGTGGCATGGGAGGTATATCATCAGCAGAGTTGATCCAGAACACCAAAGACTGAGATCTGTGGAGAGCCATGAACACCTACGCCAGCTGGCTGGGCACTTGATGATGACGAGTTTTCTATGGGATGAGATAGCGTGAACTCACCCCAAAATCCCCCCCCCCCCATCCCCCCCCCCCCCCCCCCCCCCCCGACTGCCCCAAGTTGCCCCTTAGGACATTCATGGTAGGTTACAATGTTACTATTCTTTGCTTCCTTTATGTTTGTTTGGTTCCAGAACTACTTATCATTAGCTAGGATTCCCTTGTGTGTATACTATAATAACACATGCTGTAACTATTCTGTTGGGGGAAAGTTTACAAATTTTGTGTAGCTCTGCAAAGATTCCCTTGTGTGTATACTATAATAACATATGCTGTAACTATTCTGTTGGGGGAAGGTTTACAAATTTTGTGTAGCTCTGCAAAGATTCCCTTGTGTGTATACTATAATAACATATGCTGTAACTATTCTGTTGGGGGAAGGTTTACACATTTTGTGTAGCACTGCAAAGATTCCCTTGTGTGTATACTATAATAACATATGCTGTAACTATTCTGTTGGGGGAAGGTTTACAAATTTTGTGTAGCACTGCAAAGATTCCCTTGTGTGTATACTGTAACAACACATACTGTAACTATTCTGTTGTGGGCAGGTTTACTAATTTTGCATAGCACTGGCAAATATTCCCATATGTGCATACAAAACTTTTAAAATGTAGTTATTCATTTTATTCTGATCACCCAGGTCAGACACAATTCATCACAGTGAACGTTGATTCAACAGCCGTGACAGGATGGTTTTAGCGGATCTGGGCAGGAAGATTACTTCAGCCCTCAAGTCACTCAGCAATGCCACCATTATTAATGAAGAGGTTAGTGACATAAATAGTCTGAACAAAATGTGTAAGGAATATAACATGAAAATTAGCACCAGTAAAACAGAGGTAATAACTATAACTAAACAAGAAAAACAACAAAGATGGACAGAGGGAATAGAAGAGTCCATGGGAATCTCGATATATGAAGCCCATAAACGGACACTCGCGCTGTTCATGCTTCACCTCGACACCGCAAGGTACAAGAGATGAGATGTCATTTATTGTTACCAGAACATTTATTTATTCTTTCAGTCTCAGAAGTTTCACATTATTCATGCAAGTGGTGGAATAATCACCATGAAACGTGACTTTCAAAAAGGCTGTTTATGTAGTATGTTCTGACCAAATGTGAAAAGTAATTATGTAATGGCTGGGGTTCATGATGGAAATTCAGTTGTACATAATGTGTTGACTGAAAGAGTTGAATACTCATGTATTAATTTGTTACTTAATGATAGCCATTCTTCATATATCTGTCTGTTCTGTGTGGAACACAAGACTGCTGCATTTTCTGCCCATTGATTTCTGTTGTGAGCTGTTTTCTGAAACTATGCCCAGCGACTTTGGCCTCATAACAGGAAAATAGGACTGATGCCTTGTGGTCTTGAACTTCTGCCTTGGTGTATCATCATCAAGTGCTTTGCAAACTGATCGTGCATTTCCACATCATGTGATCACCAGCAGCATGTATCCGTCTGTGTGCTGACACTTTTTCCACGCCATGACTTTCTAGAATCTTCTCTCACTGTCTTCCTCTCTCTCTCTCTTTCCATAAATCTTTTCAGTTAAAGGAATTTTCAGCATTCTTTTTTAAAACTATATCTCTGACGCCTCAGATGTTTGCTTGCTTATTAATTGTCCAGGATTCACAATCGTCAGTTAAAACTGATTTTATGTAGCATGGAAGAATGATTGTTCTAACCTCTGATGGCCAGGATTTATTGCAATAGATGTTCTTTATTTTATCAAATGCAGTGTTTGCTGTCCTGTTCTTTTCTTTATCTCTGTGACACATCTATCACCAGCTGTTATTCATATTTGAATTTATGATATTTGTTTCTTTTATTAGGTTCTTAATGGTATGCTAAAAGAGATCTGCACTGCACTTTTGGAAGCAGATGTCAACATTCGATTGGTCAAACAGCTGCGAGAAAATGTCAGGTCAGTATTTTTATATGAGTCATTGCCCTTTTCTTCTTTTTTTTCAGATGTCTGGTCTGGTGCAGGCATTATCCATCATGACTCTCCAATCTTCTCATCTCAATAATTCTCCAAAACTACAGCTCTGTGGCTGCCAGTTTGTTCTCTGTTCATTACTCATTGTGCAGATTTTACATCTGTTAAAAAAAACAGGCCAAACACAACTTTCCAATGAGTGGATGTTTGTACTTGTCTTCTTCTTCTTCTTCTTCTTCTTCTTCTTCTTCTTCTTCTTCTTCTTCTTCTTCTTCTTCTTCTTCTTCTTCTTCTTCTTCTTCTTCTTCTTCTTCTTCTTCTTCAGCGTTCCGAGCCATTGAGGTTCTTTGCTGCAGATACAATCCGTCTCCATTCGTCTCTCTGGTGGACCTTCTCTTGCCAGTCGTTGATTCCAAGTGCTTGTAGGTCTGTATATGTATTATCTCTCCACCGCCTTCTTGGTCTACCTCGGGGTCTACGGTCATTTATTTCCTGAGTGTAAGCGAGTTTTGTTTCCCTATTATCTTCCATTCTTGTACTTGTCATGGGTTTTAAATTTTACTTGGCATTGGCCATATTTGCACAAGAATCTTATCATTGTCATGGTCATATAAATTTTAAAAAGAGTGGCTTCTTTGGTGCATGGATTAGATATGAGCAATGAACAAGCCGCTCAGGGAGGAGAACACAAAATGGACATTTTGAAAATGTGGCCGTATCCTCTAAAAAGTACTGGAGAGTTTTGGTCATAGACCATAACTTTAGGAAGGGAAAATCCCAACTGCACCTCCCCGCGGTAGAGGATGGAAACACACCACGGTGTGGCTAACACAGCTCTGGGGACCGAGTATCCACCGGAATAAGTGGACAACTCTGCAGCTGAGCACAGCAGGGCACTCACTTGTCCTGACAGTCGGAAATGGCTGTCAAAGGCAGAGTTAAAAGACCACCGTGTGAATGTGGAAGGCAAGGGGAAACCACCACATTATCTTCCCAAGATTTCATGGTGACACACATTTCAGAAATAGTGAACGACGTTAATGGCTGTCTTAGGACATCCTCGTCCGGTAGGGACAGTCATGAGCCACAGGTGACACCAGACCGTCATCCAGCTACTGATGGCAAAACTAAAACAATAACTAAACTAAATCAATTTAGAGTAGGAACGTGGAATGTTAGGACATTAAATGAGCTAGGAAAGTTAAACAATGTTCTAAGAGAAATGGAAAACATGAAAATGAATATACTAGGCATAAGTGAGATGAGATGGAAGGGATCTGGC
The DNA here is from genome assembly GCA_014155875.1 of Cepaea nemoralis. NCBI lineage: Eukaryota > Metazoa > Mollusca > Gastropoda > Stylommatophora > Helicidae > Cepaea > Cepaea nemoralis. Next base: position 95,490 of record JACEFZ010021608.1, on the reverse strand, counting down.
AAAATTATAACTGACAAACACACAATAATTTATTCTGGAGGGGACACACATGAAAAAGGTGTAGGAATAATATTTGATGAAAATACAGCCAAATCTATGACTCGATACTGGTGCATTTCAGATAGAGTTATAATGGTCAAAATCAAAGGCAAACCAATAGATATAAATATTATACAAGTATATGCACCAACAACAAACAGTAGTGATGAAGATATACAAAACTTTTACGATGAAGTTGAAATGGCAATAGCCCAAATTGGATCACAAGAAATAAAAATAATGCTGGGGGATTTTAATGCAAAAGTAGGAAAGGTAAAAATAGAGGATATAGTGGGGAATTACGGTTTAGGTACAAGAAATGAAAGAGGAGAGAAACTAATAGAATGGGCAAATATTAATGATATGATAATTGGAAACACATGGTTTAAACACCATAAAAGACGACTATACACATGGAAAAGCCCTGATATGAAAATACGCTACCAAATTGACTACATACTTATTAATAAAAGATGTAGAAATGCATTAATTAATGTAAAGACAATGCCTGGTGCTGACGGTAACAGTGATCATGTACCACTATGTGGACAAATAAAAGTAAGATTAAAGAGAGGGGAAAAAATGGTTAAAAACTTGAGACTTAATAAAGAGGTTCTGAAAGTAGATAAAGAAATTCAAGAACAATACAGAGTGACTGTGAAAAATAGGTACAATGCAATAGCTAAAATACAGAGTATAGATGAACAATGGGAAATGTTAAGGGACTCCATTCATCAAACTAGCAAAAAAAATTACCGGAGAGAAGCCAAAAAGCTAAGAAAAAATGGATGAATGAAGAAATCTTAAGGTTGATGGACAAAAGGAAACAGAATAAAAATGACAAACAAGAGTATGCTAAGATAAATAAAGAAATAAGAGATAAATGTGTGAAGGCAAAAGAAAGTTGATTAAATGAGCAATGCAGAAAAATTGAATTAAATTCCATTAAAGATCAAAAAAGTATGTACAGACAAATCAGCGAGCTCACAGGAAGAAAAATAAGAATAAATACAGGGTGTTTGAAATCAAAAACAGGACAGACTTTATTGGAGGAAGGTGCTATAATGAAGAGGTGGAATGAGTATATAAGAGAATTATATAATGGAGAAAGGGAAGAATTAACAGAAGAAAGTAACTTAGAAGGCCCACCTATTCTAAAAGAAGAAGTCGCTGATGCTATGAAACATATGAAGAAAGGAAAAACAGCTGGGCCAGATGAAATCACAATAGAAGAATTAGAAGTGTTGGGAGAATTTGGAGTAGATATATTAACCAAAATGTTGAATGATATTTACAGTAGTGGATATTTACCCAGTGATATGCTGAAATCTGTATTTATAGCTATACCAAAAAGACCAGGAGCAATTGATTGTGAAGATTTTCGTACAATTAACCTCATAAACCATGTCACTAAGCTTCTACTCAGAATTATAATGAGAAGAACAAGAAAGAAAATAAAAATGGAAATTAGTGAAGAACAGTATGGTTTTATGGAAGGAAAGGGTACAAACAATGCAATATATATATTACGAACACTAATAGAAAGATCAATAGAGAAACAAAGAGACATATATTTATGCTTCATAGATTATACTAAGGCATTTGATAAAGTAAAACATGATGAGCTGATTAAAATGTTGGAAGATATCAACATTGATGGAAAAGATTTAAGAATAATAAAGAATATATACTGGAACCAAGTAGCAGCAATTAAAATGGGAAATAAAGAATATAGTTACGAACAGATAAAGCTAGGAGTACGACAGGGGTGTGTCTTGTCACCCGATCTCTTCTCCCTGTATAGCGAAGTAATAATGAGAGAGATCAAAGAGAAGCCAGGAATACTAATCGGAGGATATAATATAAACAATATACGCTATGCAGATGACACAGTATTGGTAGCGGATAATGCAACAGACCTACAACAATTGTTGGACAGTGTAGTAACAGAGAGTGCACAGAAAGGACTGTCCTTGAATATCAAGAAAACAGTAACAATGGTGATATCAAAGAAAATGGGGACGCCAAAATGTGACATAGAAATAGAAGGGGAAATTCTCAACCAAGTGGATAATTTTAAATACCTAGGGGCACTTATAACATCAGATGGAAGATGTACAAAAGAGATTAAGAGCAGAATAGGGCAGGCAAAGGACAGCATTTCAGAAAATGAAGAGTATCTTATGCAATAAGTCGCTATCAATGAATGTAAGAAAGAGAGTACTAAAATGCTATATAGAACCAGTTTTGCTGTATGGCAGCGAATCTTGGAATGTAAATGAACAAATTAGGAAGAACTTAGAAGCAACAGAGATGTGGTTTTTAAGACGAATGTTGCGAATTCCTTGGACTGCCAGAGTAACTAACAACGATTGTCTGAAAGAGGCTAATGAAACTAGAACACTATATACAACAATAAGAAAGAGACAAACATCTTTCTTTGGTCATGTGATGAGAAGAGAGGCATTGGAGAACATCGTGACAACTGGAAAGATCGAGGGGAAGAGAGGCAGAGGCAGACCAAGAGAAATGATGCTGGACGGACTGAGACGGTGGCATGGAGGAATATCATCAGCAGAGTTGATCCAGAACACCAAAGACCGAGATCTGTGGAGAGCCATGAACGCCTACGCCAGCCGGCACGGCACTTGATGATGATGATGGCCGTACACCTATTTGGGTAGCATTGTAGGCAAAGATTGAACAGACAGAGATTGTAAAATAAGAATACAAAGTCAAGACGGGTTTTCATACAACTTTGTGGAGGTTAAAATAAATGAACATTATTAACTTATTAGAGGTCAGCATGGCCGAATGGATAAGAGTTCTTGCTCTTAAACTTCTGGTGTGCTGATAGCAAGGTAGCGGGTTCAACCCCTACACCGGTCAGTTGGACTAAAATGTTGACTTCTTGTCCTTGACTTGGGAAAATAAATTACAAGTGCTTCAGAAGTCGAAGTGTGTTCGCGTGATGGTCAGGGACACTGGTAATAGGGAAAGCTAATCTACACGCAACAAATTAATGCAGTGCGGAGTACACTCAAGTGCAAAGTGAGCAACAACCCAAAAAATCCACAAATTTAAAATATTGAACTCAAACGTTAAATCGGTACTGCTGTTGAGTGGTTTAGGTTGTGTGTAATATCTAAATGAGCCGCTGCAATGATGTTGAGTCTAAAATTATCATTTAGTTTTATTCTTTCACTGTTACATTAGAGTGAAGTTGTTGACCATTAATGCTGTATTTGTTGATGACCTGCACTGACAGTACTTCCTTTGCTGTTTTCTTGTGTAACCAACAATTCAGATCTGTGATCGACTTTGATGAGATGGCTGGTGGACTCAACAAACGCCGCATGATCCAGTCTGCAGTATTCAAAGAACTAGTCAAGGTGTGTGGCTTTGTCAGCTATTGTTTTGTAGTTTAATACTGTCTAGAGAAAGCTGTTAATTCTAGTGCTTAGATCTATACAGTTCAAACTCTAAATCAAGGGTTTTGTTCCCATTTTTTGTGGCATGTTGGGAGTGTTGTGATGGGACAGTTTTCTGGACCAAGTAGCACCTGATGGCTGATGTCGTTGATACCCCACTAGCACATGAAAGCTGGTATCACAGCCTGACCTTCCAGAACATCTGATGTGGTTGATATCACACTAGCACATGAAAGCTGGTATCACAGCCTGACCTTCCAGAACATCTGATGTGGTTGATATCACACTAGCACATGAAAGCTGGTATCACAGCCTGACCTTCCAGAACATCTGATGTGGTTGATATCACACTAGCACATGAAAGCTGGTATCACAGCCTGACCTTCCAGAACATCTGATGTGGTTGATATCACACTAGCACATGAAAGCTGGTATCACAGCCTGACCTTCCAGAACATCTGATGTGGTTGATATCACACTAGCACATGAAAGCTGGTATCACAGCCTGACCTTCCAGAACATCTGATGTGGTTGATATCACACTAGCACATGAAAGCTGGTATCACAGCCTGACCTTCCAGAACATCTGATGTGGTTGATATCACAGCCTGACCTTCCAGAACATCTGATGTGGTTGATATCACACTAGCACATGAAAGCTGGTATCACAGCCTGACCTTCCAGAACATCTGATGTGGTTGATATCACAGCCTGACCTTCCAGAACATCTGATGTGGTTGATATCACACTAGCACATGAAAGCTGGTATCACAGCCTGACCTTCCAGAACATCTGATGTGGTTGATATCACAGCCTGACCTTCCAGAACATCTGATGTGGTTGATATCACACTAGCACATGAAAGCTGGTATCACAGCCTGACCTTCCAGAACATCTGATGTGGTTGATATCACAGCCTGACCTTCCAGAACATCTGATGTGGTTGATATCACAGCCTGACCTTCCAGAACATCTGATGTGGTTGATATCACAGCCTGACCTTCCAGAACATCTGATGTGGTTGATATCACACTAGCACATGAAAGCTGGTATCACAGCCTGACCTTCCAGAACATCTGATGTGGCTGGTATCACAGCCTGACCTTCCAGAACATCTGATGTGGTTGATATCACAGCCTGACCTTCCAGAACATCTGATGTGGTTGATATCACAGCCTGACCTTCCAGAACATCTGATGTGGTTGATATCACACTAGCACATGAAAGCTGGTATCACAGCCTGACCTTCCAGAACATCTGATGTGGTTGATATCACAGCCTGACCTTCCAGAACATCTGATGTGGTTGATATCACAGCCTGACCTTCCAGAACATCTGATGTGGTTGATATCACAGCCTGACCTTCCAGAACATCTGATGTGGTTGATATCACAGCCTGACCTTCCAGAACATCTGATGTGGTTGATATCACAGCCTGACCTTCCAGAACATCTGATGTGGTTGATATCACACTAGCACATGAAAGCTGGTATCACAGCCTGACCTTCCAGAACATCTGATGTGGCTGGTATCACAGCCTGACCTTCCAGAACATCTGATGTGGTTGATATCACAGCCTGACCTTCCAGAACATCTGATGTGGTTGATATCACAGCCTGACCTTCCAGAACATCTGATGTGGTTGATATCACAAGCCTGACCTTCCAGAACATCTGATGTGGTTGATATCACAGCCTGACCTTCCAGAACATCTGATGTGGTTGATATCACAGCCTGACCTTCCAGAACATCTGATGTGGTTGATATCACAGCCTGACCTTCCAGAACATCTGATGTGGTTGATATCACAGCCTGACCTTCCAGAACATCTGATGTGGTTGATATCACAGCCTGACCTTCCAGAACATCTGATGTGGTTGATATCACAGCCTGACCTTCCAGAACATCTGATGTGGTTGATATCACAGCCTGACCTTCCAGAACATCTGATGTGGTTGATATCACAGCCTGACCTTCCAGAACATCTTATGGAACCTGTTTCATTGTTGTTTAATAATGCCTGTTTATTTTAGTGCTTAGATTTATGAAGTTCAGATACTAAAGAGTCTTGGTGCCATTTGATTGTGGCATGCTGGGAATTTAACCTTTTACAGGGCAGGTGTTTGTCCATTTTTTAGCTCAAGATTTTTCAGGTTCAGTAAACTTTTGGGTTACGTTAGTAAAAACATCACACATGAGGTGTTAGTCAACAGATTTTAGTGAAATAAAAAACAAAATGAAGGAAAAAGCATGCAGATTATTTTACTCATGTGAATGTTGCCAGTACTCCACACATGAACACAAATATTTACAAAATACAATATATTGTTTGTGATTGTCAGTCTTATACACTATTTACAAACACTCAGAATCAGAATCATTTCTTCAAAGTCCGATAGATCCGAAGTGTGTACACTGTCCATGCTGGTATCACTGATATAGAGCTGCAATTCATAGTTATCTTTGTGCACTTCAGTGTCACTTATATTAAACCCAGCAAAACCTCCGCTGTCACTTGAAGAATCATCGAAATCCATTTTGAAATACAAAGCGTAAAACCCCCAAAAACTATTTTAAAAATCCGTTCAATTTCAAAGTACACGCTTGCAAATGTCAGCCACGTTGTCAAGCCATCGGCGAAACCAAAAGTAGACAATCGGAAGTCTCAGAAACCACGAGATCGTGTTTTTAAAACAGTATTCACGGGCGTTTTCGGCCTTTTTGCCCGTCCAGGGGTAAAGACGCATTTGGCCGTTACGCCTAGTAAAGGGTTAAGTCACTATCATTGAATGTAAGAAAGAAACTGCTGAAATGCTATACAGAGCCTGATTTGCTGTATGGCAGTGAATCTTAGAATGTAAATGAACAAATTAGGAAGAACTTGGAAGAATCAAGAGAGATGTTGTTCCTGAGACGAATGTTGCATATTCCTTGGACTGCCAGAGTCACTAACAATGATTGGCTGAAAGAAGCTAATGAAACTAGAACATTATATATAACAATAAGAAAGAGATAGACGGCTTTCTTTAGCGAGAAGAGAGTCATTGGAGAACATTGTAACAACCTCAAAAATCAAAGGGAAGAGAGGCAGAGACAGACCAAGAGAAATGATGCTGGATGGGCTGAGACTGTCATGGAGGAATATCATCAGCAAAGTTGATCCAGAAAACCAAGGGCCACAATCTGTGGAAAGTCATGAACGCCCATGCCAGCTGGCAGGGCACTTGATGATGATAGTGTTGGGAATATGGTGTTGGGACTAGTTGTCTTGACCGTGGCTGATGAGGTTGATGTCACACTAGCAGCAGCATGATGATGATGATGATGGGTTTGAATCTGCATTTCTAAAATTAACCTAAGCTCCCGGGTTGAACCAGCCTCAATTATGTACCAGGATTTGTCCGGGGAAGTAAAGGCAACCCACTTGATGCTTGATTTAGTGTCAATTAACCTATAGAACCTCATGGCATGTAAAGAGGGGCTGTTACTTTTTTATTTTTACTTTGTGACGACATGTCAAACCTGGAGCAATGTTGTCGCAAAAATACAACCTCAGCTGGGATTTGAACCTATAATCACCAGGCCAGCAGGCGAGTGCACTGATCACTAATCCACATCGACTTCCTTGTGTAAATTAGTTATCAGATTGTTAAAGTTGTGTACAGTATCTAAAGTTTTGTTCAGTTGTCTAGATTCTTTTTAGTAATTGTCTAGTAGTAAATACTGACAGAGTGGTGCAAGCAAGGGGAAGGATTGAGATGGAGCTTCACAGTTAGTCCAAAAGGCATGATCAATGCTGAGCAGAGCATATTCAAGCACCACATCCAGAAGGAGAATAGAAGTGGAGGTGGTCACTGCAGCTCTGAGATAGATTTCTAAGACTGTTCAGGAAGGAAGTCAACTGATTTCGGCCCTTGGTGTTCTGGATGAGTTCTATTGATCATATTCCTGAACAGCACCATCTTAGACTATCCAGCATCATTTCTGTATACATTAGTTTATATAAATGAGCTATTGAATAATATATGCTGTGTGTAATATCTAAATGAGTTGTTGATTCCTTAAGTTGAGTGTAATATCTAAATGATTTGTTGAATCTTTGAGTGTAATATCTAAATGAGTTGTTGAATCCTTAAGTTGAGTGTAATATCTAAATGAGTTGTTGAATCTTTAAGTTGAGTGTAATATCAAAATGAGTTGTTGATTCCTTAAGTTGAGTGTAATATCTAAATGATTTGTTGAATCTTTAAGTTGAGTGTAATATCTAAATGAGTTGTTAAATCCTTATGTGGAATGTAATATCTAAATAAGTTGTTGAATCATGTCTTGTGTACACAGTTGATTGACCCCGGTGTGAAGGCGTGGCAGCCCAGCAAAGGCAAGAGCAATGTTATCATGTTTGTGGGTCTACAAGGCAGCGGGAAGACAACAACATGTACAAAAGTGAGACCTTGTTTGATCTTTTTCTTGACCATTTATTTGTTTGAGTTGTTGACAATTTGTTACTTAGTTTGCTTCTTTCCATGGAAACAAGGAGCAAACAAATGTAGTAGTCCTACTAACACTTCGGATGAAAAGAGAACTGGTGGAAGAAATCAAATAGTGCGGTGCTGTTTGGAATGATTATCAATATCGACGGTAGATGTTCTAAAAAGGTCAAATATAGACTAGCCATAGCAATGTGGAGGTTGAGCATCTGTGCACATCACCAGTACATACATGACAATAACATTGTTGAGAACTTGCATCTTTCCTCTAGCAAAGTGTGGGTGTGAGTTGTGGACCATTTCACAATCACTCCAGAAGACAACTCGGGCTTTTGAACTTAAATGTTACATGTTGGGGTCTCTTTGGCTAAATGGTTATGTTGCACTGGTTCGCTCTCTGATGGTTATGGGTTCGGTTTCGAGCTCCATCATTCAATTCATGAGTGCAATTTTCTCGAACACATCCTATTGGTCGCCAGTTTGTGTGACGCTTTTGGCAGGCTGACCTGTGGGAATAGACCGAGCTATGTGGGATAAATCCTAGTGCAATAAAGTTGATACTCTTTCCATTTCCCAGATATTAAGAACAGTTCTTGGAATATTGTGGCCTAAGAAAACATTAAAATACTGATATTTGAATAGTGAATAAGACTGGCTTATAAACAGCGGAAAGCATGGGTTCTTGAAAGCAGAGGCAGGCGTTGACCAGCCTAAAGATGAACACTGGTATATTACAGGCACCTTGTCCATGACAATACATGCGGCCGGAGAACTGGCCACGGATCTAGAATCTGTACATGGGTGTGATGAGAGTGATCTGCCTAAGACCTGCAACATGATAATTGATCTTTATAACCACATTGTGACAGCTTCACTTCTATCCTCACATTGCTTATTCATTGTTGATGTTTCTGTACCATATAGTATTGCAGATAAAATGTAACGCTGACCCAGGAAGGTTAACCCGGTCAACAAATGCCTGAAGTCGGATGTGTGAGCCGAAAGGTGTAAATATCACAGCTCTGCTGTAAACAGGCACATGGCTGTTATATCCAAAACAACATTCCGGACGAACACAGAAGAAGAAATAGCAATGTAACTCTTGAGAGCAAATTGCTGCTGATCGTGTTGCATGGAGGGCAAGATAAGAAATAAAATAAAGACAAAGGAGAAAATTATTGCAGATAGATCACGCACCGAGCGTGTGAGATATCATATGGTACGTGATGGTGGAAATGACCATGTGTTCACATGCATCCATTGTGGAAGAACCTTTATTGTACAAATTGGCCTGATCAGTCACATTTGTTGCCGCCATGGGTTGTAATTACGCCTTTTGGAGAACAATGTGACAAACTATTACCTGTCAAGACGGCCAGGTGCCAGTCAAATGTAACACTTGATCACTCTTATGTTTAGTCCATTACATAGTATAATAAGCTGTCATTGACTATCTCTGCAGCTGGCATACTATTACCAGCGGAAAGGATGGAAGACTTGCTTGATTTGTGCTGACACTTTCCGAGCTGGAGCCTTCGACCAGCTTAAGCAGAACGCAACAAAAGCTCGTATTCCTTTTTATGGCAGGTTAGCTCGCAGCATTTTTGTATTATGATTATATCCATTTAACACTGCGTGTTATTTTTAAGACACCTTAACAGAAACAGTGATTGTATAAAAGAAAAAGAAAACACCAAAATGTTATATTACAAAAATAAAATTAGTTGCATGTCCTTTACAGGACGTCGAAGTCAGCCCCAGCCTATTTTGGCTGTTCGTAATTTATTTGCAAGTTTACGTTCAATATTTTGCCATTTCTTTCTGGACGACTGGCACTCATACCATTGTATGAAAATTAGCGCAAGGTGGTTTGCTTCCAAATCACCCGCATCTGTGTTGTGAACGCGATATGCAGGATTACGGATTACAATAGAAGTTTAACCTAGTCGATAAGTTTAGATATTGGAGGGGCACTCATAACATCATATTAAATATGCATGACAGAGGTTAAGAGTAGATTAGGCCAAGCAAAAGTTCTTATGTAATAAATGACTGTTAGTGAATGTCAGAAAGAGACTACTGAAGTGTTGCATTGAATCTGTTCTGCTGTATGGCAGCGAATCTTGGAATGTAAACAAACAAATTAGAAAGATTGGAAGCTGTAGAGATGTGGTTCTGAGATGAATGTTGCGAACACCTCAAACTGCCAGAACAACTATCAGCGATTACCTGGAAGAGGTTGATGAAAGACAGCTATAAGAAAGAGACAAACAGTTTTCTTTGGTCATATAATGAGAAAATGGCATTGGAAAACACTGACAACCGGAAGGATCAGTGGTAGAAGAGGACGAGGCGCACCCAGAAACATGATACTGGATAGTCTAAGATGGTGGCGTGGAGGAATATCTATAGAGTAAATCCAGAACATCAAGGACTGAGATCTGTGAATAGACATGAAAGTCAATGTCATTTGGCATGGTGCATGATGATGATTAGTTTTAATATGTAACATATTTTCTGGTGGATTATTTTAAAAATATTTTTATGTTCACTGGCTTTGAACTCAAGCATAGTCCATACACATACTACTACTTCTAGTGTACTGGACTGATGTTTGTGTGTGGATTAGCTTTCTCTATTACCAGTGTCCCTCACCATCAGGCGAGCCTACTCTGACTTCCGAGGTACTTGTAATTTACGACCCCAAGTCAAGGACAAGAAGTCAAAATTTTAGTTCAACCGACCACTGTAGGGGTTGAACTTGCTTCTTCGGCATCATTACACCGGGTGTGTAAGGATTATAATACTCACTGTGGTAGAATTAGTTTGTGTTGACATGTTTCAACTATAAGTATCTGTAATTTCATATTGATATCTCCCCTGAACAGTGTTTGTGTGTTGTCAATCCTCTACCACCAGGAGATGCAGTTGGAAGTTTCCCTTCATTCAGCAAAGACTGTAATGGCATTTATCATGTCCTCTAGAACATTGACAGGGGTTCCGGCAGAATCTCAAAACTGAGAGGGAAGACCAGAAGATCTTTAAATCACATAGCTGTGGGAACGATTAGTAGTATGACTCTTTGCTGGCTGTTGAACAAGGGGACGGAGCATATAAGGGAATGTCCTGTGTGCAATGATGTCGGTTCTTAGCTCAACATGGGGTTTTCTAGTTATCACATTGAGTACTTGTATCTTGTGCTGCTCTCTTTAATTCATGTACGCCTACATTGATAGATCTGTACATGTCTGTTTTATAGATGATTCTCTTGGTCTATTCCTTCTTCTTTTCCCTGGTATTGTCCCATCCAGTAATCTCTTTAGTATTTCTTCATGTCTTTTGTGTGACCAAAAAGATGAGAGTCTTCACTGTTTGATTACTTTAAGAAGCCTTCTTTGTTCTGTTAATGTTCCGGAACTTGCTCATTTGTCAGTTTCTTAGTCCTGCTGGTTCTTGTTATTTTTCGATAACACCACTTCTGAAATGCTTCTAAACATTTTCCATCATGGTTTTTTTTTTCATTTTTGATATTTAAGAATCAAATAATGCTACTGGCCAGATGAACATACAACAGATTCTTTTCCGTAGATCAAGTTTATATTCTTTGAAGTTAGGATATATATATGAGGAAATATCATTAACAAATTCAGTGCCAAACAAGAAGTACAAGAAGTAGTTTTGGACCAAATAAAAATGCATGACAGAAAATGGGATGTAGGGGTGTGTCACAGTTATAACCTATAAGTTTTGTTAATATGGTAGCAGTCATGTTATATTTTAATGCAATGACATTTTGATGATTTATAAGCCCAAGGCAGAGACGGGAAGTCACTAAAGACAATTAATCATCCCTTGGCACTTCATCAGTTAAGTGACTGGAATGGTATTATAAAGTCCATGGAGGAGTATGGACAACAGAAAACCTTATTTCAGGACACAGACTTGCTCTTAAGCAATATCCTATGTAGGAGTCATGAGGAGTGAGCAGTTTACGATTACAAAATGGCTGCCCCATTATGGACTTGCACTGTGGAAAAACAGCAAGGGGTTATTCATTTTTTTGGGGGTCAGAGGGTGTGAAGCCTTGTGAGATATATATGTATAATGTATGTGCTGTTCATTTGTGTTTATGCTGGAAGAAACATAACCTTGATTGTGTTTTGACAGTTACACAGAGATTGATCCCGTGGTGATAGCCCAGGAGGGCGTGGAGAAGTTCAAGTCAGAAAACTTTGAGATCATCATTGTGGACACCAGCGGCAGGCACAAGCAACAGGACTCGCTGTTTGAGGAGATGTTGCAAGTTGACCAGGCCATCGTAAGTCTGACCTGTCTGAATGTCTGCTTCGGTGCGAAGTTGTTAGTTGGGCAGTGATCATGGCTTATGTGCCAAGTCTGTAATTCAAATGGTACTTAGTTTAGTTTAGTTGATGGATCAAGATCACGGCACACGGGTGCAACCCAGAAGTACTCCGTTCTCCTCCTAACTCAAACCTGAGTCTGGAGAAACACAGCTCAGTGCATGAACTCCGCAGCACCGGCGAGGATCCTGAAATATTTTGGGTAGATTTTTAACTCGAAATTTTGCCCGGGCTACTCTTTTTCGATTTCGAACTGCCAAGGGATTTTTTACGTGTGCAACAATACACACGGGCGTCCGATCTCACTACCCAGAGACCAGGGGAAATTTTATTACTAGAAGTCTGCGAGAAAAAATCCCAGTCATCACTGGGGCTTGAACCCAGGACCTCCAGCACTCAAGGCGGACACCATACCTCAAATGGTACTGTTGTTATTATCAGTGTTGTACTCCAGCTTTCTGATCCACATGGTACTGTTGTGATTATCAGTGGTGTATTGTACTTGCAGATTCATACAGTATTGTTGTCATAATGTTGTACTCCAACTTGCAGATTCATATAGTACTGTTGCCATTATCAGTGTTGTACTCCCATCTTGCAGATTCATATAGTACTGTTATCATCTTCAATGTTGTACTCCAACTTTGTAATTCAAATGATAAAAGATAAAGGTAGTTCTGTGGCAGATACAACTATTATGGTGTGAGGTGTGTCCTCCTCTTCCTCTGCTGCCTTTCACCTCCCAGTGGATCCTAGGCCATCAACCAACTCACATTAAGCCCTTTGTAGACTTCTTCAGGATTGGTTGGATTTGAAACTAAAGTTTTTTATGGAAAAGTGGTCGGTCTCACATCAACCTTCTTTAATTGCTTTGTATGAAATGCAAGTGAGGTTAAGATGTCTCTTGTCTCTCGTGTTTGTTTTCCATATGCATATTGATGTGGGGTCAGCAAAATCCTATCCTTTTCATTCCAGATAATTCCTAGACAATTGTTAAGATTATCTAGTACCCATTTTTACGAGCTGTACTAGTAGGAAAATTAAAACCAGAAATTAATTAAAGAAATTAGACATAAGACAGGCAGGATAATGTGGGCATGATATTAGTGGAAATAAACTTGAAAACTTGGTGACAACTGGCCAATTTGTTGGGAAAAGAGCATGAGGAAAAGGAAAAGATAAATATCAGGGTGGCTTGGTCACATTACATAATGGGGACACGAACAGTCTTCATCAGAAGCAAGTTGTTTCTGTGGGTGTTTGTTTCTTTCGGCCAGTGTTTGGTCTGCAGTTGGCTAAACATGCACTCTTTAAGGATACATACTGTTCACCTGTCTGTTATGACAGTTCACATGTTTAAAGGAGTGTGCATGATATGTGATCTAAGCCAGTAGTTCCCAAGCTTTTTAATCAGAGGGCCATATCTACTATTTTCGGTAGTCAAGCTGGCCACAACGTTATAAAATTATAAATGTCATGCAAAATCATTCTTGCCTCTCTTAACTTTTGTCAGCTAATTTCTAAAACTTTAAAGGCAGTCAGTGTCAGTACTACACTGAGTTGCATTTCATTGCGAACTGAACAGGCGCATTCGATAATATCTGAGCATAACAACCACAAGCAGAGTAAATTATCGCACACTACCGGGGTGCTCCGAGTGCATTTTTGAAATTATTAAAATATAAATAAAGAGGCCTCAGGTGCCACAAGTGGCCAGCAGGCCGTGGTTTGGGAACCTCTGTTCTAAGCCCTATAGGGCTGATGTGACCAGATTTACCAGGACAAGGACCCTGTGTCAATGATGTTGTGATAGTTTAGTTTAGTCGATGGATCAACATCACGGCACACGGGTGCAACCCATAAGTGCTCCGTTCTCCTCCTAACTCAAACCTGAGTCTGGAGAAACTCAGCTCAGTGCATGAACTCCGTAGCAACAGCGAGGATCCTGAAATACTTTGGGTAGATTTTTAACTCAAAATTTTGCCCGGGCAGCGCCGTTAGGCTACTCTTTTTCGAATTCCAACTGCCGAGGGATTTTTTACATGCGCAACAATACACACGGGCGTCCGATCTCACTACCCTGAGACCAGGGTAAATTTTATTATTCGAAGTCCATGAGAAAAAATCCCGATCACTACCGGGGCTTGAACCCGGGACCTCCAGCACTCGAGGCGGACACCATACCTCAAGACCATGCAGCCCCCTAGATGTTGTGATATTGGACATATGGTTCAAAACCGAGTGGTGCTCAATGGGTGATGTAGCCAATACTACCTCAGGTGACTTACCATTGAGAACATTTTCTGGTACCTAGTTTACCAGGCTGCACTTTCCCCGGGCATTGGATTGAAGTCTGTTGACGATGAAGTACCAAAACCTGTTGAGGGGAACATTATCAACCTCAGTCTACTCCCAGTCTGTCTGTTTATCAACCTCAGTCTACTCCCAGCCTGTCTGTATGTGCTGACTGCTGACCTGATTTCATCCTATGCCTCTGCACAGATGTGAAGTTCTAATACCGGTCTTGCACACCTTGGAGAAGGGAAGGAGGGCTCATGTAGCTGGCACTTTGGTACCACATGGTGGGAAAATTCTACATAAACCTAACTCCTAAAGATGCTTAGAATCATTTTGGAGCTTATGTGACTTGATTGACAGCTCATTGGACTTGAAAACTGAAGCTCACTGTCTTCCTGGGGATGTCCTAACCAATCAACCAGCCATGAAGTAGTATCAGCCCTACATCCATGCAGTTATACAAACATCCTTACCCAGGCTCCCCTTTTTCTTGATATGTATTTGTATGTAATATGTTTATTATTTAGTTGTTTGTAAACTTTTTTCTTCCGTATCCCTTCAGAAACCAGACAACATCATTTTCGTGATGGATGCCTCAATCGGTCAAGCTTGTGAGGCTCAGGTGAGCTTTATTACCTTTGATGATACAGAGTAAAACTGATCACAGGCTAGGGGAAACATTACATCTTCAGGTGTTGGTGGTGATGTATGGGAACATAACATTCACAAACTGTTAGCTCAGTAACATCTTGAGGGTGCTTGCATGATACGACGGTGAGTCAATAAGTAAGTCACACAGTTCTGTGGGATGGCAGGTAAATGTAGTTGGTGTTTTCTACAGGTGTCATTAGGTGACAGCAACATCAAACTTTATATTCCCATTCGTCAGGTGGTGCTGGTATCACTCACGTATGCGCAGCTCATAAACAAAATGGTGACTGTACTTACGGAGTGTACAACCAAAGGGTAATGTGCTGTTGTGCGTTTTTTGTGGGCAAAAGGACTGCTTGCAAAGGACATTCATAAGGAAATGCTTCCTGTTTATGCTGACAAATGTTTGTCCCATAAAGCGGTGCATAATTGGGTAGAAACATTTTCTCAAGGACGCTCTAAAATTGTTGATGACATCTGATCTGGTTGAGATTCTGTTGAGATTGCAACAGAAGCATCCGTGCAGCGGGTGGAGGAGACGATTAGAGGTGACAGGCGAGTAATGATAGACTATAGTATCTGCAATAGGGTGCTCACATGGTTCAGCATATAGCATAATGCATGATCGACTGAAATTTAAGAAAGTGTGTTCAAGGTGGGTACCCAGACAATTGAAAGAGGAACACAAAATGAACTGATTGGCCTGTCCTTGCATCATCTGTCGATACGAAGATGAAGGAGAAGACATGCTGAACAGGATTGTTACTGGGGACGAATCATGGGTGCATCACTACCAGCCCGAATCAAAGCATGCTTCAATGCAATGGAAACATCCTTCGACTTGTGTCCAAAAATTCAAGGTTACGCCATCAGCAGGGAAGGTTATGCTGACAGTGTTCTGGGATTGTCAAGGAGTGCTTTTAACCAATTTCAAGAAGAAAGGTGACAATGTGAATTCTGAATCGTACTGTGAAGTTCTATCGATGCTTCATGATGCAATTCGAAGAAAACGTCCAGGACTGCTGACTAGAGGAGTGTTGCTTCTTCATGACAATGCCAGACCACATACGGCTCGATTAACTCAGGAGAAAATTAACCAACTAAGGTGGGAAGTTCTGGAACATCCACCTTACAGTCCCGACTTAGCCCCTAGTGATTTCCATCTTTTTGGTCCACTGAAAACCCACCTTGGCGGGAGACATTTTGCGAATGATGCCGAAGTTGAATGTGAAGTGAAAACGTGGTTTAGTACGCAGTTCTATGTAGCCAGTTTGGGAGGACTGATAAAATGATGGGATAAGTGCATCAACGTTGGTGGAAATTATGTTGAGAAATAAAGGGACAATGTATGTATAAAAATAAACTGGTTTCAAGTTGTTATCATATTTAGTTATTTTTCTACAGCCGTTTCTGACTTACTTATTGGCTTCCCCTCGTAGATACAGTATCTTTTCTTGCTTCATGTTGTCATTTAGTAGTGTGTATATATATATATATATATATATATATTATATATTATATATATATATATATATATATATATATATATATATATATATATATATATATATTACTTTTTATTGTGGCTGGCTTGAGAAATGGCTAATGTGACTTGATGTGTTTGTGTGTGGGAATTAGAGTTGGATGCTCTGGAAGATTGATTTAAGACTGTCTGAGATTTAGCCTAGATTAAGACTTGGTGAGATTTAGCCTAGATGTAAAGCTGTCTGAGATTTAGCCTAGATGTAAGGATGTATGGAATGTAGCCTAGATTTAAGGCTTACTGGGATTTAGCCTAGATTTAAGGTTGTCTGGGATTTAGCCTAGATTTAAGGCTGGGATGTAACATAGATTTGTAATGTTTCCTGCGTGGATGTTAGGTAGTTCATTGTGAACAGACTCCAACTCAATGCTTAAACAAATAGGAAAAGTAATACTAAATAGATGAAAAGACGCCAAATATAACCGAAGTTGTGGTTATAACAGCCTTTGCCAAGAATAACACAAACTTGATTAATAATAATATTATTGTAAATTATGACAAAGTACATGAACACTGAAATAACTGGATTATCATTTATATGAATAATTATGAATATTCTGGAGTGGTGGAATATGAGTGGACAGATTGGTTGGGTCAGCAATGGTGGTTGGGTATATGATAACGCAGATGTGGACAGGGCAGTTTGGGATCATGTGAAAAGCATGGAAGAACAGATAAACCACCATGGCCTGGGAGAATTGTGCGGCGGGGAGTGACAGAGGATCTGGCCGATACTCAGTACTTCTTGGTAAAACCAGACGGACACATAATCAGACTGCTACTGGTACAATTAGTATTGGGACTCTTTGCTGGCTGACTCTAGTTGGGGACTGAGCACATATGGAAATGTTCCGAGTGCTGTGATGTCGGTTCTTAACTTAGCTCATGAATAAGTATGTGCTGTGTGTGATCTTCAAGAGGAGGCTGGAGCACTTTTGGAGATATGCGTGTAATGAAAGTGATCTTAAATTGAACCAGTTGTATGCTAGAGTTGTTTCAGACACTTTTGATTTGACATAATATAAACTAAGAAAGGCTACTGTTCCTTGCTGTACAGGCCAAAGCTTTTAAGGATATGGTTGATGTGGCTTCGATCATAATCACCAAGCTGGATGGTCATGCAAAGGGTGGAGGTGCTCTTAGTGCGTAAGTTCAATCCTCGTTTGTTTTTGTGTTGTTTATATACATATATCTATGCCTGGGCTTTCACCCCCTTAGGATGAATACTGTGTTGTTATTTATGCAGGTGTGTATTGGCTGTTGTATTGTTCCATGCAAGTGTGCCATTAGCTGTTGTATTGTTCCATGCAAGTGTGCCATTGGCTGTTGTATTGTTCCGTGCAAGTGTGCCATTGGCTGTTGTGTTGTTCCATGCATGTGTGCCATTGGTGGTTTTATTGTTCCATGCAAGTGTGCCATTGGTGGTTGTATTGTTCCATGCAAGTGTGTCATTGGTGGTTGTATTGTTCCATGTAGTGATACATGCAAGTATCTCATTCACTGTTGTATTGTTCCATGTAGCGCTACATGTGTTCTTGTCTTTCAACAGATCTCAGCCCTTTGTGCTCTGGATCAACTCTGCTGATGATATTTCTTCATGCCACCATCTCAGTCCATCCAGCATTCTCTTGGTCTGTCTCTGCCTTTTTTTTCTCCAGTTGTCATGATATTCTCCAATGCCTTTCTTCCCATCACTTGACTGAAGAATGATGTTTGTCTCTTTCTTATAGTCGTATGTAATGTTCTAGTTTCATTAGCCTCTTCCAAGCAATCATTGTTAGTTACTCTGAAAGACCAGGCTATATACAACATCCATCTAAGGAACCACATCTTCATCCCTTCCAAGCCTTTCTGAATTTTTACTTTCGTTCCATGTAGGAACTGTTACCGTCACTGAAATAATCTGAATGTCCAACAATGGGAGCATCATTGGAACAATGGTTACGTGAGTCATAAGACTGGCATGTACAACAATTCTCAGTAGGATAGATTTATAAACAGAAGTATTGAGAATCACCTGGTCAGACCAGACTAGCTGTTCACATTTCACTACTAACATCAAACCAACAATGTAAGTAATAATCACAGAAATAGCAATAGGAATTCTTTAAATAGAAAGAGAAATACATCTACATTGTTTGGTATTGTTTGGCACTTAGAAATAAATGAAAGAAGACGAAAGTAGAAGACACACTAGAAAATATCAGTATTGAAAGCTACAGTGTGGCCATGCCAGGATTTGAACCGGCCACCTCTATATAACGACAGTGTCTCACTAAGGGAATAAATGTATTTAATACCATAGGTCTCAGAAATGTTATAAAACCAAGTGGGAGTTCAGCATGGCCGAATGGATAAAAGCATCTGCTCTTAAACTTCCGCTGTGCAGATGTCGTGGCTGCGGGATCATCCCCTACATCGGACAGTTGAATTAAAATATTGACTTCTCTTCCTTTACTTGGGGACCTCAGAAATCGAAGTGGGCTCGCCTGATGGCAAGGGACACTGGTAATAGGGAAAGCTAATCAACATGCAAAATTCAGTCCAGCACTTCACTACTATAAATAGTGTGTATGGTCTGTGCTTGAGTTCAGAGCGAGCGAGCGCATAAAAAAAAAAGATGGTAAAGGTTGTGCAGAGTCATGGTCACCTCTGCTAGCCAGTGTGGCAAGTAAAGGAGAAGATATAAATACTTGATCAGTGAATATACAAACCATTATCTGACTGAATGGACCCATCTTCATGATGTTCTGAAACTGCTCAAACATGTCTCTCAGGCGTGAACTGACCTGCAAGTTATATTTGGGAATAAAACAATTCTCTGTTTGTTAAACAGATAAATAAAATATTATCAAAATAACATTGTGGTAGTAACTTACTTTGTTCCAATCACTTGTTACATTAAGATAACACAAGCATGGTGTTTTGCTTTTCTGTCCTGCAACAATTGCTTTGACCCACTGGCCCATATATTTTTAAAACATATTTTATTATAACCCAGGCAGTTCATTATTTGAACTCCTGAAATTGTTATAGTATGTCCCGAAAAGAATGCCTTCATTCACGATCAATTATTTTGAAAACTGTCTGTTGCACCGTTATGAAATTTTTCCAGCCGTCTTATATTTACCCCCACCCAAGGAATATGTCTTTGATAGGTCCAAAAGCAACTTAAATCATCGAAAGCGGCGACATTTCTTTGATGTTTTGCTGAAAAACTAGTGATTTCTCGCTAACAAATTTATATTTACAGTAATGAAAGCCCTGCCAATTCAGATGACACACAAGGCGTATCCGGATTCGTATGGGAGTGGGTGCAATGAAAGAAGTAGCTTAAAATCGACAGGGTCGGCTGCATTGCACCGGGTTTTTATCCCATATGGCTCAGTTTCTTTCTGCAGCGCGGAAAGCGTTGCACAAAGCGCGAACTCCGTACCTCCAGCTGATGACCCTCGGGAGTCTTCGAAAAAATGCACTCGTGAAATGGACGCGGCCCGGAATCGAACATACAACCTTCGGAGCCCAAGTCAGACGGCTTGACCACTTCACCACGGAGAATCCCGAGAGGGGTGCAATGTGTAATATTAGTAAAGACAGAGAATTTACACAGGCATGGGGTAAATAATTTGTGAAATGACAGGAAAGTAGAAGGAATATATTTCTTACCTTATTTTTCATTTTCTTCTTGTTTCTTCAGCTGCTGGTTAATAATGTGTACACAAGTATTCGTGTTAGCTTTTTATATTGAGTTCGTGAAAGCTTCCAAATAGCTGTGCGTTAGTGTGCGTATGGAGTGACCAGAAATGATACCGCAATTTAGTCATCACGTTTCCACTTTTAAGGATCTGTTCAGCTGTCTGTGTAATTTGTTCACTCGTACATATGGGTTACAAACCCGCTTTGAGTCTTCGTGAAAGATTGTCTACTCTGCTGTTTACCATTCAGAGACGGGACATGATTACCTGTTTTGCACTATGAAAATAGTTGTCAATGTCTCTGTAGTGGGCTTTCTTCTTAATGACCAAGATGTTGGTCCTCTTTTAATTGAAGTTTATAGATTGATTCGTATGCACGTGTGTTGTCAGCTAATTTGACAACGTGTTTGCTCTCACGATTCTTGTTATGCCACAATATGTCAGTTTCCACCGCAATATTACTCTTCTGTTGGTATTCAATGCGTTTAATGTGTGTGTGTGTGTGATTTTTTCTTCAATACAGTTGTTTGTCACGGCTGAGGGCTTGCGGAATTGAAAATTCATCACTGTGGAATACAAACTGTTGCCATTGACATT
Source organism: Cepaea nemoralis (assembly GCA_014155875.1). Taxonomy (NCBI): domain Eukaryota; kingdom Metazoa; phylum Mollusca; class Gastropoda; order Stylommatophora; family Helicidae; genus Cepaea; species Cepaea nemoralis. The sequence continues at coordinate 74,388 of JACEFZ010021608.1, read as the reverse complement.
ATGCTGATGCTGTAATGTTTAGGGCCTGCAATTCTTCTGAATATTTGTAGCAAAATATCCCAGTTGGTGTGCACGTGGATTAAGGTCTGCGATCTGCTCAGACCTTAATCTGTGTCGGACGATTCCAGTAGGTTGATGACTGCTCTCGGTTGCATAAAATTCAATCCATCCTTTCTCCAATAATCCTCTTCCTCTTTCAACACATGGTCCTCACATTTTTCCAGTAACTTTTATCAATATTTAATAGCGCGGACTGGATTAGTATCCTGACGTCAGACAATTTGAATATAGTATTGTCAGCTGCCACCTGTTCTTTAATTTTAGCCCACACAAGTTCTATAGGGTTAAAATGAGAATGGTACGATGGAAGTCTCAAGCACCCATGACGATACTCTTCTATCAACTTGTCGATTTGATATTTCTTGCTTTTGGCGTCTGTTTACAAGGGACAACAAGTCTAGCTAGAAATACGTTTCTGGGAAATGGTATGTTTTCCATTTGGAGTCATATCTTTATTGCTCCCTTTGTGCTCGATGCTGTAGGTATTTGCCTTCTTGGGCAACAACATTGATATCATGCATTGTCCATAATTGGTCACGACGGTCTATCTAGGGATGGAAGCACAGTATTCTCGAGCCAATCTCTAAATACATTACCTTTCATCTTATTATGATAATCCATATTGTCTTTATGCTTTGATACGAACACGAGCCCAGCATTCTGTTGTAAGCCATTATGTGTATTACCAGCGTGGGCCACGACCAAAAGCTGTCCTATACTACTGGGCATATATCGCTTTATCTGTCCATTCACTGATTGCCATTCCTTATCACTTGTGTGGTGCGCATTGATCCACATTTTATCCAAACACACTATGCCATAATTGTCTTTGCGTATTTCCCTTATTTCACGTAGGTATCTGCTTCTTATGGCTCCTAAATGCGGTTGCTCACAAAGATTATTTCTACCGCTCTTCTACTTTCAGATAGTAAGATAATGTCCTTATAATTTTCCACAAAGTTGTTTTGGATAGCTCTATGTTATTGTTCTTTCTGAACCAAACCCTAAGTTTTCTTACAGTCACTGTTTCTTTGGCATCCAGCATTCTTATAATGCTGGATAATCCTGGATATAAAATCCAAAATTTTTATAATTTTAGGAGTCTCCATGGCGAAGTGGTCAAGCTTTTGCCTTCGGGCTCCAAAGGTCGGGCTGCATCCTTCAGTTCACGAGTTAAATTTTTCGGAGACTTCTGTGGGTCGTCGCTAGAGCTGCGGAGTTCGTGCATTGTGCGATGCTTTCCGCGCTGCAGAAAGAGACCGAGCCATATGGGATAGAACCCGGTGCAATGAAGTCAACCCTGTCGAATTTTAAGCGACTTTTTAAAGCATTTTTATAATAGCTCGCCTTATGACATCTTTGTCAAAGCTGTCTACAATAATTTTTCTACCTACCGTTTTGTTATTGCGTGGTGGTTTAATTCTTGCACCCATCGATGAAATTACCGTTAACTCAAACCCAATGCATGCACTGTTCTTTTTTCAGAATTTGTAATAGTATAAAACAGTTTCCTGCGATCAGCTTCTTGACAAAAATATGTGTATAACTTCATAGCGATTCTTTGAAGTGTACAATTTCGCATTAAATCCCATTGAAAAATATTCACACATTTCAATGTTAGCAATATGTGGTAAGATTTTTAAAAAAAAACAACATATTAATCAGGTTTCATGAAATAACCCACATTTTGAGACACCTCTGAACAGTCCTAGTTTGAACAACGCGGGGAGTTGGCATAAGGCCAATCCCTTCAAAACACGTACAATATTCAACATTGAGCGCTGATTGTCTGGTTACGCTGTCATACATTTAAAATTATGAATTTCATCTCAGACCCGTAAATTATATACCGCATATAAACAAACTTTGAAATCTGCTGTTAAATCTCCAGAACAAAAATTTTTTTGTTGGGTGGACATAATGATAAGGTTATATACTAAATTCTCATAATTTTCCCTCAGTTGGTTACTGAGATATTGATGTTTATATTGCCCCCCCCCCCCCCCCCCCCCCCAAAAAAAAAACAGACTATAATTACAAATGTCTGATATAATCTGGTGACAGTAAGAAATTATGTCCCTGTATAAAGGAAGTATAATGCTAATATGGGACATAATCATGAACACTATTGAAATAAGGGAAGTAATTTTACATTTTAACCTTACATTAAACATTGCATCAGTTTCAAGCTATAAATACATCAAATCACAATAATTTATAGATATATAAATTAAAATGATAAATTGTAACAAAATAATATAAGATGATAATGCATAAGTTGAGAATTACTAATTAAACAAATACACAATTTAAGAAAATGCAAACATTATAAACTCAATCCAGCAAATGTCTGACCTGTGCTGTATATAATAAGGCACTGTCCTTTACCTAATGTAGAGCACCTTGGCAACCTGCGATACAGGCCACTGACTGGAGTCTCAGTGCTTCACCTGCCTGTGGGAAAGTCCCCAGACCTGTAGTAGAGATACTGCCATATGATTGGACAAGCCAAACTCCATGACCCTGGAAAGTGCTGGGATGTCCCATGGACTGAGCCAAGGGTGGAAGGAGGCATTAGTCACAGCATAGTCATGCAGGTAGTACAGCAGTGTACTGACTCAATGGGGCTCAAGTCCAAGGTTCTCAAAATTTTTTGGGTTTTATTTGCTACATTAACAAACAAATTATTAATGCTAGATTTTTTTTTAAAATCTTGCATATCCCTTACAGGACGTTGCAGTCAACACCATAATTTTTCAGCGACTGTTGATATACTAGGCAAGACTGCACTCAGTAGTTACTGCTAGATAGAGCCAGTGAAAAATACATAGGAGCTAATAAAAATTTTTTTTTTTTTACATGTTAGTAGGCAGATAAAGGTTGATAAAAGACAATAGTTAGATGAGCTAGAAAGACAGAAGAAACAGCAGCATCAATAGGAAATCTCGGAGACATTTACAGCACCACAAAGCAGATGCAGTGCAAACTGCTTAAGGCGATCTCAGATGTGGCAAACTTCTACTGTGAAGAATAAATTGATATGCTTGAACTCTTATAAGAGGAATTTCTGATAAGAACTATTTCTTGGGTCCCAGGTGAGTTCGCCTTATCGGGTTTGCACTGTAATAGGTGTATTGGCACCTTGCCGTCTTGACAGATGATAGTCTGTTACATTGTGCTTCAAAAAGGCATAATACCTAAACCTATAGTGGTAGCGAATGAGACTGATAAGGCCAATTTGCGCTGTAAATGTTTGTGCACAGTGATGCATGTGAACACATGGTCATTTCCACTATCATGCACCATCTTATGTCTCGCATACTCAATATGTGACTTATCTGCAATCATCTCCTTTGTCTATTCCATTTCTATTTGCCCTCCATGCAACATGTTCAGCTTTGACTTGCCACCATTGTGTATTATAAATGCCTGTATCAATCATGTCCCACTTACATCTTTGTATCGTAGTAGAGTCCGACTCTGAAATGTCTTGGCCATCTGTAATTCACCAAAAAGGATGTCCTTTGGTATTTTACCATCATCCATCCTCCTAACGTGTCCTATCCATCTAAGTATATGAAGACTGAGTATGGAACAAACTGTCACACAACCTAATCTTTCCAATACTTCAGTATTTGTTTGTCTTGCCACTTACTACCAAGTATTCTTCGCAGACACCGCAAATGAAAGCTGTTTAAACGTTTCTCTTGGTGTGAGTAAGTTGACCAGGCTTCACTGCCATAAAGAAGGGTACTATGGACACAGGCTTGATAGACAAGGACTTTTGTTTTGGCAGTAAGCTTCCTGTTCTCCCAGACTCTTTTTGGTAATTGTTGCTGCCTTACTAATCCTGATGTTGATTTCCTGATCTAGGGATAATTTGCTATTTACCTCTGATCCTAGATATGTAAAATGGTCTACTATCTCCAGTTCAGCATCATCAATAAAGATTGATGGCACCCCACATGCACTTTGTGACATCTGTGTTTTCTTTTTGCTAATTGTTAAACCAAATTTAGAACAAGCATTGTAGAATGCAGATAGTAGATGTTGTAATTCTTCCTCAGAATGCGTCATAATTGCAGCATCTGCAAAAAGCAGCTCTCTGATCAATACCCTCCTAATTTTGGTCTTGGCTTTCAATCTCTGAGCATTGTAGAGGCCGCCATCTGAGCTTGAGTGGATGTATATACCACCATCCTGATTACGAAAGGCATATTTCAGTAGAAGTGAAAAGTATATTCCCAAGAGGGTTGGAGCTAGTACACAACCTTGCTTAACTCCACTCTTGATTTCAAACTCTTCAGAAGTTGCACCATCAAACTTGATTATACCCTTCATGCCTGTGTGGAACAATTCTACAATGGACAGAAGAGTTGGTGAGCAGCCAATCTTCTTATTGCCTTGAACAGACCCTCACAACTGACCAAATCAAATGCCTTTGTGAGGTTGATGAAGGCAATAAACAGTGGCTAATTCTGTTCACAGCATTTTTCTTGTATTTGCCACAATGAGAATATCATATAAATGGTAGACTGGTTCTGTTGGGAGCCACACTGTGATTCGGGGTAAACTTGATCTCCCAGGACTTGAAGTCTGTGCAGAACAATTCTGGCAAATACTTTCCCAACAATACACAGAAGTGAGATACCCCTATAGTTGTTACAGTTGCTCCAATCGCCATTGTTCTTGTACAATGTTATGATGCTTGAGTCTTTGAAATCCTGAGGAACTTGTCCTTCTCGCCAGCATAGGTCTAGTAACTGGTTGATCTGTAAAGTGAGTGTGCCTTTCCCACTCCTGATAACCCCTATTGGAATCCCATCCTTACCGGGAGCCTTGCTAGATGCAAGTTCATTTATGGCACACTTAACTTCTGTTGAGGAACGGCTGGCTGAGTGGCTAGAACACTGGACTCTCCTTCAGGAGACTCGGGTTCGATCCCTTGGTAAGGTGGATAATTCCTCAGGCTCAAAGACCCCTCTGCCAAACACTGCAAGGTACTATATTGGCAGTAAATCACAGACAGTTTTTTTAACTACTGTTATGATGGGAAGTGTGTCCAAGTGGTCAAGAGTTGGCAGGGCCTATATGGCGTTGAGGGCATCATCCGCTAGTTTGGTCTCACTTGAGTAAAGCTCCAAATAGTGCTCTACCCACCTATCCATCTGCTGTTTCTTATCAGTGATGATTTCTCCAGTCAAGGTTTTCAGTGATGCACTTCTTTTGATCATTGGACCACAGGCCTTCTTTATCCCTTCATACATGCTTCTGATGTTTCCCTTATCACTTGCATTTTGAATGGACTTATATAACGTGATCCAATAGTCATTTATACACTGCCTGGCAGCCTTTTGCACATCCTTCCTAGCTTGCTTCAACTCGCTGGGAGTGTTATGTGTTGTTCTTTCCTTGTTTCTTTATGTAGCTAGCCTATTTTTTTATCAATCAAGGGTTGCAATATCTGGCTGTTTGTCACAAACCAGTCCTGCCTCTTATGATCCACAGTGCCGTAAACCCCTACCGCTGTTTTATAAAGAGTTTCCTTAACCCTTTACTGGGCAAATCGTCCCAAAGCGTCTGAACTATGGAACAAGCAAATCGTCTTAATACGTCCGAGCTACTACTAGCATTGTAAAAACGCGATCGCGTGGCTTTTGGAGATTTCTGATTGTCTACTTTGGGTTTGCCCGATAGCTTGACAACGCGGCCACCATTTTCAAGCGTGTACTAGTTTAGTTTAGTCGATGGATCAACATCACGGCACACTGGTACAACCCATAAGTGCTCCATTCTCCTCCTAACTCAAACCTGAGTCTGGAGAAACTCAGCTCAGTGCATGAACTCCGTAGCACCAGCGAGGATCCTGAAATACTTTGGGTAGATTTTTAACTCGAAATTTTGCCCGGGCAGCGCCGTTAGGCTACTCTTTTTCGATTTCCAACTGCCAAGGGATCTTTTACGTGTGCAACAGTACACACGGGCATCCGATCCCACTACCCAGAGACCAGGGAAAATTTATTACTAGGAGTCCACGAGAAAAAATCCCAGTCATCACCGGGGCTTGACCCCGGGACCTCCAGCACTTGAGGCGGACACCATACCTCGAGACCACGCAGCGTGTACTATGAATTTGAACGGATTTTGTTTATATAGTTTTTGGAGTTTTTACGTTTTTTTTTTTCAAAACGGATTTTGACGATTCTTCAAGTGATAGTGGAGATTTCGCTGGGTTCAATTTAAGTGACATTTACGTGCACAAATTTGACTGAATCAGAGCTAGATATCAGTGATTGGTGTTACTTTGCGTTAGCAGTCGTGAGTCAGACTTTAAAGAAAGTGATTCTGATTCTGAAAATGTTTGTACATTGCCGTATAAATGACTGACAATCACAAACAATATGTTGTATTTTGTAAATATTTATGTTCATGTGTGGATTACCGGGAACATTCATGTAAGTAAAATGCTCTGCTCATTTTGTTTTTTATGTAAGTAAAATCGGTTGACTAACACCTTTTATGTGATGATCTTACTAACGTAACACGAAATTTTACTGAACCTCAAAATTCTTCTTACCCGTTCGGGGCTACAAAACGGACAAATGTCTGCCCTGTAAAGGGTTAAGTTTACCCCACTTTCCACTTGCTGTACAATTTTCTGATGTATCAGCGAAAGCATTTTCAAGTTGCTGTTGGAACTCAAACCACTTGTCAGTATCATGGGTGTTAATAATATTAATCCTGGGGCTAGATTTGTGTTTAGCTGTGTAGATTCTCTTTGGTCTCAGTCTGACTCTTGCAACAACCAAAGAATGATCCATATCACAGTCAGAACTGTGGTAACTTCGAGTTAATGATGTTTGGTTCAGATGTCTCCGTGTGATGATGAAGTCCAGCTGATGCCAATGGCTGGACCTTAAATGCTTCCATGTGACCTTATGCAGCTCTTTTGTTTTAAAAAAGGAGTTTGTAATACATAGGTTATTTCTGGTGTAATGCTCCAACAGCCTTTGCCCATTTTCATTTATGCGACCGATGTTGTATTTTCCAAGGCACACTGGCCATGAACTCGAGTCCTTGCCCACACGAGCATTGAAATCACCGAGCATATAAATGTAGTCGGATTTTGGAACTGCCTTGATCGCAGAGTCTAGCTGCTCATAGAACGTATCCTTCACATCATCAGAGGAAGCGAGTGTCGGTGCATATGCAGTGATAATGGTGACAAAACCACAAGAGGTTGCCAAGCACAGGGATAATAGTCTTTTATTACCTCCAGCTGGAATTTCAATCATTCCCAGTAGCGAATTCTTCACTACAAAGCCCACACCATGCTGCCTTTTTTCTGCTTGCCCTCTACCCTTCCAAAAAAGGTGTAATTGTTTTCCCTGAGTGACCCTTCCCCCGTGGTTTTGTGCATTCGTTTTACAGTCTGCGATTCAGATTTTGTCCTAGCCCCAAGCACCCATTGAAGCAGGCAGGCTGTGGCAGATCAGCACCCAATTGGCCGGGGGTTGCCCAGCTTGAGGCGGGCGGTAGCTGATCATGACATCTGTAGGTGTCTCCCACCGTAGGAGGCAACACATGGCGCCCCATGTCTACGCCAGTTGACAAGGACTTATAATCCGTAACTGCTACCTCTCGCTTTGATTCTGAGACCGATTAAGACCAGGGATGGAATTTTACCTGTCCATAGCACAAAGCCTGGGCTAAAATATAGAGACCATGTGTTGCCCATGCAGCACGATCCCTCTCTCGACATGCCTAGTTCACTTCACAGGAATGGTAACACCAATACATCTGGAACAAGACAAGCCACAGAAGCTGCTGGATCAGCAAAGCAATGCTCTAACTGTAAAAAGAAAATATAACTAACCACACGGACTGATCAAAAATAGAAATAGCAAAGTTGTCACTGACATTAAAGATAAATTGAACAGATGAACCGAATACTTTGAGGAACTTATAGGCCAGTCCCAGACCACCCTCCAGATATCCAGCCTGTAGAAGTAGAACTGGATATCTGTTATGAGAAACCATCCAAAGAAGAGGTTTGCAAAGCTATAAAATTTCTGAAGGATAGAAAAGCTGCTGGTCTAGATGGCATCCCGGTAGAATCTGTTAAAACTAAATACCTCAGCTATATACTGCACAATTTATTTAACATAGTCTTTGAGATAAGAAATACCAGCAGACTAACGAGAAGGATATCAGGTGAAGCTGCCAAAGAAATGGACTTTAGTTCTTTGCTGACAGAAAAAAAAAAAATTGTACCTTTACTCATGAGACATAATGCTCATAAGGGACATAATCGTGATCACCTACTGAAAAAGGGAAGTAATTATACATTTTAACCTTACATTAACATTGCATCAGCTTCAAGCTAGTAACACATCAAATCAAATAATTTAATTGTGTATAAATTAAAATGATAAATTGTAACAAAATAATATGAGATTATAATGCAGAAGATTAGAGTTACTAATACAATAATCTACTCAATTAAAGAAAAATTCAAAGATTATAAACTCAATCCAGCAAATGTCTGACCTCTGGCTGTATATAATAAGGCACTGTCCTTTATATAATGTAGAGCACCTTGGCAACCTGCGATACAGGCCACTGACTGGAGTCTCAGTGCTTCACCTGCCCGTGGGAAAGTCCCCAGACCTGTAGTAGAGATACTGCCATATGATTGGACAAGCCAAACTCCATGGCCCTGGAAAGTGCTGTGATGTCCCATGGACTGAGCCAAGGGTGGAAGGAGGCATTAGTCACAGCATAGTCATGCAGGTAGTACAGCAGTGTACTGACTCAATGGGGCTCAAGTCCAAGGTTCTCAAATTTTTTGGTTTTGTGTGCTACATTAACAAACACATTATTACTGCTAGAGCCTTAGAAAAATACATAGGAGCCTAATAAATATGTTTTTTTTAAAAGTTAGGAGGCAGATAAGGGTAGATAAAGGCAATAGCATAGTTTTTACCTTCTCATAAAGTGGCCAATAACATGAGTGCTTAACTTTGATGCCCTAATTATCTGTCTGTTTCTCCTAACAGAGTGGCAGCCACCAAGAGTCCTGTAATCTTCATTGGCACGGGTGAACACACAGATGATTTTGAACCTTTCAAAGTGCAACCATTTGTTAGCAAGTTGCTGGGTAAGATGATGGCTCCAAATTGTGTTGCTTAGCGCTTTTTATTTTAATTGTCAATATAATATTGTTGTTGGCTTTCTTTGAAATCCTATTAACTGTTTTTAACTGTTTGAAAGTGAACATTTGGGAACTGATAACAGCTTGGTTCTCTCTAAATGGGAGGAATGGTGGCACAGTGGCTTGCACTCTTGCTAGCTGACCTGGTTGTCACGTTCAAATTCCCTTCAAGGTGGATTAAAAAAAAAATTGATATGGGCTTCCAGTTTGTGGTTTCTGAAATGTTGTGAGTAACTTGGACTGTCAGAGTAACTAACAACTTGAAGAGGCTGATGGAGGCAGAACATTATATACAAAAATAAGAAGGAGGCAATGTTCTTTGGTCTTAGAATGAGAGGAGGGGCATTGGAAAATGTTGTGATGACTGGAAAAATCAGAGCATGGAACCAGCACTATTTACCCAATATGTTTCAGCATATGTAAGACTCCTTTACTTTCTAAGTGGGCAGGAACCATATTTTCATGAGATCCCACATGGGGTGTGCAAAATGTGGGTGTTGTTGATACATTCATGGCGAATTTCTGTGGTTCTGTTAAAGTCTCACAATAGAATTTTGTTGAGTGTAACATCAGACTGTTATATCAGCGTCTCTTTTTCTTCTGCTGCCCTTTATATAAGATGTCAAAAAGCGAGCGAGCTTATTTATCAACAATCACCCATACTGAAACGTAAATATACCTATGTCCGCAACACAAAAGATAATATGAACACCAACCTTATGCTACCAGTGTCAAACTTGGACATAATCCAAACCACACTTACGCAAAATCAATACCTGCAAGATCAGATGCATGAGGAGAGCTGTCTTCTAGAGCTGTCAGCTTAGCTTAACTAAGTAACAAATTATGTCATCAGACAGACAGTGGAATCAACGCCTTGTGCCTCATATTTTGAAAGACAGAAGATCAGACTGGCGCTACACCAAAGATGATCTGATATGTGAGCGGGAGGGTGCCCAATAAGAAAATGGATTGACAACATCAAAGATGTGCAATCAGATTGTGTAAGACACAATCCAGTGCCACCCATCAGACACTGGAATGTCAACTATTCCTCCCCATGATACTTGACAGGAAAAGTGGAAGAGGCGGCTGTCGTGACATTGACTACATCAGCCATTGAGTACCAAGAGGTCTATACAATTATGGGACTAGCACCTTGTACCCAGTACATCTCAAGGTGTGGGAGGGGGTTCTTGTCTGTTTCTTGGTTTACACTACTTCTTTTGCTTCTTCTTTCATTCGCTTGAAATTTGTCTATAACTGCAATGTTGTCTCTTGTATGAACTTTACTTTCTTAGTTTACTTAGTGGTCCATATAATTTATCTTCCACTGTTGTTTCTCTAGGCCAGGAGGTTTGCTTAGATATATCATATGTTGGGGGAGTCTTGGAGTGTGGTTTATTGTACTTTTTTCCTATCTGTTCTCTAGTGTTATCATTTGTGACATCATAAAGTGAATTGCCTTACACTGTTTTAGTATTCTAAGGTTCAATACACTAAGCTCTGAAAAGCATTCTTTTTTGGGTATGCTTGTCCTAGCCTATGATTGTCAGCAGTCTATCTGCAAGTCTCACTTCACCTGGTTCCTATCTCTTGACCTGTCCGATATGGGAGGCTCTACCAGTAGCTGGGCTACCATCGTCAATGTTCCTGGGGGTCATTGGAATCCGCAAACCCCTCTGTCTCTGTAAGATGGAGGCATGACAGAAGGAGTGTTATTATTTGACTCTCTCAAGTGCAAACATTTATTAATACTGGTCATTGAAATTAACTCATTTACATAGAGCGAGTCAAGTAGTAATAGCCCAGGACAGCATGAGTTCGGAGGTGTCAAGTTAAATGTTCATACTTTCTCCTGTAATTGCTCGAATCCCTGGTTTTCTGTCAACAGGTATGGGTGACATTGAGGGATTGATTGACAAGGTCAATGAGCTGAAACTGGACGACAATGAAGAACTCATGAAAAAACTCAAGCATGGTGAGTCGGTTGTCCTGTTTCTTCTTCTGTCATTGTTTCTTTCTGTGTCGTTGCTTTTGGTTTCATGTTTGATAAAAGGTTAGTTGTATGTCCCTTATGATACATTGCAATCAGCCCCATCATTAATAGGCTGTAAGTGATTTGCTGGACAGTGTTCAAAACTGTTCCTTTCATGAATGTAAACACAAAAGCCACGAACAACCACCACAATTTGGCATATTTTGCTGCAACTCGTCAAGTGCATGCTGCAGATTTTACATATCATATATGAAGTGAACATATGAATTATACTTTTGCTGAAATACTAAGAAAACAGCACTGTCACTGATATTGTTTGAATGTGGAGCATTTGTTATGACCACGATAGTCGCAAATTAAAAATGAAATGGTTTTGTCTGCACAAAATTGGTTAGAATCGCCTAATTGTTAGTTCAGTAGTTTGCCAATGCTTCTTGGATGATTAGACCAGACATGTTACCACCAACAACAACAACAATAGAAGACTAGGCATGTTACCATCAACAATAGAAGACTAGGCATGTTACCATCAACAATAGAAGACTGGGCATGTTGCCATCAACAATAGAAGACTAGGCATGTTACCATCAACAATAGAAGACTAGGCATGTTACCATCAACAATAGAAGACTAGGCATGTTGCCATCAACAATAGAAGACTAGGCATGTTGTCTATAACAATAGAAGACTAGGCATGTTGCCTATAACAATAGAAGACTAGGCATGTTGCCATCAACAATAGAAGACTAGGCATGTTGTCTATAACAATAGAAGACTAGGCATGTTGCCATCAACAATAGAAGACTAGGCATGTTGTCTATAACAATAGAAGACTAGGCATGTTGTCTATTTGTAGATAACATGCCTAGTCTTCTATTGTCTACAACAATAGAAGACTAGGCATGTGTGAGTGCGTAGTGGAGGATGTATGCGTGAGTGAGTGTGTTTGGTGGACGGGTAGGGAATGCGTGTGTGGGTGGGGAGAGGTGTGTGGTGTGTTGGTTGGGGATATTGTGTGAGTGAGGTATGTGTGTGTGGGTGGGGGATTTTTGTGGTGTGTGAGTGGGGGTATGTGGGGTGGATGGGTAAGGGTATCTGTGTGGGTGTGGGTGGGAATATTGTGTGGTATCTGGGTGGGGGATATGTGTGTGGTGTGTAAGTGGGGATGTGTTGGTGAGGGATATGTGTGTGTGTGGTGCGTGGGTTGGGAATAGTGCGTGGTAGGGGGTGTATGTGATGTGCGGGTGGGGGATTGCGTGGTGGGGGTTTAGGTTACGGCATGTGTGGGTGGTGGGGGGTGTGTGTGTGTTGATTGGGGATGTATGGGTGGTTAGGGAGGTGTGGGTGGGGGGGGGGGGGGTAGGGACATGTCAGTTGGTGGGGATGTGTGTGTATGGTTTGGGGATGTGTGAGTGAATGTGCGATGTGTGGGTTGGTGGGGGATTGTGTGCATGGGTGGGGAATATGTTGTCGATGGAGATGTGGCTAAGGAATGGGTGGTTTGAGGTGTGGGTGGGGAGAGGATGTGTGGGTTAAGATGTGGATGGGCGTGGGATGTGTGGGTTGGTGGGGGAATGTTTGTGGGTGGCGAGTGTGTTTTGGTTGGGGGATCAGGTGAGGGCAGTGTGTGTGGGTGGGGGATGTGTGGGAGGGGGATGGGTCGGTTGGTGGGGTATGTATGTGTCCTTGGTGTGCGTGTGTGTGGGTAGGTGGGGGTGTTTATGTGTCCCTTGGTGCGCGTGTGTGTGGGTAAGTGGGGTTGTGTGGGTGGGGTGATGTATGGATAGGTGGGAGATGGGCTTCATAACATGGTAATTAGCCTTGTTTATGTTTACAACATTCATTTCACAATGTTTATTTTTCTTCCTATGTAAATGTATAATGCTCTTGATGAACGAAAGACGAGTGATTGAAAGGGCCGAATGTAAGACGGGCCTGCGCGCCCAATTTGTGACCCTAATAAAGTTGATTTGATTTGATTTGATTTGATTTAACAATAGAAGACTAGGCATTTTGTCTATGACAATAGAAGACTAGGCATGTTGCCTACAACAATAGAAGACTAGGCCTGTTGTCTATAACAATAGAAGACTAGGCATTTTGTCTATGACAATAGAAGACTAGGCATGTTGCCTACAACAATAGAAGACTAGGCATGTTGTCTACAACAATAGAAGACTAGGCATGTTGCCTACAACAATAGAAGACTAGGCATGTTGCCTACAACAATAGAAGACTAGGCATGTTGCCTACAACAATAGAAGACTTGGCATGTTGCCATCAACAATAGAAGACTAGGCATGTTATCTACAACAATAGAAGACTAGGCATGTTGCCTACAACAATAGAAGACTAGGCATGTTATCTACAACAATAGAAGACTAGGCATGTTATCTACAACAATAGAAGACTAGGCATTTTGTCTATGACAATAGAAGACTAGGCATGTTATCAACAACAATATAAGACTAGGCATGTTACCAACAACAATAGAAGACTAGGCATGTTATCTACAACAATACAAGACTAGGCATTTTGTCTATGACAGTAGAAGACTAGGCATGTTATCAACAACAATACAAGACTAGGTATGTTACCAACAACAATAGAAGACTAGGCATGTTATCTACAACAATACAAGACTAGGCATGTTATCAACAACAATACAAGACTAGGCATGTTACCAACAACAATAGAAGATGGCATATTGCCAACAACAATAGCAGACTAGGCATGTTGCCTACAACAATAGAAGACTAGGCATGTTGTCTATAACAATAGAAGACTAGGCATGTTGTCTACAACAATAGAAGACTAGGCATGTTGCCAACAACAGTAGAAGACTAGACATGTTGCCAACAACAGTAGAAGACTAGGCATGTTACCAACATCAATAGAAGAATAGGCATGCTACCAACAACTGGAAAAAAAGTTAGGTTAACTAGAACAACAGCACAAGAAAGGGCAGGTTACAAATTAACAGCAAAAGAAAGGAAAGGACAGGTTAACAGCAAAAGAAAGGACAGGTTAACAGCAAAAGAAAGGACAGGTTAAATAATGCAAGAAGTAAATTAACCCTTTACAGGGCACAGGTTTTTCCAATTTCTAACTCTAAACGGGCAAGATTTTTGAGGGTTTTAGTCAGATTTTAGGTCATGTTAGTAAAAAGATATAACTAAGTTGTTAGTGAATGGATTTTAGTGAAATAAAGAGCAAAATGAAAAGAAATGCATGCAGATTAATAATTGTACTCACATGTCATATGAATAATCCAGTCTTGTTGGTATAATCCACATATGAACACAAATATTTACAAAATATAACACATTATTTGTGAGTGTCAGTCATATATACACTATGTACAAACACTGCCAACTGCTCACTGGCCTCCAAGATGCTGGGGAAAACAAGTGTCCTTGCAGTAGTTCACTTGGCACACATCACAGCCATATGAACTTTCAATGGTTCGTCCTGCAGGGGTACGACGTTTGGCGTGACTGCACGCCACACAGGCTTTCTTCCTGCCCTCAAACCTCATGAGCTTGTGGTTGTGGACACTTTCTGGAGCTACTGCTTGGCCTTTCCTCTTTGCTGCAGCCCTCTTCCTGCTGGAGAATCCTGCGATTAGTTGCTTACATAAATCCAGACGGAAGTCCAGAAGGGCGTAGCGTTTGCTGGGCTTTGCTGTGGACTGCTCGAACAGGATGAATGCATTGTTTATGCATGAATCGAAGACAAAACTGACGAGGTAGCGCCAGTATTTTCTGCTCTTCTTCAGTGTAGAGTAATACCCCCTCATTTGATCTGCCTTGTCCACCCCTCCCATGCATTGGTTGTAGAGTTTGATGACAGCAGGGCAGGACACAGGCTTTCTGGTGCGAGTGTGCCGGTCCCATCGCTCAACAGTGGTCAATGTGTGTGAGGTATTGTTGGAGAGCATGAAGACATCCCTTTTATCATGCCACACAGTAGCAAGCAGATCCTCTTTCTGGAAGACTTGATGGTCCCCTTGCGTCATTTTTCTTTTTCCTCTGAATGCCAGAGGCAGATCTTTCCGGTTCTTTCTTACTGTTGCTGCCGCATAAGTTTTCTCTTGGAGAAGGTTAGTAAAAAGCGCAACTGACGAAAAAAAGTTATCAAAATAGAGGTGATGATACTTCCCCAAAAAGGGGGCAGCAAGCTGCATCACTACATCATGGCCCAGTCCATGCTGAATGGCACCATCTATTTTGCCACGGTAAACAGAAAACTGGAGGAGGTAACCAGTTGCTGACTCGCTAGCACACCATACTTTCATTCCCCATTTTGTTGGCTTGGCTGGTAGATACTGTTTTAGTGCATTCCTGCCTTTGAATGGCACCATTGCCTCATCAATGGCAATTTCTTTCTTAGGTTTGTAATGTTGTAAGAAAGTCCTATTAGCCATGTCAATGAGAGGCCGAATTTTGTGGAGGCGGTCACTGCCGTCAGCTGTGTGTGTTGTTGTCAGCCACATGTAAATACTGCTCCAGCTTCTTGAATCTCTTGAGCGGCATCACATTCTTCACACCTGGCATTCCCAACATAATATCTGCAGACCAGCACAAATTCCAAACGAGGAAGTTTGTAGATCCCCAATAAAATGAGCAGACCAAAATAGGCCTGTATTTCGGTTGCGTTGGTTGGAACCCAGCCTCGATCACCTACTTGCTCGATCTTTTGCCTAGCATATGTATTTGTTTGATCGGCAATCATTTGAAATGTTTGTTCCTCGAAGAGTTGAAGAAAGAATGCACGCTGAGAACGATCGTCAGTTGTTATTGATAAGTTGACGCCAGTTTCTTCACTAAATTCTTCGATATTCAGTGTTGTTGTTGTGTTGCTCCAACCGTTTGCGTCGCGAGACGGTCCCCTGCCCGACTTTCTTCAGCGACATTTTCTGAATCAGATTCACTTTCTTCAAAGGCCGAAAGATCTGAAGTGTGCACGCTACACACGCTGATATCACTGAGATCTAACTCCGATTCATCGTCACTTTCGTGCGTTTCAATGTCACTTAAATTGAACCCTTCGAACTCGCCGCTATCAGCTTGAAGAATTGAGGAAATCCATTTTCATTAACAACACACAAAAATCCCGAAAACTAATGAACAATCTGACCAAATTTAATGAAAACACTTGCAAACGTTACCCATGCTTTCACTCTATCAGCAAGACTGGTAGAAAGGAACAGGAAGTCTCGGAAATTCAGCGAGATCGCGTTTTTAAAATGACTAGTATTCAAAGCCGGAATCGGATGCTATGAGCGTTTTATCACACCGGCCGGAATCGGACGCTATGCCTTGTAAAGGGTTAAAAAGGAAGAACTGTATAGCACTAATAGTAATTATAAACAAAAACAATGTAGCAAATGGAACCAAAAAACATGAGAACCTTGGACTTGAGCCCCATTGAGTCAGTACACTGCTGTACTACCTGCATGACTATGCTGTGACTAATGCCTCCTTCCACCCTTGGCTCAGTCCATGGGACATCCCAGCACTTTCCAGGGTCATGGAGTTTGGCTTGTCCAATCATATGGCAGTATCTCTACTACAGGTCTGGGGACTTTCCCACAGGCAGGTGAAGCACTAAGACTCCAGTCAGTGGCCTGTATCGCAGGTTGCCAAGGTGCTCTACAGTAGGTAAAGGACAGTGCCTTATTATATACAGCCAGAGGTCAGACATTTGCTGGATTGAGTTTATAATCTTTGCATTTTCTTAAATTGTGTATTTGTTTAATTAGTAATTCTCAACTTATGCATTATCATCTTATATTATTTTGTTACAATTTATCATTTTAATTTATATATCTATAAATTATTGCGATTTGATGTGTTGCTAGCTTAAACTAATATAATATTCAATGTTAGGTTAAAATGTATAATTATTTCCCCTATTTCAGTGGTGCTCGTGATTATGTCCCTTGACTATTGTTATATCTCATGTATAAAGGGACATAATTTTTTTCTGTCAGTAAATTATTTTGCATGCATTACATATTTTTAACAGACATTTATAATGTAATATAGTTTGTAAAAGATAAAGCTGTCTGGGTTATAAAATATCTGGGACAGAGTTGGTCAAAGAAACTGTTGCAGGACAGAAAAGCTAAAAATTATGCTTGAGTAGCTTTAAAAAAGTTACTACCCCAATGTTATTTTGATAATAATCTGTTATTTTATGTGTCTGTTTAACAAAAGAGAGAATTATTTGCTTCCCATTTCTAACTTGCAGGTCAGTTCACACTGAGAGACATGTATGAGCAGTTTCAGAACATCATGAAGATGGGTCCATTCAGTCAGATAATGGTTCGTATGTTTACTGATCAAGTATTTATATCTTCTCCTTTACCTGCCATACTGGCTAGCAGAGGTGATCATGACTCTGCGCAACCTTTATGTCTAAATTGATTAGTACAGCAATTGCTATGTGTGTGTTTGACATATAACACCTATGGAACCAGCTGCAGACAGAAGCATTACTTTTCTGTTCTGGCAGCTTGTCTTGTCCCAGGTGTATTGGTGTTACTTGTCCCCTGGAGTAAATAGGCAGGCCGAGAGAGGGACCATGCTGCATGGGCAACACATGGTCTCTACAATTCAGCTGAGACTTTGTGCTGTGGAGAGGTGTAACTCCATCCCTGTTAGTAAATGTTACTTATTACCATGAGGGAGTCTCTGTGGTGAAGTAAGTATGCTGTCTGCCTCACGCTTTGAAGTTGTGAGTTCAAATCTGGCTTACATCGTTTGGTTCACTAGTGCAATTTTCTAATATACTCCTGGGGTTTGTCACTGGAGCCACGGAGTTCTTGCTTTATGCAAAACTTTCACCAGGCTGCCCTGGGGAAAGAGGCCAAGTCGTTTGGGATCAAATTAGATACAATTAAGTTGATCCATTTGTCTTTTAAAAACTATTTTATTGTCACGATCATCCTGTTAGTAAATGTTACTTTTTTGTGATCATCCTGTTAATGTTACTTAATGTGACCATCCTGTTAGTAAATGTTACTTAATTGTGATCATCTGTTAGTAAATGTTACTAATTGTGATCATCCTGTTAGTAAATGTTACTTATTGTGATCATTCTGTTAGTAAATGTTACTAATTGTGATCATCCTGTTAGTAAATGTTACTTATTGTGATCATTATGTTATTAAATGTTACTAATTGTGCTAGTAAATGTTACTTATTGGGACCATCCCACTTGTAAATGTGACTTATTATTATGCTCATCACCATCCTGGCAGGGCATGATTCCAGGGTTCAGCTCCGACTTCATGACCAAGGGCAGCGAGCAAGAGTCCATGGCCAGGCTGAAGAAACTGATGACCATCATGGACAGCATGAATGACCAGGGTTAGTGTTCTGACTGTGTGAATGTCCAGGGTTAGTGTTCTGACTGTGAGAATGTCCAGGGTTAGTGTTCTGACTGTGAGAATGTCCAGGGTTAGTGTTCTGACTGTGTGAATGTCCAGGGTTTTTGACTGTGTGAATGATCCAGGGTTAGTGTTCTGACTGAGTGAATGACCAGGTTAGTGTTCTGACTGTGAGAATGACCAGGGTTAGTGTTCTGACTGTGTGAATGACCAGGGTTAGTGTTCTGACTGTGTGAATGTCCAGGGTTAGTGTTCTGACTGTGTGAATGACCAGGGTTAGTGTTCTGACTGTGTGAATGACCAGGGTTAGTGTTCTGACTGTGAGAATGACCAGGGTTAGTGTTCTGACTGTGAGTGACCAGGGTTAGTGTTCTGGCTGTGTGAATGGGAATCTCTGTAGCCATGTGGTTGTACTACCTGCCTCACACTCTAAAGGTTGTGGGTTCAGTTCTGGTTCTGTTTGGTTTGCGGGTGCAGTTTTTTCTGAGACTCGTGGGGGTCGTTGTTGAAGCTACAGAGTTCTTGCTTTGTGTGACGTGTTCGGCAGGCAGCACTGTAGAAAGAGACGGAGTATTATAAAATATATAGAGAAACATTTGCTGTACAATGCATCTCACCCAGTCCTTCAATTTGAATGTGAATGCTTTAGGTGATGCCTAGTGATTGCCTTCATCTGCCAGTACGAAGAAATTCATTTTCCACAAGCACTTTTGTGTGTGTTCTGGACAGAGGATCGGTGGTTATGGAGACACAGTTTCCTGGACAGAGGATCGGTGGTTATGGAGACACAGTTTCCTGGACTGAGGATCGGTGGTTATGGAGACACAATTTCCTGGACAGAGGATCGGTGGTTATGGAGACACAGTTTCCTGGACAGAGGATGGGTGGTTATGGAGACAATTTCCTGGACAGAGGAAGGTGGTTATGGAGACACAGTTTCCTGGACAGAGGATCGGTGGTTATGGAGACAATTTCCTGGACCGGGGATCAGTGGTTATGGAGACACAGTTTCCTCAGATCAGACACATTTTGTTGTTGCTCACTTTGAATTTAAGTGTAGTCTACACTGGACTGATTTGTGCATGCGGATTAGCTTTCTCTATCAACAGTGTCCCTCACCATCAGGCAAACCCACTCCAACTTCAGAGGTATTTGTAATTTACATCCCCAAGTCAAGGACAAGAAGTCAACATTTAAGTCCAACTGACCGGTGTAGGGGTTGAACCCGCTGTCCTGCCATCAGCGCACCAAAAGTTTAAGAATGAGTGCCCCTAACCTTATCCAGACAACTTCTTGGCGTGAGCAGATAAAGAGAGTCCTTGACTGGCTGACTTTTGCTGTCCTGCTACTGACTAGTTTCCTCAGTTTATGACCCAGCCAATGTCCTTTACTGACTTTTACTCTCCTTCTACAAAGTTTTCTCAGTTTGTGTCCAAGCTAATGTTCTATACTGACCTTTACTGTCCTGCTACTAACTAGTTTTCTCAGTTTGTGTCCTAGCCATTTGAGAAAACTAGTTAGCAGCAGGACAGTAAAAGTTAGTAAGTATAGCACACTGGCTAGGACACAAATTGAGAAAACTAGTCAATAGCAGGACATAGTAAAAGTCAGTAAGTATAGCACAACGATTGGGACACAAACTGCTATACTTACTGACTTTTACTGTCCTGCTACTAACTAGTTTTCTCAGTTTATGTGCCAGCCAGTGTTCTGTACTGACTTTTACTGTCCTGCTACTAACTGGTTTTCTCAGTTTGTGTGCCAGCCAGTGTTCTGTACTGACTTTTACTGTCCTGCTACTAACTAGTTTTCTCAGTTTATGTGCCAGCCAGTGTTCTATACTGACTTTTACTGTCCTGCTACTAACTAGTTTTCTCAGTTTATGTGCCAGCCAGTGTTCTATACTGACTTTTACTGTCCTGCTACTAACTAGTTTTCTCAGTTTATGTGCCAGCCAGTGTTCTATACTGACTTTTACTGTCCTGCTACTAACTAGTTTTCTCAGTTTAGTGTGCCAGCCAGTGTTCTATACTGACTTTTACTGTCCTGCTACTAACTAGTTTTCTCAGTTTATGTGCCAGCCAGTGTTCTATACTGACTTTTACTGTCCTGCTACTAACTAGTTTTCTCAGTTTATGTCCTAGCCGTAGTCTAGAAAACTCTACTTTGAAACCATAGACCTATAACCACAAAAGACGGATCAAATTAAATGATTAATATTTGTGTATTTGTCAGAACTGGACAGCCTGGAGGGAGAGAAGCTGTTCTCTCGCTGCCCCGGGAGGGTCAACCGTGTTGCTAGAGGGGCAGGGGTGTCAGGTCGAGAGGTCAATGAGCTGCTGACACAGTACAAGAAGTTTGCACAGATGGTCAAGAAAATGGGCGGCATCAAAGGCCTCTTCAAAGGTGATTTACAGTGGCTGTTTGACTTGAATCTTACATTTACATAAGTCTGTTTGGTTTCTGCAGTTAGCAGAACTAAATCTTACATTTACATTAAGTCTGTTCAGTTTCTGCAGTCAGCAGAACAACCTTACATAGATGAACACCAACTTACAAAGAGCATATAAAAGATCTGTACATCTTTCTCCAACACTTCACTGTGGCAAATGGAGGAAGTGAAGAAGTTTCAGCAGTCAAATGTTACATGTAACCATCTGTTTAGTTTCTGCATTGTAAGTCCAATGTTACATGTAACAATCTGTTTAGTTTCTGCATTATAAGTCACATTTTACATTTAACAGTCTGTTTAGTTTCTGCACTATAAGTCAAATGTTACATGTAACAATCTGTTTAGTTTCTGCACTATAAGTCAAATGTTACATGTAACAATCTGTTTAGTTTCTGCATTATAAGTCAAATGTTACATGTAACAATCTGTTTAGTTTCTGCATTATAAGTCAAATGTTACATGTAACAATCTGTTTAGTTTCTGCATTATAAGTCAAATATTGCATGTAACAGTCTGTTTAGTTTCTGCATTATAAGTCAAATGTTACATGTAACAATCGGTTTAGTTTCTGCATTTTAAGTCACATTTTACATTTAACAGTTTGTGTAGTTTCTGCATTATAAGTCAGATGTTACATGTAACAATTTGTTTAGTTTATGCATTACATGCCAGATGTTACATGTAACAATCTGTTTAGTTTCTGCATTACATGTCAGGTGTAATGTTTAACAATCTGTTTAGTTTCTGCTTATACATCTAACAATCTGTTCATTATAAGTCAGATATAACATTTAACAATCTGTTAAGTATATTAAGTTACAAGTCTAATTATATGTTACCAATCTAATGTTACATGTATATTAATCTAGTTTCTAAAGTAACAAATCTGGTATTCCCGTAATTAATGATCTTTCATTTGTACTTTCTGCTGTGAAATGTGTGAATAGACGTCTCATTTTTATTCTTATAGTCCACGTCGTGTGGCATTGGTGATTATGTCTGTCCGCATCCTTCTGTACTGCCAATCTTCTTATAGTCCATGTTGTATGTCATTGGTGATCATGTCTGTCCACAGCCTTCTGTACTGCCAATCTTCTTATAGTCCATCTTGTATGTCATTTGTGATCATGTCTCCACAGCATTCTGTACTGCTGATAATTTCTGATGCTCCTCCGTGCCATGATATCAAACTATTCCAGTATCTTCTCTCTCTTGTCTCTTTCCTCTAATTTTCCCATTGGTATGGGCGTACGCCAGCTTTCCTTTTCTCATGTGTTCACAAAATGTGGACGTCTTCTGATGCCAGGAACCATGTGTGTTTGTGAGTTAACTTCTTTACAAATACCTTCATTTTGCCTTGTATTCATCCATGGTGTACTTATAATTCTTCTTTACAACCACGTCTCCGTAACCTCCAAGTAATTTCTTACAAATGTCTGACATTTGTAAAGCAGTGTGGAAAATAAAACCAACTTTTCAATCCATACTTAAGCAAATGTTTACACCCTGGACTGTTGTCGCATTTTACATTTTGATCTGGTCAGTGTAATGTCCCTCTTCTCTCTGTCAGGTGGTGATATGAACAGGAACGTCAACCAGGGGCAGATGACCAAGCTCAACCAGCAGATGGCCAAGATGATGGACCCCCGTGTTCTACAGCAGATGGGTGAGTGTGAAACTGTTTCCGTCAGGTACACCAGTGCTAGAGAAATCTGTTGTCTTTTATCTGTTTATGATCCAGACATTCGTTACTTGAAAATAGTGTCGGGGGATGAAGGAGGTAAAAATGATGGCTATCTGAAACAAGTTCAAGTAACATCTAGAATTGAGTGGGTGTGGCGCAGCTGTCAGGGGACACAAACAGCTAGAAGGAACAAGTGTCTGGGACAAAGTGAGTTTAAGGTAGTAACTGGAACAAAGTGAGTTTATGGTACAAGGGTAAGTTAATAAGTAAGTCACAACTGGCTGTAGAAAAATAACTAACTATGATAACAACTTGAAACCAGTTTATTTTTATACACACATTGTCCCTTTATTTCTCAACATAATTTCCACCAACATTGATGCACTTATCCCATTGTTTTATCAGTCCTCCCAAACCAGCTGCATAGAGCTGCATGCTCTGTTTTCTAAACCATGTTTTCACTTCACATTCAATTTCGGCGTCATTCGCGAAATGTCTACCACCAAGGTGGGTTTTCAGTGGACCAAAAAAGTGGAAATTGCTAGGGGCTAAGTCGGGGCTGTAAGGTGGATGTTCCAGAATGACACCGAAGCTGAATGTGAAGTGAAAACGTGGTTTAGAAAACAGAGCACGCAGTTCTATGCAGCCGGTTTGGGAGGGCTGATAAAACGATGGGATAAGTGCATCAGTGTTGACGGAAATTATGTTGAGAAATAAAGGGACAATGTATGTATAAAAATTAACTGGTTTCAAGTTGTCATATTTAGTTACTTTTCTACAGCCATTTGTGACTTACTTATAGACTTCCCCTCGTAACAACTGTCTGGGACAGAGTGAGTTTATGGTAATAACTGTCTCTCTATGACAGAATGAGCTCACAGTAACAACTGTCTGGGATGGAAATAGCTCAAAGTAACATTGGTCTGGGACAGAATGACATCAGAGTGACGACTGTCTGGGACAGAATGAGTTCAAGTAACAACTGTCTGGGACAGAATGAGTTCAATGTAACAACTGTCTGAGACAGAATGAGTTCAAAGTAACAACAGTCTGGGACAGAATGGGCTCAAAGTAACAACTGTCTGTGACAGAATGGTCTCAAAGTAACAACTATCTGTGACAGAATGGGTTCAATGTAACAACTGTCTGGGACAGAATAAGTTCAATGTAACAACTGTCTGGGACAGAATTAGTTCAAAGTAACAACTGTCTGGGACAGAGTGAGTTCAAAGTAACAACTGTCTGGGACAGAATGAGTTCAAAGTAACAACTGTCTTTGACAGAATGATTTCAAAGTAACAACTGTCAGGGACAGAATGAGTTCAAAGTAACAACTGTCTGGGACAGAAATGAGTTCAAAGTAACAACTGTCTGTGACAGAATAAGTTCAATGTAACAACTGTCTTGGACAGAATAATTTTAATGTAACAACTGTCTGGGACAGAATAAGTTCAATGTAACAACTGTCTGGGACAGAATAAGTTCAATGTAACAACTGTCTGGGACAGAATGAGTTCAATGTAACAACTCTCTGGGACAGAATGACATCAGAGTGACAACTTTCTGGGACAGAATAAGTTCAATGTAACAACTGTCAAAGTAACAACTGTCTGGGACAGAATGGGTTCAAAGTAACAACTGTCTGGGACAGAATGAGTTCAAAGTAACAAGTGTCTGGGACAGAATGAGTTCAAAGTAATGACTGTCTGGGACAGAATGGGTTCAATATAACAACTGTCTGGGACAGAATGAGTTCAAAGTAACAACTGTCTGGGACAGAATGGGTTCAAAGTAACAACTGTCTGGGACAGAATGAGTTCAAAGTAATGACTGTCTGGGACAGAATGGGTTCAAAGTAACAACTATCTGGGACAGAATGGGTTCAGAGTAACAACAGTCTGGGACAGAATGGGCTCAAAGTAACAACAGTCTGGGACAGCATGGGCTCAAAGTAATAACTATCTGTGACAGAATGGGTTCAATATAACAACTGTCTGGGACAGAATGAGTTCAATGTAACAACTGTCTGGGACAGAATGAGTTCAAAGTAACAACTGCCTGGGACAGAATGAGTTAAAAGTAACAACTGTCTGGGACAGAATGAGGTAAAAGTAATGACTGTCTGGGACAGAATTGTAACAACTATCTGGGACATAATGGCTTCAGAGGAACAACAGTCTGGGACAGAATGGGCTCAAAGTAACAACTATCTGGGACAGAATGGGTTCAGAGTAACAACTGGCCTGGACAGAATGGGTTCAGAGTAACAACAGTCTGGGACAGAATGGGTTCAAAGTAACAACTATCTGGGACAGAATGAGTTCAGAGTAACAACAGTCTGGGACAGAATGGGTTCAGAGTAACAACAGTCTGTGACAGAATGGGCTCAAAGTAACAACTGTCTGTGACAGAATGGGTTCAAAGTAACAACTGTCTGGGACAGAATAGGTTCAGAGTAATGTTGGCCTGGGACAGAATGGGTTCAGAGTAACATTGGTCTGGGACAGAATAGGTTCAGAGTAACATTGGTCTGGGACAGAATGGGTTCAGAGTAACATTGGTCTGGGACAGAGTGACAAATGTTTTGGACAGAATGACATCAGAGTGACAAATGTCTTGGACAGAATGGGTTCAGAGTAACATTGGTCTGGGACAGAATGACATCAGAGTAACAAGTCTGGGATAGAATGGGTTCAAAGTAACAACTGTCTTTGACAGAATGGGTTCAGAGTAACAAGTCTGGGACAGAATGGGTTCAAAGTAACAACTGTCTGGGACAAAGGGTTCAGAGTAACGAGTGTGGGACAGAATGGGTTCAAAGTAACAACTATCTGTGACAGAATTGGTTCAAAGTAACAACTATTTGGGGTGGAATGGGTTCAGAGTAACATTGGTCTGGGACAGAAAGGGTTCAGAGTAACATTGGTCTGGCACAGAATGACATCAGAATGACAACTGTCTGGGACAGAATGGGTTCAAAGTAATGACAGTCTGGGACAGAATGAGTTAACATTACAACTGGAATAAAAGAAGTTAAAGTAACAACTGTTTGGCGTCTAGAAAGTGTGGAAGTAACAGTTACAGCATTAACCTACTCCACTGTGGAATTGAAATTAAGAGATGTCAGAAAAGTCATAGTTTTACAGTGCTTGGTGTGTGGAGTGAGAGGTTTGGCTGTGGGTGGTGGGTGGAGTGAGAGGTTTGGCTGTGGGTGGTGTGAGAAGCTTGGCTGTGGGTGGAGTGAGAGGCTTGGCTGTGGGTGGAGTGAGAGGTTTGGCTGTGGGTTGTGTGAGAGGTTTGGCTTGGGTGGTGGGTGGAGAGAGGTTTGGCTGTGGGTGGTGGGTGGAGTGAGAGGTTTGGCTGTGGGTGGTGTGAGAGGCTTGGCTGTGGGTGGAGTGAGAGGCTTGGCTGTGGGTGGAGTGAGAGGTTTGGCTGTGGGTGGTGTGAGAGGTTTGGCTTGGGTGGTGGGTGGAGTGAGAGGTTTGGCTGTGGGTGGAGAGAGGTTTGGCTTTGGGTGGTGGGTGGAGTGAGAGGTTTGGCTGTGGGTGGTGGGTGGAGTGAGAGGTTTGGCTGTGGGTGGTGGGTGGAGTGAGAGGTTTGGCTGTGGGTGGAGTGAGAGGTTTGGTTGTGGGTGGTGGGTGGAGTAAGAGGTTTGGCTGTGGGTGGTGTGTGGAGTGAGAGGTTTGGCTGTGGGTAGTGGGTGGAGTGAGAGGTTTGGCTGTGGGTGGTGGGTGGAGTGAGAGGTTTGGCTGTGGGTGGTGTGTGGAGTGAGAGGTTTGGCTGTGGGTGGAGTGAGAGGTTTGGCTGTGGGTGGAGTGAGAGGTTTGGCTGTGGGTGGAGTGCGAGGTTTGGCTGTGGGTGGTGTGTGGAGTGAGAGGTGTGGCTGTGGGTGAAGTGTGGAGTGAGAGGTTTGGCTGTGGGTGGTGTGAGAGGTTTGGCTGTGGGTGGTGGGTGGAGTGAGAGGTTTGGCTGTGGGTGATGGGTGGAGTGAGAGGTTTGGCTGTGGGTGGTGGGTGGAGTGAGAGGTTTGGCTGTGGGTGGAGAGAGGTTTGGCTGTGGGTGGTGGGTGAAGTGAGAGGTTTGGCTGTGGGTGGTGTGTGGAGTGAGAGGTTTGGCTGTGGGTGGTGGGTGGAGTGAGAGGTTTGGCTGTGGGTGGTGGGTGGAGTGAGAGGTTAGCTGTGGGTGGTGGGTGGAGTGAGAGGTTTGGCTGTGGGTGGTGGTGGAGTGAGAGGTTTCGCTGTGGGTGGTGGGTGGAGTGAGAGGTTTCGCTGTGGGTGGTGGGTGGAGTGAGAGGTTTGGCTGTGGGTGGTGTGTGGAGTTAGAGGTTTGGCTGTGGGTGGTGTGTGGAGTGAGAGGTTTGGCTGTGGGTGGTGGGTGGAGTGAGAGGTTTGGCTGTGGGTGGTGGGTGGAGTGAGAGGTTTGGCTGTGGGTGGTGTGTGGAGTGAGAGGTTTGGCTGTGGGTGGAGTGAGAGGTTTGGCTGTGGGTGGAGAGAGGTTTGGCTGTGGGTGGAGTGAGAGGTTTGGCTGTGGGTGGTGTGTGGAGTGAGACATGTGGCTGTGGGTGGTGTGTGGAGTGAGGTTTGGCTGTGGGTGGTGTGAGAGGTTTGGCTGTGGGTGGTGGGTGGAGTGAGAGGTTTGGCTGTGGGTGGTGGGTGAAGTGAGAGGTTTGGCTGTGGGTGATGGGTGGAGTGAGAGGTTTGGCTGTGGGTGGTGGGTGGAGTGAGAGGTTTGGCTGTGGGTGATGGGTGGAGTGAGAGGTTTGGCTGTGGGTGGTGGGTGGAGTGAGAGGTTTGGCTGTGGGTGATGGTGGAGTGAGAGGTTTGGCTGTGGGTGGTGGGTGGAGTGAGAGGTTTGGCTGTGGGTGGTGGGTGGAGTGAGAGGTTTGGCTGTGGGTGGTGGGTGGAGTGAGAGGTTTGGCTGTGGGTGGTGGGTGGAGTGAGAGGTTTGGCTGTGGGTAGCTGGAAGGTTCTTGATGCTCTACAACAGCACACAAAACAATCCAGTGTTAGTTTATGACACCCAGAATGCTGGGTAATATCAGCCCCACAGACTGGCCTCCAGGCTATTAATTATTAAGACTTAAGAAAATTAGAATGTCAAATGGTTGCTGTCATTGTGAAACATATGCTAAATTGCTTGATGATAGAATTTGTCCAGATATACAACAGCTTACACTGTGAGTCAGCAGTAATGTAAGGAGCCTGTGTTAATTAGTTAATTAGTCACGGTTCCAACTTCACAGCAACGGATCGTTCCCATTATGCTCCATTCCTGTGCCAGTGAATATCACATGAAATGCTCCTCACTGCCCTATGTGAAAAGTGGAATAGACAGGAGTCTCGACAAGCCAACAGCCTGCACAGGTGTACACACCTTCATGCACATTTAATGATAGACCCATGTTTGTATAAACAAGTGGGGCAAGCGGTCAGTATCATTATGGCCGCCTTTATTTCCCAAGCCATTTCCTGGTACTCATATGAGGACTTGGTCCACCCGAGAGCCCAGGTCAATTACACAAACCTGGCCCAATGTAGATTTGAACACGTGGCCTCTGGGCGGGCAGGTCAGTGTTCAGCCACTAGGCCGCCTCCACTCCCTACAGCCAACACTGAGGAACTCATCAGGCCTCTTCTATTTCCACAGGAGGCATGCAAGGACTACAGAGCATGATGAGAATGTTCCAGCAGGGGGCGACTGGCAAGTTCGGCAACATGTTCAACTTCACGGACAGATAATTGCTAGCGTGTCTCCACATTGTCTGTCTCGCTGTTACAGTTTTCTCGGACCTGTAATTGTTGTCTGTTTGTTTTCTCTTTTGGTTGAAGGGGTTCTTCTGTGTGGTCTATATAATCAAAAGGTACAGAAGCTCCACAGTACATTGTATCATTCTTCTCTTGACCTTTATCTCCATGGAAGACTAGCTGATGTCAAGTTCTCCTGCTGTTTTGCTTTCTAATATTACAGAACTGAAGTCAGCTGGTAGCAAATCCTTCTTCTGTTCCCATCCCTTGATTTTGTTCCAATACTACAAACCAGAAACCAGCCAATGGTAAGTTCCCCTGTTATCATCCTTTCCAATATTATAATAAACCAGAAACCAGCCAATGGTAAGTTCCCCTGTTACCATCCTTTCCAATATTATAATAAGCCAGAAACCAGCCGTTGGTTAAGTTCCCCTGTTATCACCCATTCCAATATTATAAAAGCCAGAAACCAGCCGATGGTTAAGTTCCCCTGTTACCATTTCCAATACTATAATAGGCCAGATTCCAGTTT
Source organism: Cepaea nemoralis (assembly GCA_014155875.1). NCBI lineage: Eukaryota > Metazoa > Mollusca > Gastropoda > Stylommatophora > Helicidae > Cepaea > Cepaea nemoralis. Next base: position 45,304 of record JACEFZ010021608.1, on the reverse strand, counting down.
ATAGCAAGTTCTCTAGTTGCCATTGTTTGGGAGGCGTTTGCTGCTCACTTTGAACTCAAGCGTAGTCCATAAATATGCTTCTACTTCTAGTCCACTGGACTGATTATTACGTGTGAATTAGCTTTCTCTATTACCAGTGTCCCTCACCATCAGGCGAACCCACTCCAACTTCAAAGGTACTTGTAATTTATGTACCCAAGCCAAGGATGAGAAATCAGGGTGATTTTCAACATGATTAAAAAGGCAATGGCAAACTAGTAAACATAAAATTGCCTAGCAAATTATGAACAGCCAAACAATACAGGGGTTGATTGTGACGTCCTGTAGAAGACATGAAATAACTATAGCTGTAGGCCAGAAGCCAGTTTGTGGCAAGTCGTCCTTTGATTTCTACCAAAATTATTCATGGATATCTCAGAGCCTCGGCTCCATTTGCTTTCTTTTTCCCATATTCCTTTATGGTTTTTCTCTTAGCTGCAGTGACAGTGGATAGTGTGTGGGTTTACCAGTACAGTAGTGTGGGTTCTGTCCCATCTTGATAAGGGATGTCTTCACATCCCCAAGTCATGAAGGATTTAAACCCAGGACCACTATGACAAACCTACATATTAATTTGTTGTTTTTGATGAAAATGAATGGAAAAGATAATTACCTTTTGCAGTCATTGCATTAGTGCTACAGATTTGCTGGAAATGAAAGAAGAACTGCGTAATGTATGCTGGTGTGTTGTGTGCAAGTTGTCTGTATATAGATGTATCTGGTTGAAGTAAAATTACAAACACATCTCAAATCATAATGTTGTTGTTGTTATTAAACAGTACAACAAAGCATATCAAAGTCTGCACTTGGAAACTGTTGAGATATTGGTTGTGTGTGCACACTTGGAAACTGTTGAGATATTGGTTGTGTGTGCACACTTGGAAACTGTTGAGATATTGGTTGTGTGTGCACACTTGGAAACTGTTGAGATATTGGTTGTGTGTGCACACTTGGAAACTGTTGAGACATTGGTTGTGTGTGTGCACACTTGGGGAAACAGTTGAGATATTGGTTGTGTGTGCGCACACTTGGGGAAACTGTTGAGATATTGGTTGTGTGTGTGCACACTTGGAAACTGTTGAGATATTGGTTGTGTGTGCACACTTGGAAACTGTTGAGATATTGATTGTGTGTGCACACTTGGAAACTGTTGAGATATTGGTTGTGTGTGCACACTTGGGGAAACAGTTGAGATATTGGTTGTGTGTGTGCACACTTGGGGAAACAGTTGAGATATTGGTTGTGTGTGTGCACACTTGGAAACTGTTGAGATATTGGTTGTGTGTGCACACTTGGAAACTGTTGAGATATTGGTTGTGTGTGCACACTTGGAAACTGTTGAGATATTGGTTGTGTGTGTGCACACTTGGAAACTGTTGAGATATTGGTTGTGTGTGCACACTTGGAAACTGTTGAGATATTGGTTGTGTGTGTACATTTGGAAACTCTGTTGAGACATTGGTTGTGTGTGTGCACACTTGGGGAAACAGTTGAGATATTGGTTGTGTGTGTGCACACTTGGGGAAACAGTTGAGATATTGGCTGTGTGTGCACACTTGGAAACTGTTGAGATATCGGTTGTGTGTTTACACTTGGAAACTGTTGAGATATTGGTTGTGTGTGTGCACACTTGGAAACTGTTGAGATATTGGTTGTGTGTGCACACTTGGAAACTGTTGAGATATTGGTTGTGTGTGCACACTTGGAAACTGTTGAGATATTGGTTGTGTGTGTGTGCACACTTGGAAACTGTTGAGACATTGGTTGTGTGTGCACACTTGGAAACTGTTGAGACATTGGTTGTGTGTGCACACTTGGAAACTGTTAAGATATTGGTTGTGTGTGTGCACACTTGGAAACTGTTGAGACATTGGTTGTGTGTGCACACTTGGAAACACTTGAGATATTGGTTGTGTGTGTGCACACTTGGAAACTGTTGAGATATTGGTTGTGTGTGCACACTTGGAAACTGTTAAGATATTGGTTGTGTGTGTGCACACTTGGAAACTGTTGAGACATTGGTTGTGTGTGTGCACACTTGGAAACTGTTGAGACATTGGTTGTGTGTGCACACTTGGAGACACTTGAGATATTGGTTGTGTGTGTGCACACTTGGAAACTGTTGAGATATTGGTTGTGTGTGTGTGCACACCTGGTTACTGTTGAGATATTGGTTGTGTGTGTGTGCACACTTGGAAACTGTTGAGATATTGGTTGTGTGTGCACACATGGTTACTGTTGAGATATTGGTTGTATGTGCACACCTGGTTACTGTTGAGATATTGGTTGTGTGTGTGCACACTTGGGAAACCGGCTCCTAAGCAGTTCCACATCCACTTTTCCTGTGTATTTTCCTAGTGATCATTAAGTTTTCAAGTTTATTCTCATCGTACCATGATTTTCAAACAAAACTGGACTGTTTGCGTTTATTTGGTTGTTTCGGGATTTGAGGCTGAAAGATTGAGCACAACCCTACTGGCAACGCTGATCGTATACCGGTACGAACCTCAAGCCTTGTCCACGGAACATTGGAAGCACTAGACTCGAGTTTCGGTCTCGTCTGAGCTCGTCATTAGTGCATATCCCTGACTGGACCCGGGATCGAACTCCGGATCACTGACTTGTGAGGCAGGCATGCAACCACTGACCACGCGACTCACGCTGGACACGACCAATTATTATACTAGAATATCACGTCACCTATTGTAGGCTTTGGTTCAAAATTTGCCCGATCGCCGCGACTGACATCCATCAATCGATGTGGCCCCGAATGATGAGATCTTCTCGATATGACAAGGCACACCAGGCGCTTAAAGTCCAGCGTGAAATAATCAAATTGATTTATTTGGTTGTTTCGGAATTTGAGTTTAAAGATTGAGCACAATACAATACAGTACTTACAAATTCCTGTTGTTGGTCCAGTGCAAAAGTACAAGAGGTAGGCGGTGTATAGTTATCTATCTAGAGGTTCAGGCGGTGTATAGTTATCTATCTAGAGGTTCAGACAGTGTACAGTTATCTATCTAGAGGTTCAGACTGTTTATAGTTATCTATCTAGAGGTTCAGGCGGTGTATAGTTATCTATCTAGAGGTTCAGACTGTTTATAGTTATCTATCTAGAGATTCAGGCAGTGTATAGTTATCTATCTAGAGGTTCAGTCAGTGTATAGTTATCTATACAGAGGTTCAGGCGGTGTATATTTATCTATCTAGAGCAGTGGTTCTCAACCGTTTTTGGCCCGTGCCCCCCTTCACCATATTTTCAGATCGTCATTCCCCCCTTCCTATCAAAAATTTGGCCCGTGCCCCCTTTCACCGTATTTTCAGAACGTCATCCCCCCCCCCCCCCATCTTTGCTATCTAAAAATCCCCCACCCCTACACAGTATACGTAAAAATGGAAGGTAAATTTAATAGCATATACTAAAACAAGTCTAGACATCCACATAAAACATGATTTGTGGGTCTACTTTATAAAATGAATTTTAGAAGAATGAGACGTACATAATTGTAAAGTATGAAGGGAAAAACAATATCAAATAATCGGTTCTTGTATTAACAGGATCTTGAAATGGTCTTCCTCTCTTCCCCACCCCCCGATACCCTAAAATTCCCCCCTGGGGGAATTCCCCACCGGTTGAGAACCACTGATCTAGAGGTTCAGGCATTGTATAGTTATCTATCTAGAGGTTCAGGCAGTCTTTTGACTGTCTTTAGACAGGTGTTCAGACAGCACATGGCTTATTAGAGGTTCAAACAGCTGATAACTATCTCAGGGTTGAGACACATGACAACTATATCAGGGTTGAGACATGTGACAACTATCTCAGGGTTGAGACATGTGACAACTATCTCAGGGGTCAGACATGTGACAGCTATCTCAGGGTTGAGACATGTGACAACTATCTCAGGGTTGACACATGTGACAGCTATCTTAGGGGTCAGACATGTGATAACTATCTCAGGGTTGTGACAACTATCTCAGGGTCAGACATGTGATAACTATCTCAGGGTTGAGACCCATGATAACTATCTCAGGGTTGAGACATGTGATAACTATCTCAGGGTTGAGGCATGTGATAACTATCTCAGGGTTGAGATATGTGACAACTATCTCAGGGTTGAGACACATGATAATTATCTCAGGGTTGAGACCCATGATAACTATCTCAGGGTTGAGACATGTGACAACTATCTCAGGGTTCATACATGTGATAACTATCTCAGGGTTGAGACCCATGATAACTATCTCAGGGTTGAGACATGTGACAACTATCTCAGGGTTGAGACATGACAACTATCTTAGGGTTGAGACATGTGATATGTGAGTGTTCAGACATTTGTTAACTACTCAGGGCATCTTTTCTTCTTCATCACTTTTGAAGGGAGTGTGTCACACCTAGTCATGCATCTCAAAGGTCAATTTTTTTTTCAAATTTGGCATCATGTGTACAATTGGCTTCCTCTAAACAGATCCCATCCAAAGTAAGGGGCTCTGTCTACCCTAGGTAGGGTTTACATTTCCAGAGCAATGGCTTTACAGCCTACACTTTGGGATTTCCAACTGCTGTGGGATTTTTATCGTGTGAAACTTGCACACAGAATGTTTATACCATTAAAAAATGTCTTAAAAGTCGAGAGGAACGACTTAATTGCACCGGGTTTTATCCCATATGGCTCAGCCTCTTTCCGCAGGGTGGAGTGCCGAAAGCGTCACACAAAGCAAAAACTCCGTAGCTCCAGCAATGATCTCCGGGTGTCTCTGAGAAAAATGCACATGTGAACCGAAAGACGTAGCATGGAATTGAACCCACAAACCCCCGGGAAGGTTAACCTGGTCACAAATGCCCGCAGAAGTCGGATGTGTCGGCCTAACGGCGCAAGAACGCAGCTCTGCTGTAAACAGGCACAACGCAATCACATCTGAAAAAAAAAAACTCCGGATGAACGAAGAAGAAGAACCCACAAACTTCAGAGTGCGAGGCAGATGACTTGTCTACTTTGCCATGGAGACCCTGTTAACCCTTATTTGAGAAGACTAGGTATCAGTTTTAGATGCCAAAAGCACCTGGAAAAATAGCCATCTGTATGCTGGGATTGAACCTGGTCCCGTCTCAACTTGAGGCAGACACTGAAAACTTCTCAGCCATGACTTCCCCCTGACCGTCTTATGATCACAGGCTTTTCAGAGAGCACAATGCTGCTTAGGGGTCCAGACAGTTGGCAACTGTCTAGAGAGAGTGACAATCTATAACGATCTGAGGTCTCAGTTACAGTTGAGAATTAGTTGCATATCCTTTACATGATATCGCGGTCAACCCCAGGATTTTTTGGCTATGATTTCTTGGCAAGTTTACGTTCAGTAGTTTACCATTGCTTTCTGAATGACCGGCACTCATACCATTATATGAAGACCAACACAAGGTGGTCTGCTGCCAAATCTCCCGCAGCTGTGTTTCAAAGTGGCATGTGGGAAAACAGTCTTTTAATGATAGGATTTACACCTTGGTGGTGATTTTACGGAGGCATGGAGTTATATCAACAGCAGAGTTGATCCAGAGCACCAAGGACTGAGATCTGTGTTGAGACATGAACGTCTAGGCCAGCTGGCAAGGCACATGTTGATGGTGATGATTTTACAAGCCCAGGTCAACTCAAGAGCTGCAGAGCTCTGAAAAAAATGCAATTCTTGCCTGTACTAGGGGCCGAACTCTAACTCTGTTGGTAAGTGAGTGTAATAACCACTGTTACCACCATAATCATCAAGTTCTTAGCCAACTGGCGTGGGCGATCATGCTCTTCCACATCTTGCGATCTCCAATGGCATCTATATAATAAAACCCTAGTATATCCCTAAAAAACCTATATAATAAAAAATATATAATAAAATAATAAAAATATAAATAATAAAACCCTATATATAATAAAACCCTAGTAGTGTTAAAACTCTAGTATAAATAAAATTAGTTTGTTCATTCGTTCGTTTTATCATTTCATGCGTCGACACCCTTCCAGTGCCATGACACAAGACTGCCAAGAATTTTCTCTCGTTGTCTTTCTCAGTTTCTCTTTCCACAAATCTTTCCCGTGCATTACCATATTTTTCCATAAATATTTAATTCTAGTTAAAAGTTAGTGATAATAAATTCAATCCAATAACTTGGACAAGGTTACATGCCTGCAATTTTACAAACCCTTATTGTGAAAGAAGGATAAGAAACTCCCAGTTAGCAAATGCCATGACTAAGGAAGACTGAGGTCCAATAAGTGTGTCTGGAGTGAAGTGAAGCCTGTTGTTAGTAACAGGTTCTGACAGAGTATACTATATATGCTAGCTGTACCTTAAGTATTGTGTTCTGAAATCAGTTGTCTATAAACTATCATCTTATAAGTGGTCAAGCTGTCTGCCCCGTGCTCCGAAGGTTGTGGGTTCGATACCGGGCTACATCTTTCGGTTCACGAGTACATTTTTATCAGAGACTCCTGGGGGTCATTGCTGGAGCTTTGGAGTTTGTGCATCAAGCGACACTTTTGGCAGGCCGCCCTGCGAAATGCAATTAAGTTGAACCTCTCGACTTTTAAGACTTTTTTTAAAAGACAATCAGCACAAATTTGTCCACCACTGCAATGGGAGACAGAGCCTACAGGTGGAGTGCAATGAAGAGAGTATACCTGCTGACTGACTATGCCACAAATGCTGACCGACTATGCCACAGATGTTGACTGACTATGCCACAGATGCTAACACTACCTGCCAATGCTGTGTCATGGATTGCCAGACTCCCACTCTCCCAGTGCGGCTCAGGGCAACCAACTGATTCCCAATGAAGAACAAGTTGTCCACAGACACGTGTAGATCAAACACACCTGCAAGATAGCAGACATCACTAATTATAAAATAGCTAACAATAATGTCCAGCAATGTTCACAATTTAGCGACAAATATGATGCTAGACATAATGATCGGCAGCACTGTTCTACCAATGATCAAAGTTGATACAACTCTTTGGTCATACAATGAGAGCAGAAAATATCAGATGTAACAGAAGCATTGGATAACACAGTGATGACTGGAAATATCAGATGTAACAGAAGCATTGGATAACACAGTGATGACTGGAAATATCAGATGTAACAGAAGCATTGGATAACACAGTGATGACTGGAAATATCAGATGTAACAGAAGCATTGGATAACACAGTGATGACTGGAAATATCAGATGTAACAGAAGCATTGGATAACACAGTGATGACTGGAAATATCAGATGTAACAGAAGCATTGGATAACACAGTGATGACTGGAAATATCAGATGTAACAGAAGCATTGGATAACACAGTGATGACTGGAAATATCAGATGTAACAGAAGCATTGGATAACACAGTGATGACTGGAAATATCAGATGTAACAGAAGCATTGGATAACACAGTGATGACTGGAAATATCAGATGTAACAGAAGCATTGGATAACACAGTGATGACTGGAAATATCAGATGTAACAGAAGCATTGGATAACACAGTGATGACTGGAAATATCAGATGTAACAGAAGCATTGGATAACACAGTGATGACTGGAAATATCAGATGTAACAGAAGCATTGGATAACACAGTGATGACTGGAAATATCAGATGTAACAGAAGCATTGGATAACACAGTGATGACTGGAAATATCAGATGTAACAGAAGCATTGGATAACACAGTGATGACTGGAAATATCAGATGTAACAGAAGCATTGGATAACACAGTGATGACTGGAAATATCAGATGTAACAGAAGCATTGGATAACACAGTGATGACTGGAAATATCAGATGTAACAGAAGCATTGGATAACACAGTGATGACTGGAAATATCAGATGTAACAGAAGCATTGGATAACACAGTGATGACTGGAAATATCAGATGTAACAGAAGCATTGGATAACACAGTGATGACTGGAAATATCAGATGTAACAGAAGCATTGGATAACACAGTGATGACTGGAAATATCAGATGTAACAGAAGCATTGGATAACACAGTGATGACTGGAAATATCAGATGTAACAGAAGCATTGGATAACACAGTGATGACTGGAAATATCAGATGTAACAGAAGCATTGGATAACACAGTGATGGCTGGAAATATCAGATGTAACAGAAGCATTGGATAACACAGTGATGGCTGGAAATATCAGATGTAACAGAAGCATTGGATAACACAGTGATGGCTGGAAATATCAGATGTAACAGAAGCATTGGATAACACAGTGATGACTGGAAATATCAGATGTAACAGAAGCATTGGATAACACAGTGATGGCTGGAAATATCAGATGTAACAGAAGCATTGGATAACACAGTGATGGCTGGAAATATCAGATGTAACAGAAGCATTGGATAACACAGTGATGGCTGGAAATATCAGATGTCAGCAGAAGAAGAAGTGCACACAAAGAAATCATGCCTGGGGAATTTCAGCAGAAGAACTGATTCAGAACACCAAGGACTGAGATCTTTGGAAAGACATGAGCACCCATGCCATTTGGCTGGGCACATGATAGTGAAGACAATGAAGATGATGCTGAGGCTTCCAGGGTGTCTTTGTATCTCTTTTATTTTCAGTACTTGTGTGCAATAAGGCTAACCAACTCATTGGACAAATGGCACCAATACTAAAGAACAAACATGTATCAATAACTACTAAGAAAACATTTTACAATGCAATCTTCCTACCAACTCTATGCTACCAATGCCAAACCTGGACAATGACAGAAAAAGAGAAAAGACAAATGAGATTCCTGAGAAGAATACTCAACGTATCAAGAAGAGTTTAGATCAGAAATGAAGAAATCCGGACTAAAGTGGGGGTTAAAGCAGCACTAGAGTTTATTAAAAAGCAGCAAGTCAAATGTTTTGGCCATGCAAGTAGGTTACCATTCAGCAGCATACCACAACAAGCAATGATGTACAGACCAGAGGGAAACAGAGGAAGAGGCCGACCACATAAACGTTGGACGGAGGGAATAGCAGAGTCCATGGGAATCATGATACATGAAGCCCATAATCGGGCACTCTCACGATGTTTATACTTCACCTCGACACCGCAAGGTACAAGAGGAACATGATGAGATGATGAGATGTATGCATGAATCAAGTTTACTATACAAGAATTTCTTTGGCAGCCACTCATCAGACATACAGAAAGGCAGCGAGGTTAACAAATCTCAGCCATGATTTGCACAGCTTAGTCTTGATGAAGAGAGTCACCAAAGTGGAGCTCATGGAGAGAACTAGACAAATACCAGAGAACTGGAGAGAACTAGACAAATACAAGAGAAGCAAGAGGTGAAGGAAAGACGCTGGCGCAGATGGGACATACGTTCAGAAAATCTGAGATTAGTAGAACTAGAAAGGCCTTTGTCTGGAATCCACAGGGTTTGCAAAAGAAATAGAGGAAGAGCTAAACACACATGGAGAAGAGAAGTAGAGACAGACATGAATAATATAGGGAGGGCATGGACGAAGCTGCCTGAGATAGGATGAGTTTGGGGGGAGCATATGCCTTAATGTGGGAGGGCATGGACGAAGCTGCCTGAGATAGGATGAGTTTGGGGGGGAGCATATGCCTTAATGTGGGAGGGCATGGACGAAGCTGCCTGAGATAGGATGAGTTTGGGGGGAGCATATGCCTTAATGTGGGAGGGCATGGACGAAGCTGCCTGAGATAGGATGAGTTTGGGGGGAGCATATGCCTTAATGTGGGAGGGCATGGACGAAGCTGCCTGAGATAGGATGAGTTTGGGGGGAGCATATGCCTTAATGTGGGAGGGCATGGACGAAGCTGCCTGAGATAGGATGAGTTTGGGGGGAGCATATGCCTTAATGTGGGAGGGCATGGACGAAGCTGCCTGAGATAGGATGAGTTTGGGGGGAGCATATGCCTTAATGTGGGAGGGCATGGACGAAGCTGCCTGAGATAGGATGAGTTTGGGGGGAGCATATGCCTTAATGTGGGAGGGCATGGACGAAGCTGCCTGAGATAGGATGAGTTTGGGGGGAGCATATGCCTTAATGTGGGAGGGCATGGACGAAGCTGCCTGAGATAGGATGAGTTTGGGGGGGAGCATATGCCTTAATGTGGGAGGGCATGGACGAAGCTGCCTGAGATAGGATGAGTTTGGGGGGAGCATATGCCTTAATGTGGGAGGGCATGGACGAAGCTGCCTGAGATAGGATGAGTGTGGGGGGGGGGACCATATGCCTTAATGTGGGAGGGCATGGACGAAGCTGCCTGAGATAGGATGAGTTTGGGGGGAGCATATGCCTTAATGTGGGAGGGCATGGACGAAGCTGCCTGAGATAGGATGAGTTTGGGAGGAGCATATGCCTTAATGTCCCTCTACATCTTAGGTAGAAGAACAAGACTTCTGATTTCTCTCTACATCTTAGGTAGAAGAACAAGACTTCTGATTTCTCTCTACATCTTAGGTAGAAGAACAAGACTTCTGATTTCTCTCTACATCTTAGGTAGAAGAACAAGACTTCTTACTTCCCTCTACATCTTAGGTAGAAGAACAAGACTTCTGATTTCTCTCTACATCTTAGGTAGAAGAACAAGACTTCTGATTTCTCTCTACATCTTAGGTAGAAGAACAAGACTTCTGATTTCTCTCTACATCTTAGGTAGAAGAACAAGACTTCTGATTTCTCTCTACATCTTAGGTAGAAGAACAAGACTTCTGATTTCTCTCTACATCTTAGGTAGAAGAACAAGACTTCTGATTTCTCTCTACATCTTAGGTAGAAGAACAAGACTTCTGATTTCCCTCTACATCTTAGGTAGAAGAACAAGACTTCTGATTTCTCTCTACATCTTAGGTAGAAGAACAAGACTTCTGATTTCTCTCTACATCTGAGGTAGAAGAACAAGACTTCTGATTTCCCTCTACATCTTAGGTAGAAGAACAAGACTTCTGATTTCCCTCTACATCTTAGGTAGAAGAACAAGACTTCTGATTTCCCTCTACATCTTAGGTAGAAGAACAAGACTTCTGATTTCCCTCTACATCTTAGGTAGAAGAACAAGACTTCTGATTTCTCTCTACATCAATGAGTAGAAGTACAAGATTACAAGATCTTATTTCCCTCTACATCCTAGGATAGAGTTATAAAACAAGATCTTATTTCCCTCTACATCCTAGGATAGAGTTATAAAACAAGATCTTATTTCCCTCTACATCCTAGGATAGAGTTATAAAACAAGATCTTATTTCCCTCTACATCCTAGGATAGAGTTATAAAACAAGATCTTATTTCCCTCTACATCCTAGGATAGAGTTATAAAACAAGATCTTATTTCCCTCTACATCCTAGGGTAGAAGTACAAGACAACTTGTATGAGTTACCAAATGCTACTTCTGAAGGATAGCAAAGAAAAAGGACAGGAAACACTATGTAAATATATACAGTCATATTGGATCATATCAGGAAATGACACATTCAGTCAATACCAACCTATTTGCCTACTTTCTCCTTCATCACTGACTACCCATAGAAAAACAGTGGACCCAGAAGATGCAGCCACCATCTTGTTGTTGGAGTATTCTTGGTTGGAGCTGATCACCTTGGCACTCAAAGCTATCCTCTCCACCTGGGCGTCCATGTGCTGACTCTTCCACAGCATGTGCCAGCCGGTGGAGTCCTTCATTCTGTAGAGCAGGAGACCGTCTTGACAAATGACACTGATCTAATATAACATCAGGTAAAGTTAAAGTTAGTTGCATATCCTTTACGGACGTAGCAGTCAACCCCAGCATTTTTCAGCTGTTTGTGATTACTGGGCAAAGTTTTACGTTCAGCAGTTTACCATTGCTTTCTGAACGACCGGCACCCATAACCATTTCATAAAAAAACCAACATAGCTGTGTTTTGAAAGTGGTATGCGGGATTACCAACTGCGTCCGTAACCCCTCCGTCACGCAGCCGGCTCGTACATTGTACGAGTACAGGTAAATCACTAAATATCATCGTACGAGTACAGGTAAATCACTCAAATATCACCGTACGAGTACAGGTAAATCACACAAATATCATCGTACGAGTACAGGTAAATCACGTAAATATCATCGTACGAGTACAGGTAAATCACACAAATATCATCGTACGAGTACAGGTAAATCACACAAATATCACCGTACGAGTACAGGTAAATCACACAAATATCATCGTACGAGTACAGGTAAATCACACAAATATCATCGTACGAGTACAGGTAAATCACACAAATATCACCGTACGAGTACAGGTAAATCACACAAATATCATCGTACGAGTACAGGTAAATCACACAAATATCATCCGTACGAGTACAGGTAAATCACACAAATATCATCGTACGAGTACAGGTAAATCACACAAATATCATCCGTACGAGTACAGGTAAATCACACAAATATCACCGTACGAGTACAGGTAAATCACACAAATATCACCGTACGAGTACAGGTAAATCACACAAATAACACCGTACGAGTACAGGTAAATCACACAAATATCATTGTACGAGTACAGGTAAATCACACAAATATCATCGTTCGAGTACAGGTAAATCACACAAATATCATTGTACGAGTACAGGTAAATCACACAAATATCGTCGTACAAGTACAGGTAAATCACACAAATATCACCGTACGAGTACAGGTAAATCACACAAATATCACCGTACGAGTACAGGTATATCACACAAATATCTAGGCACACGGATAACATCACATGGAAGATATATTACAGAGATAAAGACCAGAATAAGAGCAAAAACTGTGTTCTATCAAATTAAGAACATTTTATGCAATAAGTCTTTGTCATTGGAAGTTGGGAAAAGAAAACAGCAGTAATGGTAGTAGTAGTAGTAGTAGTAGTAGTAGTAGTAGTAGTAGTAGCAGTAGTAGTAGTACTAGTAGTAATAGTGGTAGTAGTAGTAGTAGCAGTAGTAGTAGTAATAGTAGTGGTAGTAGTAGTAGTAGTAGTAGTAGTAGTAGTAGTAGTAGTAGTAGTAGTAGTAGTAGTAGTAGTAGTAGTAGTAGTAGTAGTAGTAGTAGTAGTAGTAGTAGTAGTAGTAGTAGTAGTAGTAGTAGTAGTAGTAAAAGTAAACTAACAGACCCTTGTCCACACCTTGAGTATTATATGATGCTAGACCTGATAAATATGTAGATCAATCGGCACTCGAAGGGTGATGTGCTCAATAGCAAACACACACACACACACACAGGCTGCATTCACTTTCCAGTTCATTTCCTGGTGTTCATTTAAGGGTGGGTGGGCCTGGGAGAGACATGTGCTCGCCACTCCACCACAATTGCTAGAGCCAGTAAACGTTTTATTTGTGAGTGTTCGTGTGTGTATGCGTGGTAAATTTAAGGGAAACAACCTCTGAAGAGGTCACGAGTTCAATCAATCAATCATGTGCCATGCCGGAAAGCGTGGGCGGTCATGACTCGCCATTTCACTCGATCACCAGAGTCGTGGATCAGCTCAGTGTTCCTGTCTCGTCCATGCCATGTGGCCAAGCCATCCAGGTATTTTCCTCTCGGTCTTCCTCTTGGTCTGTTCCCTTCGATCGTGCCAGTTGTCACTAATCTCCAATCTATTTCTTCTCATATAACATGTCCCAAAAATTTTGACTGTCTGCGTCTAATTTCTCTAATCAATCTACGATTTTAATTTGTCTCCTGTAGTACTTGGTCATTGGTTTTTCTGTCTGTCCATGGTATTCTTTGCATTTTCCTCAGAAACCACGTTTCTGCAGCCATCAGATGTCTTTCAGCTTGACTGCACATTGTCCAAGTTTCACATCCATACAAAAGAACAGGCTCTATGTATCCCCTCAACACTCTTTTTCTCGTTTCAATTGACATCTTTTTATTGGTCAGAATGTTTTTCATCTTGCTAAAGGCTACTTTCGCCATGGCGATACTTGTTCTAATCTCTTCAAGGCATCTCCCATCAGATGTTATGACTGTTCCAAGATAATTGTACCGATTCACTTGTTGAAGAATATTTCCATTTACTTGTATATTACATTGTGGTACTTCGTTCTTCCTAGTGAAGACCATAAACTGAGTCTTTTTACAATTTAATTCTAACCCCAGTTGCTCACTGTGTACAACAACCGCATCTACTAACTGTTGCAGGTCCTGCGCATTGTCTGCAATTAATACTGTATCATCTGCATATCTAATGTTATTGATGTATCGTCCTCCAATGCTGATTCCATTTATATCCTCTACATTTCTGAAAATATTTTCACTGTATAGGGAAAAAAGATCTGGAGACATCACACATCCCTGCCTAACACCTCTCTTAATTGGCTGATACTGTCCCACTTCATTATCAATCCTTATTGCAGCTTGTTGTTTCCAATATATGTTCACGAGTTACGTACATATAAAATCATGGGGACATATTGATAACAAGGGACATAACTCCTCACCCTGTTTTATCTAATAAAGCAATTAGATATAATATTTATTAAATGTCTAAGATAAAGAAGCTCATCCATCAAAATTAACAAAACAATTTGCCAATCTAAGATTAGAAATGAGTTAATTACATAAAGGTGTATAAAACATATTTTCTTTCATGATGTATACAATGTATCAACACTGCAAGCTACTTGCATAATTTTCACTCACACATCCCAACTGATGCCCAGCTATTGTCGCTCTGGTTTCTCTTCACAACGTATAAATATTTCGCCTCTTGGTTTAGGAGACGCCTCATACTGCGTCTCTTACTACCTGTATTATCTGAATTTTTCCGCAAACATGAACTCTCATCCAGTTTCAACAAGTCTTACATCACTCTTATTACAAAGGAGAACACCGACAAGACGCTTTTAAAGAGTTACAGACCGATCTCGCTTTTAAATGTAGACTACAAGATTTTAACAAAGGCTTTGGCGAATAAATTGAAACCAGTAATGTCATCTCTCATTCATGAAGACCAGCAATGTAGTGTACAACACCGGAATATCCAGCAACACACACACTTCATAAGGGACATCATCAACTACACACATCTGAAAAACTGTCAGTCCTCAATTCTCTTCTTTAGATCAAGAAAAAGCTATTCGACAGAATATCTCACTCATACCTCCACAAAACTCTCTCACACTGCAACGTGGGAAATTATTTTCGGACATGGCTCAAAACTTTATATTTGAAACTGGAAAGTGTGATTCTATTAAACCATACCCTAACCAATTCTTTTCAGGTTGACTAGGTCAGTGAGACAGGGATGTCCCTGTCCCCATTACTGTACGTTGCCGCTCTAGAGCCACTTCTAGAAAAGATACGACAGGACGACAATGTCAGGGGTACGTTCATACCAGGGAAGGGTGAACAAAAGCTGCGTGCTTATGCGGACGATACCATTTTCTTTCCGACAACTGAAAAATCTGTACGGATCATTTTGGAAACGTTCTCGTTTTTCGGCAAAGGGAGTGAGGCAAAATTAAACTTCCAAAAATCTACTATAATGGGCTTGGGCAAATGGAAAAATAAGGCGGATTTTCCATTTCACTTAACTTCAAACAATCTTATAAAAGTGTACGGAATAGTTTTCCCATGTCAACCAAACCAGACACACAAAGACACATGGCAAAATCTAGAGAAGAAAATAACAGATATGTTACAGAGGTACAAATACAAAACAACTACCACATTTGGTAGAAGTACCATTATTAATACATATATAATTCCAAAAATACTATATCTGTGCACAGTCCTAGATCCTCCACGTCAGACTGTCACAAACATAAACAATGAGATTAGACGCTTTGTGTTTGGCCGCACCATCTACAGTATCAAACATACTACACTCATGCAAGACAAAAAAGATGGAGGTATCGCCCTCCAAGACATAACAACCAAAATATAAGCACTTAGGATCAAACACGTAGGTGAAATCCTACAACACCCAGAAAAACACCCTTTAGCACACTATTACATTGGAATTAGGCTATCTTACTTAAAATCTATTAGGAATACATCCTCACATTACTTTGGCACTCTCCCAACGTTCTACAAAACATGTATTTCAGCCATTAAAGGACATTAAAGGACAAATTACTACACAAGAAAACACATACAATCTACAGGCATTTAATTAAATTACAAGCAACACCGGTACATCTCAGAATTAAAAGAGGACATAGATATTTCATAAAAGATTATACCGACATTTTCTCTAATATTCACAACAAGCAGATTACTCCAAAAGCAAAGGAAATTACATATAGGCTTGTGTGATATAATAAAACGTCCTTACCCTTTCCTAGTTATTGACTCCCTTTAAAAATAAACAACCCCTTACAATTACTGTTTAAGTAACTTAATGTAGGAGAAAATAAAACAGCGATAGACTGACCGTGGCAACTTAATTTAGTTGGCTTTATTTTGGCTCGCGTACCTGGCCAAGCCGGCGAGGTTGAAAACATAGACCAGGGTAGCCATTTTAGTTCAGCCAAACAAAGGGAGCAGACATGTAAAAGTTCCCCGTGTGGGGTTTCTTTCCCCGTGTGGGGAATTCTCTTCAACTATTGGTACGTTATATCTACATTATTAAGATGTATTTAGCTATTACATAGACCAGTATGTTTAGTTAAGAGTTAGTTAGAATAATAAGTCAATTCTCTTAAACCAGGCTGGAAGATGTTTACCAAGGAAACACATGTGGGCGCCACGCTGTAATTTTTCCTGTCTTACAATTTCAAATCCATATGTTAAAATCTTGTATAGGCATTATGAACTTATATCTAACTAATAGTGCCTAACCTATAAATATGTGTACTGTAGAGTATCAACTCTCATGTCAGAAACTCTTTTCAATTTAGGAAAGACTCCTGATTCATACTTCAGAGAAGAAATCTCGTTTCTGTCAATTTCATAGTCCTATGAAAAATAACTTCTATGCGATGGAACTATATATCCCTATCGATGCTTAGAAATCTGCAAATAATTTATGTACTGTAGAGATTGGACTTTAAAGAAACATTTTCTCAATGTAGGAGCAGACTCTTGATTTCATACTGCACAAGTAGAGAACTGGTGTCTGCCACTTTCAAATATCCTATGTAGTGTAAATGCACTGGTAAGGATGTCTCTGAACTTGTTTTATCCATGTGGGGACATACAAATGATTACGCGTATTCCTGACTCTTAGTCAGGGATAAAATACTTCGCCACATCATAATCTGTAACTTGGAACTATAGTGTTAAATTTTAGTACCATCCTTTTGTTAACAGATTAGTAACCACTCCATATGAGGGTGAACATATAATCATTTCATAAAATAGTGTTAGGGACATGCCATGTTTGAATATAAATTCATGAACAATTAAAGTAAACGCATGATGTAAATGCATGTTCGGATAGGATTCAATCCCCATCGCCTCACCGTGGTAGAAACAGAAGCGAAGATTGATGTGAATAAATTGCTTGCAATATTCAGAATACTGGACCATGCGGCATAAGTTATTCTAATAAATACCCTCCGAATAATAGCAGTCATTGACAAAATATATCACAGTGGCTACTATCCTCATCTGCGGTACGCAGTGGGGAAAAACAATATATGTTTTAGTTATGGATTAACCCCTGAAGAAAATTCAAAACCATTGGCTCTGGCATTAAATTTTATGATTAAATTACTATATATGATTATCATGTACTTAATATCAGAGAAATGTACATGTATGTTTTTTTCTGGTATGAGAATTTTCTCTGTTCTGATTGTTACTTTTTCCTGTGGGAATATACATTTTAATGTTGCACCTTGGGATTAGAGGATGTTGATGTAAGAATCCATGTGTATGTAGTACTTAAGAAGCCAATGTTGAATAGTCTTGACCTAGTGATGATTATAGTGCCGAAAGGAAGACGCGGCATTAGAAACCACAGAGATCCTGTATAGGCTATTCTCTTTAAGAATGAGAGATACAATATCAACATGTTGGATGGACAGAATGACTTCACTCCTCTAATAGTCCCAGTAACAACAGAACATAAAATAAAGTGAGAAAATACCTTACTCACTATTAAGAGTCAGAATGGCTCTACTCAGCAATGAGGGACAGTGGAACGTGGACACCCATTCCTTTCCCCTTCTCCCCTTGTTGTTTTGTATTTTTGTTTGTAATTGTCTTGTGAAAGTTAACACATCACAGTAGGTTAATGCTCGTGTTGTATTCTTTGTCATCCCTTTTCTATAGAAGTGAAGCAGGTGGTGGTTGAATGTGGTGGGACTATAACACTAAACCTGGATCCTGGGTCAACAGCCAGAAAGTGAATGTCCTAACCATAGTCTGCATCTAGAAATACCCATGGACTGCTGCGCTCAATAGCTCCATAGCGAGCAACAGATAAATTTGAAGACAACTGATTGGGTGAGTGATTAAGTCCTATTTTAGTAGGAATATCCAGGATGGACTTCAAGATCTAATAATCTACAAAGATGAAGATCAACAGAGTAACTGAGAACAGTGTATCGTCTGCTTTACGTCTGAGAAGTATCACCTATAAGCCTTATCACTCAGCAAAATCAGTGAAACTATGGGACAATCCTACAAGTTACTAAAACTAGCAACAGTGAAAGCCCTTCAACTGTTGGTTGGGGTGCCAAGTTAATATCCAACAATGGATAAGTCTTCGAAAGAATGTCTCACAGCTGCAACAGTCAAACATGGAATTCAGCTATTCAACACCAAGTTCTAACTATGAACACCAACTCAAACAAATGGGAAGAAAATATTGAACCAATACAACCTAGGTACCAACTGAAAACCATACCTACACGAGATTACCTCAAGGTTCCCAAACCTGAACACATAAAAAAGACCATATGAAAGCAGCTAGCGGAGTAAATGCCTCTACGCCTGCAACCACAGGAATCACCTGATGGCTTGCAACCCTGGATATGTGGTGGAGTCAATATTCTTCAGTTCCATGCCTGTAGCAGAATCCTGGAATTAATTCCAGATGAACCAAATGAATAACAAGCAGAATTGTATGTCTACACTGAAAGTAAATAATGAATCAGAACTCTGTGCTGGTCCCATGTCAGCCTAAATGCCAATAACGGTGGAATAGGTTATAGACTGATGACTAGGTGGGTGAAAAATCTGTGGGAACAAAATTGAGATTCGGATATTATAAGCCGAGACGCTGAAAGGTAGGCATCCTTTTCATCAGATATGGTGATATAGGGAAGAACCTTAGTCCAAGACTCAAGATGCATCTCCTGAAGGTATGACCAACCCAGGCCTCAATTTCACACTGACACCGAGCCGAGATTCTTGAATTCAGCTCCACGGAGGAGACATGTGGTGAATTTATTTCATAATAAGGATTCTAAGTAGTTCCGCAACAAACTTCAGTGGACATTAAACATGACTGTGAGTATTTATTGCTGTCACGGATAAATATGGACATTAACTGCTTTGCACTGGAGAAGAATACCCATCCGCAATGCCTAAATGAACACTATAATTAATTAATTTAATTATTAGTATCAACTGTTTTCATGTGTGAGTTTTTTTCCCCTTTCTTCTATGACATATAAAGAGTGTGTTATTGGGTAATGAGGTATAACCAATGATGGTTAAGGTAAATAGTATTTTGACATCAACTCATTATTTTTAAATATGATAATTGTACCTGGTGTCGGAAACAAATATATATATATATATATATATATATATATATATATATATATATATATATATATATATATATATATATATATATATATATATATATATATATATATGTGTTGGGTTTCTGCACCTAGACCAATGTGATTTTATCTAGGTACAATGAGTCGAGTTAGCAGAACCAATTTGTGGTGGTTGTGTTGTTTGTAATAACCTTGTTTTTTTCTAGGGTCACTGGGTACTATATTGTAATAATGCAATGAATCCCATGCCTGTCTGAAAATGCATAGTGTTTATTACACCTATATATATATATATATATATATATATATATATATATATATATATATATATATATATATATATATATATATATATATATATATATATTATGTAACTGCAGATCTTGAGTTAATACCTGAACTGTTTGTCCAAAAGTGTTGTGTACATCAAGTAAATGTGGTGTCCAACAAGTGGTTGTTTATATGTTGTGAGCAATCAAATCCTTCTAGCACTATAGTTAATTTAAAGGGTTATGAAGTGGGAAGGGAAACCTACACACAGATGCCAATGTTTCAAGGAGTGAACTCTTTTCTCCTGGGATTTGTGGTAAATATCCCTGATCACCCTGCATTCTAACCAGTGACCAGAGAATCAATAAAACCCCCTAGACATCTTAACAATATTCTCAGGAATTAAAATCCACATCCCACAGCTTGTTTACAGCATGACCCCAACAACAGAGAGAACAGCAACAATAACTAAACAAATACTACAGTGTCAGCTTTGTAGACGGAACGTCCAAGAATCAGGAGAGCACATCTATTACGATAGCAACACAATCATGCCAACAAGAAATCTCCTACAAAACATCCTAAACACTCATACGAAACAAAGAACAGACGTTTACAAAGCAATCATGATAAATTCCATTCCTTACTCCACACAAGACTCCACACAAAGCTACTTGTTCTATTGGCAGAGTGCAGAAATCTTATATGGACATTAAGAAACAAAACACTATACAAATTGTCCAACAACTTTATCAACAAAAAGTCGCAAACATTCTAATCTTAGCCCCACAAGCGCAAATCTCGTAAAAGATTTGGCTGAAGACAGCACATATTACAGAGGAAGCAAATAACTTGTTTTAAACAAAGGATACTACAACTGTAAATGTGTTTGTTGACGGTATTAATAAGCTTACAGTTATATTATTATTATTAATAATACTATTATTATTACTGCTACTATTATTATTAATTTTCCCATTAGGATATTTGAATGTGCACCTTGAAATATATTGTGGATGGGTGTCTGTGAAACCTACGATTCGAACGGCAAGGGACAGGGTTTAGGAGTTGCAGAGTCCTTTTGTATAGCAAAAGAGATGGCTAGTACACGCCAGGCCGGTGAACTCGCTACAGCACAGAGAGCGAGCTGTGTCGCTCTCTTGCGTGGGCTTAGGGCCCTGTAACGACGCAGTATAATAACTGTAAGTAGAGAATTGTGATAGTGTATATATTTATGAACTGGTTGTCACATAAATAAAGTGATCGGGATGCTTTGGGCCGTTGTAGTTCTTCGGTGTATTATAGTACGTGGTCAAGCGTAATTTGCCAGTGTAGCTATGGCATACCCCTACCAGCACATTGGCAGTTGTGTGTTTCAATATACCTAGATGTTCATTTGCGAACTGGATTGGTAATTCAGAATTAATTCATTAAAAGTTTATTCTACACGTGTGCAGTTGAATGGAGAAAAATATTGTGTTTCTTAGTTTTTACACGTACTGACATTTGATTTATTTTGTTGTTTCGGGATTTGAGATTTAAATATTGAGCACAACCCACTTCTGGCAACGCTGATCATATTCTGGTATGAACCTAAGGCCTACCCACGTCAACGTGGAAGCACTAGACTAGAGTTTCGCTCTCGTTTGAGCTCGTCAGTAATGCATATCCTTGACCGGACCCGGAAACAAACCCCGGGTCACTGGCGTGTGAAGCGGGTGTGTAACCACGCGGCACACGCTGGACACAGCCAAATTATTATAACAGAATATTACAACGTCATCCATCGTAGGCTATAGCTCAAGATTTGCCCGCGACAAGATCGCTGCGACTGACGACCGTCAATCGATGTGGACCCGAACGATCAGTTCTTCTCACTGGCAAGGCACACTAGGCCGCCTAAAGTCCAGCGGGCAATAATCAAATTGATTTATTTTGTTATTTCAGGATTTGAGATTTAAATATTGAGCTCGAGTTTCGCTCTCGTTTGAGCTCGTCAGTAGTGCATATCCTTGACCGGACCCGGAAACCAGAATACGATCAGCGTTGCCAGTAGTGGGTTGTGCTCAATATTTAAATCTCAAATCCCGAAACAACCAAATAAATCAATTTGATTATTGCTCGCTGGACTTTAGGCGGCGTGGTGTGCCTTGCCAGTGAGAAGACCTGACCGTTCGTGTCCACATCGATTGACGGATGTTAGTCGCGGCGATCGGGCAAATCTTGGGCTACAGCCTACGATGGGTGACGTTGTAATATTCTGTTATGATAATTTGGCCCTGTCCAGCGTGTGCCGCGTTTCTGACATTTCTCTGTTGTTTGAGATCTCTTGTATTTAATATTATTTGGACTTAAATGAAAGGTTGATTGCACACCTTGTTGGTATATGAACCATGTAGTTATGCTCACCATGTTTGTATGTGTGGTGGATAAATTATTTTTTACCACGAGACAAAACTGATCATCACCTTTTATGGTACAACACATCTACATTGTCGTTGAGACTTCATCCTTGTACAAGAAAGCTTCTTGTTTCAAAAGTGTTTTATTTTATGGGTGTGTGAAAGTGATTTGAACTGCTCTGAAACTGTATAAGGTTCCAGTAAGTAGATGTTTGACTTGACCGATCATGCACCCAGCAACTCATGTTGTTGATAAACTTTGATTATGACCAAACACTTCTGTATAAGGTGGTGCAGAGCCTAGAATTTTGCATGCCTAGTGGTCATAGCTTTTAGTCCGCGTTGAGGCAGGTTTTAACATTTGACCTGGGCTCCCAGTTCGATGTCACCTATTAAAGGGTACCAGGAAATTTCTTAGGAAGTGAAAACGGCTGTCGTGATGTTAACCACAACGGTCTATGAGTGCCATCTTATCTATCTATATAAAGGGAGGCGAAGGTGTTTCCAAGGCACCAGGGCCAGGTTCTATACTGGCCATGTTCATGTTGTTTGTCCATCAAGAATGATGATGACCATTCATTTCATCCAGTGGGGTTGAAGGTATGGAGCCTTGGGTTTTAAGATGGCTGATAAGGCCTATTTTGGCTCGAAATGTTCTTTGACGATGTGGGCAAAGAATGCTTGACGTTTCTGGAGGAGGATTTCCTGCAGTGGTTTTTCTGTCCTGCCTTTTCTTCACAGCTCTTGCAGTCCTGGTTGCCTCACATATGACTGCACCCTTGCGTAATGATGCACGCCACGAATTTCGGTCTCTGGCTGCAGCCTCCCAGGTGTCATGATGAATTCTAAAAGCATTCAGTGAGATTTTCATAGTGTCTTTAAAGCGTTTCCTCTGGCCACCCTGGGAGCGTTTACCACAACGCAGTTCGCTGTAAAATAATTCGTTTAAGGAGCCCGTGATCTGGCATGCGAGTCAAGTGACCAGCCCAGCGAATCTGATTCTTCATCAGTAGAGTGTGGATACTGGGCATGGACGCTCTTTCTAGGACTTCAGTGTCTGGAATCTTGTCTTGCCATTTAATCTTCAGTAGCTTCCTTAGGCAGACTGTGTGGAAGTGGTTTAATTTCCTAGCGTGTCGCTGATAAACAGTCCAGGTTTCACAAGCATATAGCAGTGTTGATAATACAACTGCTTTGTAGACTTTTAGCTTTGTTTGCAGGCTTATTCCAGTTCTGTCCCATACATTCTTGTACAGTCTGCCAAAGGCCGCACTGGCCTTGGAGATTCTTGCATTCACTTCGTCATCAATTGTGGCAGCTTGTGACACAGTGCTGCCAAGATAGGTGAATTTGTCCACAACACTTAGTCTATGATAATTCACTTTGATATTCGGCACAGTGTGATTATTCCCTGGAGCTGGCTGGTACATAACTACAGTCTTCTCCAAGTTGATATTGAGCCCAAAGTTGGCACAGGCATGTGAGAAAGCTGAAACATTATGTTGCATGTCCGCCTCTGAGTTGGCGTATAGAGCGCAATCATCAGCAAACAGGAGCTCTCTGATGGTGTCGCTGTTAATTTTGGTTTTAGCTTTCAGCCTTCTGAGATTGAATAACTTTCCATCCATACGGTAGTTGATGTCTATTCCAATGTCGTCGTTCTCGAAGGCATTCATCAACATGGCTGAAAACATGAGGCTGAACAGTGTTGGTGCCAGGACACATCCTTGCTTCACTCCATTGGTGACAGGAAAGGGCTCAGACAGTTCACCATTTTCCTGTACTCTTGCCTGCATGCCATCATGAAATAGCCGCACTATTTGGACAAACTTTCGTGGACAGCCATATTTTGCCATAATCTTCCACAGTCCTTCTCTGCTGACTGTATCAAAAGCCTTGGTAAGGTCAATGAAAGTGGAGAACATTTCGCAGTTCTGTTCCTGACATTTCTCTTGCAGCTGCCTTGCAGCGAAAATCATGTCAACAGTTCCACGTTCTTTTCTGAAGCCACATTGACTCTCAGGAAGAAGACCTTGATCGAGATGGGCTGTGAGGCGATTGAGAAGAATTCTGGCAAGTATCTTCCCTGCAATTGAAAGCAAGGAGATGCCTCGGTGGTTGTCACAGGATTGGCGGTTTCCTTTACGTTTGTAAAGGTGGACTATTGACGCGTCCTTGAAATCTTGTGGCATGGTCTCGTTCACCCATATGTTTGTAAAGACTTGGTGAAGCTGCTCTGTTAGGAATGGCCCACCTGCCTTGTATATCTCTGCTGGGATGGAGTCAGGACCAGGTGCCTTGCCGCTGGAGAGTTGCTGGATGGCTTTGTTTATTTCCACTATGGTTGGCAGGTCATCAAGTGTCTCATTGGTAGGAACTTGAGGAAGGCAGTTGATGGTTTCATCATCGAAGAAGGAAGTTGCATTTAAGATGTTGCTGAAATGCTCTGCCCAGCGTTGAAGGATTTCTTTCTTATCGGTGACCAATGTTCCCCCATCTGCACTGAGGAGGGGAACTATGCCTGGTGATGTAGGACCATAGACCGCTTTCAGTGAGTCGTAGAAGTTTTTCATATCATGTCTGTCAGCAAAGCCCTGCATTTCATCAGCTTTGCTACTCAGCCAGGAGTCGAAGTTTCTGCTGCACTACTCTCTGAATGTTCTTGAAGGCATCTTTTTTATGTTGATTTCGGGTCATTCAAATGTGCCTTGAGGAGAAGATTTTTCTCGACCAGCAATTGGTCGATGTCTTCGGAATTTTCATCAAACCAGTCTTTATGCTTTCGGGGGGTTGGACCCAGGATTTCCATAGCAGTGTTGTAAATTATGTCCTTTAGGGCTCTCCATTCTGTTTCTGTATCCTGTTTAGCTGCAGCGTTGGGCTTGAGGTGGTCTTCCAGCATATTTTCAAACGACTGCTGCATTTTCTTGCTGTTTATGCGGGTGACATTTAGCTTTTTTTCCATTTTCACCCCTTGAGGACGCCGTGGTGGTCTGATGTGAATGTTTATTTTCGAGACAATGAGACGATGGTCTGTCCAACATTCGGCACCACACATGGAGTTTGTCACTCGAACGTCTTGTCTGTCACTCCTCCTGACGATGACATAGTCAATGAGGTGCCAGTGTTTCGAGCGAGGGTGCATCCACGATGTCCTATTTCTCATGGGGAGACAGAAGATTGTGTTCGTAATCAGGAGATCATGTTCGGCACATGTCTGAAGGAGGAGGAGTCCATTGCTGTTACAATTTCCGACTCCATGCTTTCCAATAATGCCACTCCAAGAGGTGGTGTCCGTGCCTACTCTGGCATTGCAATCCCCAAGGAGTATAAGTTTGTCTCCTTTGGGAACAGATGTTAATACATTGTGCAGGTCCTCATAGAACTTGTTCTTGACATCATCTTCGTTGGTCATAGTTGGTGCATAGACACTCACAATGGTTGCATGCTTCCTTCCATTCAGCAGGGGCAACTTAATGGTCATGAGCCTGTCGTTTATAGCCTTTGGAAATCCAGCTAATTTGCCGACCAGGGCCGACTTAATGGCAAATCCCACACCGGATTGGCGTCTTTCCTCGCTTTTCCTTCCACTCCAGAAAAATGTGTAGCCGGCACCAATTTCACAGATTTGGCCTTCTTCTGCAAGTCGTGTCTCGCTCAAGGCTGCAATGTCGATGTTGTACCTGCCCAGCTCTCTCCCAATCAGTGCTGTTCGTCTCTCTGGACCCGACGCGCCGTCTCTGTCAAGTAGGGTGCGTACATTCCAAGTTCCAATTGTTAAGGGAATATGGTTTACTCTTTTAGCTTTGCTTGTTTTATCTTTCTTTGTATGTCGACCGCAGTTAGGGTACCCACCAACCGCGGCTAGCTGGTTAGGTAGTGATGGAGCAGACAATGTTTAGGGCACCTTTTCTAGCCCCTTCCTCATGCTATGGAGGTGAGCAGTGTGTTCCCATAGAGGGCTGCTCAGTCGCCCAGGGGGCTGCCGAATCCCACTGCTGCTCCGGTCAGTAGAAGACGACCATATGGCCTGAGCCGCCTGTGTGCAGGTCTGCGACTACGGCTGCCAGCGTACCCACGCCTGCCGCTTCGCCGCTCGCCCATCGCCACAGGGCTTGAAGGTGATATATGATGTTGGATGAAGAATGACTTGCGCGATGACTTGGATTAGAGTGAGGAAGAGTTGCGCAATTCGTCGACCTCACTCTCTCGCCCGAGTCCATCTGAGTCCAGTGGCAAGACAAGTCGAGACGACTGGAGACGAATACAGGTGCAGTGGATGACCAGGGCGCTCTACGTGCCTTGCCGTGCTCATTACGTTCCACAACGCTTTGCAGGTAAATGCCGTCTTGCCCGTTGAATCAATATACTGGCCAAGACTTTTTAACACGTCCTAGTCGTGCGTCCTGGGCAACAGGTCCCTTCGGGGTCCTGGCTAACGTGGTAGGATCGCTGATTCTTCCGAAGTCGGAGAGTATCTGCCTGCACGGCGAGGAACCACCAGTCTGCACACCAATAAGCCAGACATGGGACAACGGATACTCACGCAAATCCCAGGTCCTGTATGACATCAGATTGATGTTGGACAACAGGAGGTCTTCATCCGACATACAGGACCTTGCGCTGGAGTTCATGGCCAACGAACACAAGCAAGCAAGCTATCCATATAAAGAAAATACAGGGCTAGAACCATAGGCCAAAAGCATCTCAAGGTGTTTCATAAGAGCCATACACTTTTAGTTCCACACCAGGTAACTCAAGTTATTGTTGAACACTGATGAAGACCAAGCAGCTGAATTTCTGTACCAAGACAACTGAAAATCTGGCAGGAGACAGGTTGCAGCAGGGGATTGGGCCACAACTGTCTAGGTTGTTGGGGAAGATAGGGCAGGAAGATCGTTGTGAATACATTGGATACCTTGTTTTGTCTTCCCTCTTGACCTGTGAAGTCATTGAGGTTCCACTCTTTGCTACATTCTGTATGACTTGGGGTGCTACTTTTGTGTGTGCGGCTGTTCCAGCTGGTATCATCTTGAGCAACCCAGTTGATCGTGATACATGAACCAACCACTGAAGTTTATGGAAGGTTTTTAAAGCAGTCTTTTTTTTTTTTTTTTTTTTGCTCCAACATAATGAATATAATCATAAAATCTTTCTACAAAGAAACACGTTGCTGCGTAAGAACAGAAACAGGCAACTCTGACTGGTTCTCAGTCGAAACAGGAGTGAAACAGGGTTGTGTCTTATCACCGATGCTTTTTGGAATAGCTATCGACTGGGTCATGCGCAAATGCACAAACAACACAAATATGGGTATCCATTGGGTTGACAAAATTCTAGAAGACCTGGACTTTGCCGACGACATAGTGCTTTTGAGTTCAACACACCCGGATGCCCAAGAGAAAATAAACCACCTCCAAAATGTTTCAGGACAAATTGGTCTCCAAATTAACACCACAAAAACAAAGACTATTGATCTTACCACCAGTTCAGATGACACCAAATTGAACAGCTACGTTCTTGAAAAAGTCAACAGCTTTACATACCTAGGAAGCAAAATGACATCTACAGGGGACTCAACACCAGAAATATCATCTAGAATCGCACTGGCATCTAGTGCCTTCAATAAGCTGTCAAACATCTGGAAGTCAAAGACACTCAGCAAACACACAAAACTTAAAATCTTCAACTCTTGTGTGGTTCCAGTGTTAACGTATGGTTGTGAAAGTTGGAAATCAACGGTAGCTTTAGATAAAAAATTAGACAATTTTGAGAACAAATGTCTTAGAAGACTTCTAAACATCCACTGGACAGACTTCAGAACCAATTCGCAAATAAGACAAGAGACTAAGCAAGATACAGTATCCAATTTCATAAGAAGACGCCGTTGGAACTACATCGGCCATGTACTCAGAATGGACAAGTCAAGACTCCTCTACCAAGCCCTCATATGGTCACCAGTAGGGAAAAGAAAACGGGGAAGACCAAGAGAGACCCTGCGTAGAACCATCATTAGAGAAGGCTCATTCAATGGCCAAGTAAATATCCAAGATCTACAACAGGTAGCAGCGAACCGCCAAGCATGGAGAGACAGGACTTCTGCCCTATGCGCCGCCTTAGGCTCAAGAGGAAAGACTAACTAACTAACTAACATAATGAATGGCTTTATGAATTTCTGCACAATGATATTTTTTTTCACCGTTGTTTCTCCAAAATGTTTGCTTTGGATGTAATTGCGTCGTGCCTGTTTACAGCAGAGCTGCAATATTTGCGCCTTTCGGCCGACACATCCAAATTCTTCAGGCATTTCTTGACCGTTTCAGCCTTCCTGGTATTTGAGATGTGGTCTGTTCGTTTAGTTATTATGTGCATAATATGGAGCCATAGTGGTTTTGTGCACTTGTCTGCCAAGATGTAATCCCCAGGAAAGGTAGGATTATTATGTCCAACTTATATGACGGGAGTCGACCCAGCCTCATACAAATGGGTATCTGATAATTTTCTGGAAAGGAAAGGTGATGACATAGAATTGGCCACCCCGCCTCATATGTTATAACCTAGAATATGTGAAAGGCTAATATTTCACACCCCAGTGGCAGTATCTTCTTTGGGATTAGATTACTGCATAATATAGTTTCCTGAATTCTTTTAGTCTCGGGCTACAGTTGATGCTCAGGGATGGCAATGATGACAAGAGCATTATATCCACAGAGGTCAGATACACATTGCTTGTTAAATACATGAATATGTCGCCAGATGTCTTTAGTATAAGCTGGCTAAACGCACAAAGTGAAATCACGGATAATACGTGAAGAATAGCCAATCACACATGACATATTGATTAGTGTCATGAAAAATAGCTAGTCAGATATGACATGTTGATTAGTATTCATTAAGAGAAGCCATTCACACGAGAACAAACCTGACGAGCACAATCTGTAAAACATGGTGATGGAGAAACTTGTAAGTGGGGAGGGGGCGTGACTAGGACAATCTGCAAAACATGGTGATGGAGAAACTTGTAAGTGGGGGGAGGTGGGGGGGGGCATGACGAGAACAATCTGTAAAACATGGTGATGGACGTATAGGCTATGGAAGAAATAGCATGATGATGAATATATGCATATTTATTTGAAATGTATTAAGCCACAAAGCATCTGTATTACGTAACAGGCAGCATGGTAATAGACAGTTCTGCTCGCCCTTCAGTAGTCCACACAATTCTACACATAACATTACTTAATTCTACATATAATGCGGAGATGCAGCTGTTAATTTCTTTTTTTTACATATTATAAACACCTTGGATCTAAACCTTGTAATAGTAACATGTGTTATAACCACTCTGGTTCTATTAACTTCTATTAATCTAAACCTTGTAATAGTAACATGTGTTATAACCACTCTGGTTCTATTAACTTCTATTAATCTAAACGCTTTTAATAGTAACATATGTTACAACCACTCTAGGTCTATAAGCTTCTATTAATAATGTGTGTTATAGCCACCCTGATTCTGAAAGCTTTTAATAGTAACCTGTGTTATAGCCACCCTGATTCTGAAAGCTTATAATAGTAACATGTGTTATA
Organism: Cepaea nemoralis; assembly: GCA_014155875.1. NCBI lineage: Eukaryota > Metazoa > Mollusca > Gastropoda > Stylommatophora > Helicidae > Cepaea > Cepaea nemoralis. Next base: position 15,278 of record JACEFZ010021608.1, on the reverse strand, counting down.
ACCACCCTGATTTTGAAAGCTTCTAATAGTAACATATTTAATAGCCACCATGATTCTGAAAGCTTTTAAAAGCAATGTGTTATAACAATCCTGATTCTGTAAGCTTATAAAAGTAACATATGTTATAACCACCCTGATTCGGAAAGCTTCTAATAGTAACATGTATTAAAACCACCAGGGTTCTGAAAGCATATAATAGTACAACATGTTATAATAGCACTGGTTCTACAAACTACTGATAGTAACAAGTATTATAACCACCCTGATTCTGACAGAAACAAGTATTATAACCACCCTGATTCTGACAGAAACAAGTATTATAACCACCTTGATTCTGACAGAAACAAGTACTATAACCACCCTTATTCTGACAGAAACAAGTATTATAACCACCTTGATTCTGACAGAAACAAGTATTATAACCACCTTGATTCTGACAGAAACAAGTATTATAACCACCTTGATTCTGACAGAAACAAGTATTATAACCACCTTGATTCTGACAGAAACAAATATTATAACCACCTTGATTCTGACAGAAACAAGTATTATAACCACCTTGATTCTGACAGAAACAAGTACTATAACCACCCTTATTCTGACAGAAACAAGTATAACCACCCTTATTCTGACAGATTTGAATAAAGTTGTATGTGTACCTCTAATTTCATGAACACCAATTCGATATGATCTATAGACTTACAATTGATGCAGCTATCAGCGGGTTCTACCATTTAAGTGTCATTCAATTTGTTATCATTTTACAATGTCTGCTGGTCAGAGCTGTAAATACATTATATGTGGACTTGCATATGTACTTATAAGTTAGTTGCTTTTGGAGGGGTCTTGATGAACAAGTATGTTCATATATAATTTAAGTTGCTTTTCTCTTATAATGAATAAAGTTCAGAATTCATTAAAAAAATTTCCCTTAAATCATACATGTGGCCTAACAAATAGGAGCAATAATAGACATACAAGGAAACACAAACAACAGAGGCAACACATATACTAGAAACATTCCAACAGTACTACACTGACCTATATACAGCAGAACCAGCCAACACACAAACACAAAATAGGTTCTTACGATACACAAAGACACTGTCTGACACAGATAGGGACACACTAGACACAAAGCTTACATTAGCAGACATAATACATGCACTCTTTTCTATTCTAGACAATTTCCTTCTACACGTTAACCAAGAAACTTTTCACAAACAAAAACTCCCAAACACCTGCAACATGTCATATATAACACTCATACCTAAAGACAACACAGACAAAACACAGTTGAAAAACTATAGACCCATCTCATTATTAAACACAGACTACAAAATTCTAGCAAAATCACTTCCAAACAAAATAAAAAATGTCATGTCATCACTCATACACCCAGACCAACAGTGCAGTATTCAACACAGAAAAATACACCAACATACACATTTCATTAGAGATTTCATTACATACACCCACCAGAATGACTGTCAATCAACCCTTTTATCCTTAGACCAGGAGAATTCCTTTGACCGAATTTCACACTCATACTTACACAAAACACTAGCACACTGTAACATAGGACAGTACTATAGACAGTGGATAGAAATATTGTATAAGAATCCTGAAAGTAAGGTACTGGTGAATCATGCACTCACTGCCAGTTTCAGAATCACTAGATCTGTCAGACAAGGGTGTCCACTATCACCCGTCCTCTATGTACTCACACTAGAATCACTCTTAGAAGCAATTATACAGGACATTAACATTAAAGATACATTTATACAAGGGTCAGGGGAGCGGAAATTAAGTGCTTACGCAGATGACACCGCTTTCTTCCCTATAACCAACACTTCCATAACAAACATACTTCACACCTTCAGACAGTGAAGGAAGTGGGGCCAAAATAAACATACAGAAGTCGAAAATAATGGGTCTGGGGAAAGTGGAAGAATGAAGCAGATTTCCCTCTGGATCTAACAGTCACAGATAACATGAAAATATATGGGATCACATTTCCATCTGATCCACACAAAAAAAAAACACATACAGAAACATGGCAATCACTGACAAAATAAATTATAGAATACTACATAGGTACAAATACAAGACATCAACAATTTTTGTAAGAAGCACCATTGTAAACACCTTCATCATTCCTAAAATAATATATTTAGCTACAGTGTTAGACCCCCCAAAATAGACAATCACAGACATAAACAAACACATCAGACATTTCATCTTCAGCAACACAATTCACAGTATACAACACAAAATTTTAATGCAAGATAAGAAACAAGGAGGAGTAGCTTTACAGGACCTACACACAAAATTACAAGCATTAAGAATCAACAACATAGGACGCATCATCAATCATCCAGATCAACACTCGCTAACATTATACTATATTGCAATTAGATTACACAGACTTAAGAAAATAAACAAAACAACACCGCACTATTACGGTACACTACCCCACTTCTACAGAACATGTATGCAAGCAGTTCAAGGCAACGAACATTTAACACAACATATAACCAAGCAGATATACAAATATTTAGTGAAACAACAAGCCCCACCACTAAATCTGAGAATCAAAAGAGGATACAAATATTATATGAAAGACTATAGCTGTACCTTCACTAACTTATACAACAAACATATCACATCGAAATCTAAAGATGTAACATATAGGCTGATTTATAAAATGACCCCTACAACCGAGAGAGCAGCACAGACATCCAAGCAAATAACACCATGCCAGCTTTGTAGACACAATATTCAAGAAACAGAGGGCCATCTCTTCTATGGATGCCTAACAATCACAGCCACTAAGACTGCATTACAACAGTTAAAAGAAACGCACACAAACAAGCAACTTGACGTATACAAAGCTATATTCCTAAACACAATACCTAAAACCACAAAAGACAAATACAATAAACTACTCGTAGCACTAGCAGAGTATAGACACATAATATGGTCTTTTCGAAACTCGGCCACTCACAATAACCACACAATACACCCACACATACTATCACAGATTTTTCAACAAAAAGTTTCCCAGCTATTAAACAAGCGCCACTCCCTTCAAGTTCCTTCTATGTTACTGAGTCTATTGGCCCAACCTAGACAGAACGATGGGAGGGTGCCCTTTGTGAGTCAGTGGTCTTGTCGACCGAGGTTTTACCTTCGCCGATGCCAGCTCAGGTAAACTCATTGTAGTGGTGGTAATTTTGCCAACCTATGTAGTGAACTGAACAAATTTCAATCTGTTTACGGACTCTCTCTTTCTCTCTCTCCTCTTCTCTCTCTCTCTCTCTCTCTCTCTCTCTCTCTCTCTCTCTCTCTCTCTCTCTCTCTGTGTCTTTGTTGACCGCTTTCCCGGTCTCAGCCCGGCCCGCCACAATCAAATCCTTTGCACTTGTGATTAAGGTGAGTGCTTGTGTTTCAGCAATATTATTGAACTTGCTTACAGGAAACTAAGCTTGCATGAGGTTGCCCGGAGAGTGAAAGTTTCAATTAAATGGTTTGGTGATCCTTCACCCCTGAAACTATGTGACCTAGTAATTATAGGGGACCCACATTTTTATTGGACTGATAATGTAATGCCCAAGCTCACAACATTCAATGTACTGCTATCTCCAGAAAGCGCGAGATAGTTCAAGACAGAATATATATATATATATATATATATATATATATATATATATATATATATATATATATATATATATATATATATGTGTGTGTGTGTGTGTGTGTGTGTGTGTGTGTGTGTGTGTGTGCGTTCGTGTGTGTGAGTGAGTTAGTTGTTTTTTTTAGCCAAACCAACCTTTCCATCAGCTTCTCCGTGTAACCTTGACCTGTTATTTGATCACTCATTAAACAAGGGACTCAACTCTTATTTTCATACCTCTCTATCTTTATTTTGCTATCAAGGAATCAAAACCAATATTCTGCTCTCAAACTTGGATTATTTCCCTTAGACCGATAACTTGGTCAATGCCAACAATTGTCTCGTGGCAAATACCCGACAGATATACAGGAGTGCACACTACAAACATTTAATAATATAATCGTCAAGAACCAGTATTGAAAAAGAGACATTTGTGTGTGTATGTACATATATGTGTGTGTATATATGTGCTTATATGTGAGTATATGTGTGTGTATGTGAATATAGCCTACGATGGGTAGCGTTGTGATGTTCTGTTGTGATAATTTGGTGTGTCCAGTGTGTGCCACGTGGTTACACACCCGCTTCACACGCGTGATCCGGGACTGTTTCCGGATCCGGTCAGGGATATGCACTACTGACGAGCTCAAATGAGGGCGAAACTCGAGTCTAGTGCTTCCATATTTACGTGGATAGGCCTTAGGTTCATACCAGAATGCGATCGGAGTTGCCAGTAGTGGGTTGTGCTCAATATTTAAATATGTATATATGTTTATACATATAAATATTTATGTGGATATATATGTAACCCCTTTTCATATGTAAATACATGAATATGTATATAAAAAGCGACAACAACACACACCCAGCATTAAAAACAGAGAGTTATTAGGCCCGTAGATCCCCTTTTTACATCTTTACAAAACCCGTCATGGCTCAGCACGTTGTCCTGCTTGTCGTGCCGGTGGTGGCTAATTTTCCCAGTCCGGACAGAATAAAGGGAGCCTGTGCCGTGTAGGTCAGTTTTCTTTGTCAAACTCCAGCCCAGCCTACCCTAAATAAATCCTTTATATTTGTGATTAACTCGCCACATGTATAACAAACTGCAATATGCTCTCTCTCTCTCTCTCTCTCTCTCTCTCTCTCTCTCTCTCTCTCTCTCTCTCTCTCTCTCTCTCTCTCTCTCTCTCTTTCTGTTTCTCTCTCTCTCTCTCTCTTTCTGTCTCTCTGTCTCTCTCTCTCTCTTTCTTTCTGTCTCTCTCTCTCTCTCTCTCTCCCTCCCTCTCTCTCTCTCTCTCTCTCTCTCTCTCTCTCTCTCTCTCTCTCTCTCTCCTATCTCTCTCTCTCTCTCTCTCTCATCTCTCTCTCTCTCTCTCTCTCTCTCTCTCTCAAGCAGACACCATTTTCATATCTTTCGCGTTTTGCTTGGTAAAATGGGATGTTTGCTGCGAGGTTTAATGTGGAGAAATTGTGTAGATACATACAAGAGTATCATTTTCAGAAACAAAATTGATTCAGGAATATTTTGAATTTCTTTACACGAAACTAAGTGTGAATGAGTATACCTGGAGTGTGAAAGAATTTCTATTAAATGTTTTCGTGTGCTTGGGAGTAAATGATTGCTCAACCATCATCGTTAACAGGTATTATGTAGGTAGTTACACCATGCCAAGAATATAATGTTGTCACATGTGTATGAATGTATATGGTGTATTTGCAAATGTAAAAAAGACACTGTTTTTGTACATTGATTGATTGATTGATTGATTTAGGAACCGACATCACAGCATTCGGGGCATTCCCATAAGCGCTCCTCTCCCATCTTCAACAGCCAGCGAAGAGTTCCAACACCAATAGTACCAGTAGCAATCTCATTATATGTTCGTCTCGCCTTTCCTCTGAGCGTCGGGCCAGATCCCCCCGTCACTCCTCGCTGTCGCATTCTTGCCAGACCATAGTGATCCATTTGCTCCTCCGAGGTGTACACGTGCCCCCACAAGGCCGCAACCACGTCTGCCTTGTCATGCATCAATACTCCACTATGTTTTGCAGAGCCAGCCAATCTGTCCGCCTGTTCATTCCCCAGCTCACCGGCATGCCCCGAAGAAAAGATCCAGGCGATGCTTGCCACCCGTGACCTCCGAAACGAAGCAAGCCACTCTGCCCGAAGCTTGCCTGTCCTCACCTTCCTCAGCAGGCTTTCTGAGTGTTACAATCACGATATGTGAGTGTGTATCGTATTCTCCATCCAGTGGAAAGCTGCACTGACCGCCTCTACCTCCATATTTAAGCTAGATGTTGTGGTATCATATGGCAGGCTCTCCTGCACCAAACGTCGACCATTAGCTATTTGTAAATGCTTTTGTACATAATAAACGATTATTTAAAAAAAAAAAAAAGAAAGAAAGAAAATTAATAACGCCCATCCCAAACTTTGATAACATTAAGAAAGAAATGAGAAGACAGAATATTAACATATTAGGTATATGTGAGACCAGAGGGCAGTATAACTTCCGAGGAATACAGCATAAACCATTCTGGTGGAGAGAATAAAAATATAGGTGTAAATATATAGGTGTCAATTACACTGGATATATAAATAGGAGAAAAACAATGTGGATTTGTAGAAGGCAAGGGTTCAGTAAATGCGAAATATTCTCGAATGCCAATGAATTTCTCCGCCTCCCGTTTTCATGCCCAGGGCTTCTTGAATGATATAACGAATTAGACATGGCTGAGGACCAGAGTAATAATGTTGAAATGACCGTCATCCTCGGAGATTTCAACGAAAAAGTAGCAACGAGAAGGTGAGTGGTTTGGCTGGTGACTATGGCCTAGGTGATAGGATTGAGAGAGATAACGATTAACAGGCGAAGTGAATAGGACAAAACCTGATCTGGCACAATCAAGGCCTGCATGCACTTATTTTGGCACTGGCGAAAAGCCGTGCAAGCTTATGGGGCCCTTGTCAATCCTGCAAAGGCATCGGTTACATGGTTCTCCCTAAACAACCATATTGTGAAAACAGACATGCCGGCAGTAAGAATGAGTAGAACCCAGTCATTGACATATCATGGCGTGAGGCTTGATCGTAGCCTGTCCTTCAGAGATCATGTCGATTATGTCATAATGAAAGCTCGAAAAGGTTTGTCAGAAATGAGAGTCATGGCGACTGCCAATATCGAGCAAAGACTGCTAATACTTCTGTTCCAAGGACTTGTGCTTTCACGCATCGAGTATGCCCTGGCCATCCTCACTGTCAGCCCTACACAGATTGGAAGACTTGAAAAGGTACAAAACGAAGCCATGCTGCACGAGAGACACCAGCTGTGTAGCAATGAGATACCTCCTTGATTTTCCGACAATGGAACACAGTATCAAGATCTGGAGAGCTCGTGCATACTTAAAAATAAGTGCAGATGAGCAGCACCCTCTGCATGACGCTATATTCAGAGAAAAGGGTGACAGGCTAAAGAGGGGCAAATCATGGATGGGTCGGGCGGAAGATGTCGTCAGACAGGTCTGCAGTCTTACCAGTATCAACCCCGGCAAGGAATGGGTGCCGGTGCCTCCAGCTTTTAAGTGCACTTTCTCCTGCATTATCACACTCGACAGACGGTGCAGAGAGCAGAATCCTGCCGCTGTCAATGCTGAGGTCAACGTGCTCATCTATGAACACTCAGATAGTCCCGAAGTGCTCATCTATACATATGGATCTGTTGTAAAGCAGCAGAGAAGTGCGTGGGCATTTACAGCCCGTTCAGCGGGCCGAACCGTTCAAGAATCCAGTGGTGCCCACTCTATGACCACGAGCAGCATGACGATGGAGGTGATGGCAGTTACAAAGGCTTTCATATGGCTGGAATCACAGCATTATACCAACGTGTGTGTACTAAGTGATTCAATGAGCATGATTCAGAAGGTCGAAGCTGGATCTGTATGTAGACAGTGGACTGAGTCGCTGTGGAAGTCTGTTGTTCGTAAAGTCACATTCATCTTCGTCCCGGGACATGCGGGAGTCGAGGGAAATGAACGAGCTGATAAACTGGCTGGCTCTGCACCCCCTGTAGATGGCCAGCCCATGGATCGTGCCGATGTTATTAACGTCCTCAAAGATATGGCGAGAACAGAGGACTTTGACGTCAGTGATTCTACATCGCTGTCCAGGATGAAAGACTTGGGAGTAAGAATAGGCACGGCCAGACGCGAGAGGAACATCGGGAAAACAAGGCGCCTCGTCAACCAACACAGAATTGGCACACTATTAAGTATTAGCCACCGAACGCTGATGCGTATGCTGGGGGGGGGGGGGGGGGGGGGGAGGATCTGAGCATCTATAGACATGTCCGGAGTGCAATGAGATACCCCAACTGATAACTGATAACTGATAACTGATAACTGTTCTTTACCTCTACGTTGAATCAAAATCAAATTTTGCGTTTCTGTTTGTATATTTGACTTTCGTTTATATATAAATTCTTCTTCTTCTTCTTCAGCGTTCCGAGCCATTGAGGTTCTTTGCTGCAAATACAATCTGTCTCCATTCGTCTCTCTGGTGGACCTTCTCTTGCCAGTCGTTGATTCCAAGTGCTTGTAGGTCTGTATGTATATTATCTCTCCACCGCCTTCTTGGTCTACCTCGGGGTGTTTATATATAAATTGCCTAAGATTAATCTATGGTCGCCGGCTTCGTGGCTTAGAGGTTATGACTTTTCTCTGCAATCTCGTATACTCTAGTGGGTTATGTGATGACGGTGAGAATCAGCAGTGGTTCGAATCGCATCGGTAACTTACGGGGTATGTGAGCCGGCCGCTCAGAAAGCAATGGCAAACTACTGAGCGTAATCTTGCCAAGAAATCAACATACAGCTGAAAGATGCTGGTGCTGACAGCAATGTCCTGTAAAGGATATGCAAAAAACAGAAACAAAAAACAAATCTATGGTCGCAATAGCAGTCTACACTTGGTAAGGGGACATAAACATCTAATATTTTTACAAGGGAGAATACTAGAATTTAAAAAAAAACAATGGTATGCCAGCTATAATAGCATAACTAATATCAAAATCTTTTAATTTTCTTTGAGAAATAAAATAAATAGTCAATTCCGCAAACATTTACTGCAATATTGAGAAGAAAGCTATTAAAGTTTTTATACAACATTTGTTTAATTTTTATTTACTTACATTTTATTATCAACTATTTCAATTCTACATTAATGTTTAATTTTTAAAACTATACTTTCAGTGATACATCTGATTGTTAATTTACAGTGGATCCCCTCCGTGGGGACACGACATTTTTTTTTATTGGCCTGTTAAGGCCACCCACAATTTAAAGAAACGGAGTGACTATACACAAAATTGTGTGAGTAGTGAGAGCCGCTATACACAAATATTTGTGGCTGGTCTCGTGATCATTCAGTTGATCACGTGATGTCTACTTCCTTGTGACTACATAATTAATGTTTGTGGGACTATCTTTGTGTTCTCGGTAGTGTATTGGTTAGTATCTCCGTCTATTACGCGTGGGACTAGGGTTCAACTCATCGCTAGCAATTTTTTTTTAAAAAATTTTTAATCAGTCAGTCAGGTGCCATCTCCATAATGAAGGTTGGCTGCAATGATTTCCAACACTGTCTGTCTTTCGCCTTGGCTGTACATTCTGTCAGACCGATGTTCTCCATCTCTTGATGTTATCTTCCCACTTGTATTGTTATCTACCTCTTGCTCGCTTGCCCTCAACCTTGCCCTCCAGTATGGTTTTCATAAGAGTATCATGTCTTTTAACAATAACATGGCCGAAATATTTCACTTGCCTCCTCTTTATTTCTTCCGCCAATTCTCTCTTCATTCCCAGTTTTCTTAGAGCCTCTGCATTTGATTGTTTTGTTCCCATGTGTCACCGCCTCACCTTCAGATATATTATTAGAGGGCTGCAACTCCAGCCCAAGGGATAGCATCGAGTCGCTCAGGACCCGAGTAATCTAGAACCTTCTCGAAAGAGCTGGTCATCGAGTCCATGGTTCCGTGGACACTGATGTGGCCCGCCTAATGCGGGGTCCACGAGGAACTCGGACAGAGTTACCGCCCGTGTCGAATGTGGACACGAGGAGACCGGCAGAGGACAGACGGACTTGAGAGAGGCAACAAGGCCTGCCTGAGAGGGACTCAATAGATATTCATAGATATATATATATACATAGGCTAGATAGTGTGCTAGATTGTTGTATGACAACTATGTGTTTGATGTTTAACTATCTGTGATATGTAAGATAATATAGCGCGGGCTGTTAACCCACTGCGCCAACTGTATATTCAATACAATAAATATTCGATCTCATAGCGAACAGATTTATTGTTGCCTGTATGTACCCGTGTTCAGTTACCTAGATAAGAGCAAGATGATGACAGGCTTTTTGGGGGCTAGTTTTCCGGTTTTGGCATAAAATGTTTTGTGAAAGAGCTATTAATTGCCATGTAAAAATACTTATTTAATCATATCACATTGATTTTTGATAACACATTGATTTGTTTAAATCAAAAAAATTAACTTACAACTTTACAAAAATTAGTAGCTATCTAGCGATAAAATAGAATTAATCTGAGTCCCTCGGCAACGTCTCACCATTGCCTCCGCAGTGTGCCTCATTATTTTGATTCTGTAAACGATTTTTGACATGTTACTATTTTAACATTTTTTTTTGACTGTGACTAATGGTTTCTCACTCCACAAGCAGATTGTTCCGAAACTAGTGCCGCGTGCAACCTATGTAACCTTTCCAACAGTGACGAGAGTACAAGACAACATCGGAGAGTTCTGGGATTGAAAGCTAAGTTTCACATCATACCCATTGCAACTCTAAGCTGTACTTCTCATCTTCCATCAATGTATCATTTTGTTTCATATTGATTTGTTTGCATATTCATGACCTTGTCACCAACATAACCTTGCATTTTGATTTACACATTAATAATTAAGGGAATTAACCAAATTTTCGACTACACAACATTTTTTTCTAAGGGATTTAACTCTATAAACTTTACAAACAAGTAAAACACAAAATGTCTAGCTTAGATAAGTGCATTGAGCAAGGAATAAAGTTAGGTTATAAAGAAGAGAAACTGTCAGAATGGGCACAGAAAACACACGCAGAAAATATTGCCCGTGAAGAAAGAGCGATAGAACGAGAAGAAAAGAAATTGCAAATGGAGGCCGAAGAAAAGAAAATGCAAATACAAATGGAGGCAGAAGAAAAGAAAAGACAAATCGAGACGGAAGAAAAAAAGATGCTGCTGCAACTACAAGCTGAAGAGAAAAAAATGCAGTTGCAAGCTCAGGAAAAACATCTGGAGCTTGAAGCGGCAGCCAAGCAGGCCCAATTGAATGCCGAGACACAAATTACACTAAAACAGATGGAGATTGAGTCCAACGCAGAAATATCAGTTTATAAGCTAAAAAGCAAAGAGGAAGAACAAAAATATAATAAGTATAAAGGCCTCGTGAAGGCGTTCTGCTCAGGAGATTCCATCAGCGCCTACTTAGAAAATTTTGAGTGTCTCATGTCTCATCATAAGATCATAAAATCAGATTGGGCATTTATTCTAATGAGAAACTTAGCTCTTGAACCACTAAAAGTAATAGAGACAATACCACAGGAAATGCGAAAAGACTATGACTATCTAAAACAACGCATTCTCCAACATTTTTCTTTAGATACTGCAGGTTACCAACAACAATTTGCCAAATTATCTCCACAACCAAACCAAACTTTTATAGATTATGTTAGTACAGTCCAAGACGTGTGCACAAAATGGATAAACTCGGCTAAAACCAACAATAGCCATGACAAACTTAAAGAGCTTATTATTATAGACAAAATAGTTAGCACCATCCCCACACCTTTTGCCAAGTTCTTAAAACAAATGGACTGTAAGAGTATTCAGGAAATCGAGGCAAAGGGAATGCATTTTTCACAGCAAATAGGGAGATTTTTCAGCTGAACATAAGTCACAACGATACAGCAGCTGCAGTAGTAAACACCAAATACTCCAAACAAACAGGAGTAAATTTAAACCGCGCCCCAATGTCGGTAAAGTAGCGAAATGCCAATATTGCGGTTTCAGTCACGACACTTACTCTATGTGCGACAAATCGCCTACCTATCCTACCCACCTCAAAATGATGGTGGAGAAGCAGAAGGCTAAGCGCAACGCTTACCAGAGAGCGGTCAAAGTGCTACTTTTGCCAGAGTTTTGGCCACTATAGTCGCCTCTGTGATGGACGTAAGTTATTGAAACAGGCCAATGCTGCACTAGTAGAAACGTCGTCTGACGAAGAGCTTGAATCACTCAATGAATGTGATAATCAACACGACAATGAAAGCGAGCTTGGGAATGCTGTACACATTATAACACCATTACAGACAGTAAGTGCAACACCTGTACGAAGTTCCAACTTGACACAACACTACATATGTGGCCACACGGTCCCTATTTCAAATGAAACAGCTAACGCTGCCTTATCATCTACAGGCAAGCTAGTATTTTCTACAGGGTTTGTTAACAACAAAAAGTGCACATTAATTCGGGATTCCGGCGCAACGCTCTGTGGGGTTAAGAAAACATTGATAGACACTAAAGACTACACAGACAAACATGTGAATTGTCGCACATTCTCAGGTACTATAGAGAGATACCCCCTTGCTCTGGTCGAAATTCGAAACACCGTTCATATCAGGACAAGTATTGTGCGCTGTCCTTGACAATCCAGTCGCTGATATTATACTTGGTAATTTACCCAACATACATCCATGCTCTGAAAAGGAAATCAAAGAGTGGGAGCATAAACACGGTATCCACCACACAAACAGCGATGCAAAAGAGAAACACCATTCTTGCTTGTCTCAAGCTGCCAAAATACCAAGGGAGACAACCACTGAGGTAATTCAGAAAGAATTCACCGAAGGTGTACAATGCAGGGGCGGTCGAATCTATGAGCGATACGACCGAATTAAAACCTCGAATTGAGGATGCTACCGAGCTACCAAGTACCAAGCCTGTAAATGTGCAACAAAACACACAACACACAAACGCAATAACACGACAGACAACCCACAAAACCAACACTGACCAACTGCAGGAATCATTAGAAATAGTAGCGCCAAACTCAACTAACATCAATTTTGGAAATGAACAGAAAGCAGATACAACACTTGCACCATACTTTAAGTTAGTAGGACTTAAAACCAAAATTAACTAAGAACGCATCGTGGACATTTAGGCTACAGAACAACATCTTAACTAGATTTTACACAACAAATCAGACCACGATACAGCAAATAGTGTTTACCACAAGCAGCATCGAGACAAAGTTCTAAAAATAGCCCATGACTCCCCTTTTGGAGGTCATATGGGATACGAATTGACCAGGGCAATTGTCCTGACCCAGTTTTATTGGCCAAAGTTCGACCAAGACATTAAAACATTTTGTACATCTTGTGATATATGTCATAAACTGGTCAAGGGGAATAACCCTACTGCATTCTCTGTAAATGGAAAGTTGAAATTATTCCATGTAAATATGTTGAAACCATACTATGCTAGACAGGACAATGAGACAAATGAACAGACGCAACGAACTGGTGACGGAGACGAAACGACAATTTCCCAACGAAATGACACCTCGACAAACGAAGCATCGTTAACGACACACGCTTACGACGACGAAAACGACGAAGACATATGGACATTACCGACAATCTGTGATATCGACAATGACGACAAATTTGACGACATATTGACGATTGATCTCGACGACGACGACAATGACATTGAAGACAATTTACAAACAGTAAGCATCTGTGATAAATCAGACAGACAGTGGACAATACTGAAATCCCTGTACCAATCATGACTGACGACGGGAGTATAAATGACATACATATCTCTGACACTTTGACACAACAACAGCGACAAGACATTTTGACGCTCCTTGACGACTATAAGACTATCTTTTCCAACAAACCTGGACGCACTGATAGAATAACACATTCAATTGTGCTGACAGATCTGAGACCGGTCAAATGTAGACCATATTCTATTCCTCTCCATTACAGATCTAATTTAGATAAAGAAATTTTAGATTTAGAGAAGAATGGCATTATTCAAAAATCGATGTCTCAATATTCTTCACCGATTGTCCTGGTGAAAAAGAAGGACCAGACAATCCGTTTGTGCATCGACTATAGAGTATTAAATACAAGAACAACAACGGATGCAGAGCCAATGAACAGTTGTGAAGATCTTATTTTAAATATGGCTCAATCATCCTTATTTTCCAAGACCGATTTAGCGAAAGGATATTGGCAAGTTCCACTACACCCTTCTTGTAGACATATAACAGCATTCGCAACACCTCTCGGTTTATACGAATGGCTATATCTTCCTTTTGGCCTGAAGAACGCACCGGCCACATTTGTGAGACTAACAAGATTGTTATTACACGGAATTAAATGATGTAGTAGCCTATATTGATGATATATGCGTCCATTCTTCTGATATGACTTCTCACTTACTTACCCTGAAACAAGTCTTCAACCAAATCTCTCTTTTTGGACTTACTATCAAACCTTCCAAGGTTGAAATAGGTTATACACAAATAGACTTCCTTGGTCATAGAATTTCTGAAGGAAAATTGTTGACTGATGATAAAATTGTTTCCAAGATCCTTAATCTAGAAGTGCCTACCACAAAGAAACAGATTAGAAGTCTACTAGGTCTTATTAACTATTATTCTAAATTCATTCCACATTGGGCAGAACTCACCTCAGTCTTTTCTGATATGTTAACTAAAGATCATCCATCAAAAATTTGTAAAAGTACCAGCTTAGATGATGCAATGTGTAGATTGAAACATATTTTTTCTAATCCACCAGTCTTACGATTACCCAACATAAATTTACCCTTTATTTTGACCACAGATGCTAGCGCTATCGCAATAGGAGGATGTTTAATGCAGGAAGTGGATGGCGTACGACACCCGATTCTCTACGTGAGCCGCAAACTAAAGAAGGCTGAGACTCGTTATGCCACAGTGGAATTGGAGTGTTTAAACCTAGTGTTCTGTATATTGAGATTATCTAAGTTCCTCTTGGGGAGTCATTTTGTGGTCCTCACAGACAGTTCGCCATTATTAGTCCTTAACCATGGGTCGCCCAAAAACCACCGGTTACAACGATGGTGTCTTCTTCTTCAAGATTTCGACTTCGAAATCCGCCATATCAAGGGCACCGATAATATTATGGCTGACCTTTTATCACGGCAGACAAATGCGCCAGTAGAATGACTCTTATCACATCGACCATTAGCCATACTATAAACTGTGATACTTTTAGTCGGTTGCATATAACAGTGTAACTCTACACCTGCTAGAGTACTCTCAGTGATTAGGTTACTTACGACACCATGAACATGATACATTAAGAACTATACATTAAGACCATCTATACGTTAAGAGCTATACTTAAGAACTATACTATCAAGTGCCTAAGCTCTAGAACGATTCCAGCAAGAAACGGTAACTGTGTTTGTTTCAACCAA
>JACEFZ010021607.1:95000-115021 GCA_014155875.1 Cepaea nemoralis | reverse complement strand
AAGGGAAAAAAATGACTTGGAGAACTTGGTGACGACTGGCAAGATCGAAGGGAAGAGACTAAGGGGAAGACCGAGAAGTAAATACCTGGATGGCTTGGCCACGTGGCATGGTCGAGACAGGTACACGGAGCTTATCCACGATTCTGGTGATCGATTGAGATGGCAAAACATGACCGCCTACGCTTATCGGCATGACACTTGATGGATGGATGGACGGACCGTAATACTTTTTTGCTCGTTTGATGAATGGAATCCCTTAACATTTCACATTGTTCATTTATACTCTGCATTTTAGCTATTGCATTGTACCTATTTTTCACAGTCACTCTGTATTGTTTTTGAACTTCTTTATCTACCTTCAAAACCTCTTTATTAAGTCTCATGTTCTTAACCATTTTATCCTCTCTTCGGTCTTACTTTTATTAGTCCACATAGTGGTACATGATCACTATTACTGTCAGCACCTGGCATTGTCTTTACATTAATTAACGCATTTCTAAATCTTTTATTAATAAATATGTAGTCAATTTGGTTGAGTATTTTCTTATCAGGGCTTTTCTATCAGGGTGTAAAGTCGCCTTTTGTGATATTTAAGCCAGGTGTTTCCAATTATCATAACATTGATATTTGCCCATTCTGTTAGCTGCTCTCCTCTTTCATTTTGTGCATCTAAACGATAATTCCCCACTACATCCGCTATCAGGTTAATCAAATCCGTTTCTGAGGTCCTTGTAATTTACGTCCCCAAGTTAAGGACGAGAAGTCAACCTTTAAGTCCAATGACCAGTGTGTGGAATGAACCGTCAACGCCGCGGTCACCGAAGAAAATTTAAGCTCGAGCGGGAATCAGTTTCGTGTCATAATTGGTAATAATAAAACTGAAGTTCATTTCTACTGATCGACTTTTAACTGAACACGCCAACACACAGATTACCAGCCGTGTCTTGTAGAAATAGTGGACTGGGATACGAGACATATAATTAACTTTGTAGGGGTACTTTCCATAGGCTGACAATGGCAAGAAAAGCAAAGCGTTTAGCTCCGTTTCATGATACCCATGGCGTTGTTGTGTAACGCCTAAGTAACGTTGAGAACGATGGAAGATAAAGAAAATAATAGAGCGCACGCGCACTCACGCGCGCGCGCGCACACACACACGCACGCACGCACGCACACACACACACTCACACACTCACACACTCACACACACACACACACACACACACAACCCTACTATTTTATTATAGTACATATTTTAGGCCACACGATATATGAGGCAGGTTGCCTGTCCAATTCCTCATCGCTTTACCTTCCCACTTAATTCCCAGAAAATTCTGAAAATTGCTGATAACCCGTTTTTATGAGGCTAGGTGGACTGGAGAGCCCTTTTGGTAGGAATAAATAATCCTTCGTGACTTCCCTTAAACAGTCGCCATTGCTGTTGATTATGTAAGTAAAGTAAGTAGAGGGCCCTCTTATACTCTTAAGGTGATATTGTATAATCCACTGGCACTCCTTGGGTGATGTCATTAGCACGTCGGTCGCCTTTACTTCCCAAACCATTTCTTGGTAAGCATTTTAGGCTGGATTGTCCTGGGAGCCCAGGACAGATTTAAACATTCGAACGGATCCATTTCATAACCATCGGGCTGGCAGGCGTTCTAGACACCAGATTACCGCAGTTCCTTTGTTGATTATAGAGTCCAGATATTTCTTCATTGTTGATTGTGATCATTAGTGGGCATTCACTTTGTCTGTGGGAATTATTTTTGTTTTAAGTTCAGAAAAATACTGGCCTTAATGTTGTTATATGTTGTTGTTTGTCCATCAAGATTGATGATGACCATTCATTTCATCCAGTGGGGTTGAAAGTATGGAGCCGTGAGGTCTAAGATGGCTGATAAGGCCTTTTTTGGCTTGAAATGTTCTTTGACAATGTGGACAAAGAATGCTTGACGTTTCTGGAGGAGGATTTTCTGCAGTGGTTTTTCTGTTTTGTCTTTTCTTCCCAGCTCTTGCAGTCCTGGTTGCTTCACAAGTGACTGCACCCTTGCGTAATGATGCACGCCACGAATTTCGGGCTCTGCCTGCAGTCTCCCAGGTGTCACGTTGAATTCCAAAAGCATTCAGTGAGATTTTCAGAGTGTCTTTAAAGCGTTTCTTCTGGCCGCATTGGGAGCGTTTAACACAACGCAACTCGCCGTAAAAATATTCGTTTAGGGAGCCTGTGATCTGGCATGCGAGTCAAGTGACCAGCCCAGCGAATCTGATTCTTCATTAGTAGAGTGTGGATACTGGGCATGGACGCTCTTTCTAGGACTTCAGTGTCTGGGATCTTGTCTTGCCATTTAATCTTCAGTAACTTCCTAAGGCAGACTGTGTGGAAGTGGTTTAATTTCCTAGCGTGTCGCTGATAAACAGTCCAGGTTTCACAAGCATATAGCAGTGTGGATAATACAACTGCTTTGTAGACTTTCAGCTTTGTTTGCAGGCTTATTCCATTTCTGTCCCATACATTCTTGTACAGTCTGCCAAAGGCCGCGCTGGCCTTGGAGATTCTTGCATTCACTTCATCATCAATTGTGGCAGCTTGTGACACAGTGCTGCCAAGATAGGTGAATTTGTCCACAACACTTAGTCTATGACCATTCACTTTGATATTCGGCACAGTGTGATTATTCCCTGGAGCTGGCTGGTACATAACTACAGTCTTCTCCAAATTGATATTGAGCCCAAAGTTGGCACAGGCATGTGAGAAAGCTGAAACATTATGTTGCATGTCCGCTTCTGAGTTGGCGTATAGAGCGCAATCATCAGCAAACAGGAGCTCTCTGACGGTGTCGCTGTCAATTTTGGTTTTAGCTTTCAGCCTTCTGAGATTGAATAACTTTCCATCCATGCGGTAGTTGATGTCTATTCCAATGTCGTTGTTCTCGAAGGCATTCGTCAACATAGCTGAAAACATGAGGCTGAACAGTGTTGGTGCCAGGACACATCCTTGCTTTCACTCCATTGGTGACAGGAAAGGGCTCAGACAGTTCACCATTTTCCTGTACTCTTACCTGCATGCCATCATAAAATAGCCGCACTATTTGGACAAACTTTCGTGGACAGCCATATTTTGCCATAATCTTCCACAGTCCTTCTCTGCTGACTGTATCAAAAGCCTTGGTAAGGTCAATGAAAGTGGAGAACATTTCGCAGTTCTGTTTCTGACATTTCTCTTGCAGCTGCCTTGCAGCGAAAATCATGTCAACAGTTCCACGTTCTTTTCTGAAGCCACACTGGCTCTCGGGAAGAAGACCTTGATCGAGATGGACCGTGAGGCGATTGAGAAGAATTCTGGCGAGTATCTTCCCTGCAATTGAAAGCAATGAGATGCCTCGGTGGTTGTCACAGGATTGGCGGTTTCCTTTTCGTTTGTAAAGGTGGACTATTGACGCGTCCTTGAAATCTTGTGGCATGGTCTCGTTCACCCATATGTTTGTAAAGACTTGGTGAAGCTGCTCTGTTAGGACCGGCCCACCTGCTTTGTATATCTCTGCCGGGATGGAGTCCGGACCAGGTGCCTTGCCGCTGGAGAGTTGCTGGATGGCTTTGTTTAGTTCCACTATGGTTGACAGGTCATCAAGTGTATCATTGATGGGAACTTGAGGAAGGCAGTTGATGGTTTCATCATCGAAGAAGGAAGTTGCATTTAAGATGTTGCTGAAATGTTCTGCCCAGCGCTGAAGGATGTCTGTCTTATCGGTGACCAATGTTCCCCCATCTGCACCGAGGAGGGGAGCTGTGACTGGTGATGTAGGACCATAGACCGCTTTCAGAGAGTCGTAGAAGTTTTTCATATCATGTCTGTCAGCAAAGCCGAGTCTTGAATTTCATCAGCTTTGCTGCTCAGCCAGGAGTCCAGCATGTACCGAAGTTTCTGCTGCACTACTCTCTGAATGTTCTTGAAGGCATCTTTTTTTGATGTTGACTTTGGGTCATTCAAATGTGCCTTGAGGAGAAAATGATTCTCGGCCAGCAATTGCTTGATGTCTTCGGAATTTTCATCAAACCAGTCTTTATGCTTTCGGGGGGTTGGACCCAGGATTTCCATAACAGTGTTGTAAATTATGTCCTTTAGGGCTCTCCACTCTGTTTTTGTAACCTGTTTAGCTGCATCATTGGGTTTGAGGCGGTCTTCCAGCATATTTTCAAACGACAGCTGCATTTTCTTGCTGTTTAGGCGGGTGACATTTATTTTTTTTGTTTGCTTTTTCACCCCTTGAGGACGCCGTGGTGGTTTGATGTGAATGTTTATTTTCGAGATAATGAGACGATGGTCTGTCCAACATTCGGCACCACACATGGATTTTGTCACCCGAACGTCTTGTCTGTCACTTCTCCTGACGATGACATAGTTAATGAGGTGCCAGTGTTTCGATCGAGGGTGCATCCACGATGTCCTGTTTCTCATGGTGAGACGGAAAATTGTGTTGGTAATCAGGAGATCGTGTTCGGCACATGCATGAAGAAGGAGGAGTCCATTGCTGTTACAATATCCGACTCCGTGCTTTCCAATAATGCCACTCCAAGAGGTGGTGTCCGTGCCTACTCTGGCATTGAAATCCCCAAGGAGTAAAAGTTTGTCTCCTTTGGGAACAGATGTTAATACATTGTGCAGGTCCTCATAGAACCTGTTCTTGACATCATCTTCATTGGTCATAGTTGGTGCGTAGACACTCACAATGGTTGCATGCTTCCTTCCATTCAGCAGGGGCAATTTAATGGTCATGAGCCTGTCGTTTATAGCCTTTGAAAATCCAGCTAGTTTGCCGACCAGGGCCGACTTAATGGCAAATCCCACACCGGATTGGCGTCTTTCCTCGCTTTTCCTTCCACTCCAGAAAAATGTATAGCCGGCACCTATTTCACAGATTGGCCTTCTTCTGCAAGTCGTGTCTCGCTCAATGCTGCAATGTCGATGTTGTACCTGCCCAGCTCTCTCCCAATCAGTGCTGTTCGTCTCTCTGGACCCGACACGGCATCTCTGTCAAGTAGGGTGCGTACATTCCAAATTCCGAGTGTTAAGGGAATATGGTTTGCTCTTTTAGATTTACCTGTTTTTTCTTTGTTTGTATGTCGACCGCAGTTTAGGGTACCCACCAACCGAGGCTAGCTAGTTAGGTAGTGATGGAGCAGACAATGTTTATGGCACCTTTTCTAGCCCCTTCCTCATGGAGGTGAGCAGTGTGTTCCTATAGAGGGCTGCTCAGTCGCTCAGGGGGCTGCCGAATCCCACTGCTGCTCCGGTCAGTAGAAGACGACCATATGGCCTGAGCCGTCTGTGTGCAGGTCTGCGACTACGGCTGCCAGCGTACCCACGCCTGCCGCTTCGCCGCTCCCCATCGCCACAGGGCTTGAAGGTGATATATGACGTTGGGTGAAGAATGACTTACGCGATGAATTGGATTAAAGTGAGGAAGAGTTGCGCAATTCGTCGACCTCACTCTCTCGCCTGAGTCCATCTGAGTCCAGTGGCAGGACAAGTCAAGACGACTGGCCTTAAAAATCGCAGGTTAAATAGCCTTAAGTCAGGACCATGTGGTAGATTTTCTCAATATGATGCAAGTCTTCGAAATGCCGCCCCTTAGAGCGATGATTTTTAAATATTGAATTGTTCAGATTGTAATCTGATTTCGCTGCTTATGTCGCCCCCTTACGAGCCTCCTCCTGATGCGGCCGCCTCTCTGTATCATAGCACGGCACGGTCCTGCCTTCAATGACCAATGGTAAAGATAAGAAAAGCAGTAATAATAAGACTTTCGGGGACTGACATCTTCCATGCGCCAACAAATGGATTCGACCATAGACCAGTTCACAAATGATACAGAAGAAAATCGAAGTCTCCAGCCAAAGTGGTACAGAAGAATCCTAAAAGACTTGAAAATAATTAGCTCGTGTCTCAGAAACTGAAATACTTTGGTTATATTAAAATTCACGATAAGTTTAGAAAGAGAAGGAATCAAAAGGTATGGTTCTCAGAAGGCGGGAAGGGGTCGAAGGTGATGACACTCGACACAGAAACCTTGAATGTGACAATGGATGAAGCGGATGATCTAATGTGGGATCTAGAGTCTTTCATGCGGACTAAGATAATAGTGATACAGGAGAGGTTACACGAGGACGATGATTAGCCATTAGTCATTAGTCGTGGTTCCAACTTCACGGCAATTGGTCGTTCCCATTATGCTCCGTTCCTGTGCCAGTGAACATCACACAAAATGCTCCTCACTGCCCCATGTGAAAAGTGGAACAGACAGGAGTCTGAACAAACCAACAGCCCGCACAGGTAGACTGTGCATAATGCCGCCGCCAGAATGCCAACACAAACTCCTCCACAAAAAATACAGTTCATCGTCGATGGAAGCGGCAATCACTAGAAAACCAGCAGTCACACATTACTGCATAAGGCAAACCAGTCCGTTTTGCAAGAAAGCCGGCCGCCATTTTTCCGAACATGCAGTTCACGCTACAAACAACCGCGGACAGATGTAAAAGCATTTCACAGGAAATTCACAGCTCACAATGTCGCGCAACGCATTCAACTCTGTAGCAGGACGACGAAACCATACACTTCCAGTCCAACATGAGGAAAATGCGAATGCAAACGGTAACCACAAGCACAAATACCCTAGTGGCCTTAACCGTTTAAATGCCTATCCTCCATGTTGGGGACCGGAAGTCCATAATAGCGATGATAATAAGGTCAACCCTGATTTTAATACTATAAAAATATAATTTCTTCTCAACTGAAAACTTAACCCTGACCAATTCGTGGCCAAGTCAGTGTACTAATTACTACCACAGTTAACACAAACGAACATATGATTGAATATATCCAAGTGACCAAATAGGACAGAAAGACAGTACTGAGTTGACCTCGTGTGGCTGAGTGATGGTATAACTAGCATGGTCACATCTGTTGCATCTATGCAATTATTAGTCTGGTTGAAAACACAAACGTTTTCCTTGTGGAGTGTAATGTAGTTTTCGACACATATTTGCGGAACCGCTCCACAATATAGGGCCAGGATCTGGGACATATATATATATATATATTTATATATATATATATATATATATATATATATATATATATATATATATATATATATATATATATATATATATATATATATATATATATATACAGTAAAAAGATACAGTAAAAAAATAAAACAAAATAAAAAGTTAATGTTATCGAAGTGTTTTAGAAGTGGCGAGGTATTATTGCCTGCTGTGGGCATTTACAGGCCTATATCTTTTAGGTATAAATTATCAAACCCTTGGCGGTGTATAGTTGGAAAATATCCGCCATGTTTAGTGTGTTAACATCGAATCTTTGGTTGTCGGATTCCATGACAGTATTTGAATAGTAAAACATGTTCTTCTGTTTCTTAAATGTTGTATCTGCATAATTGATAACCGGTATGTAGTTGGATTGTGTGTGTGTGTGTGTGTGTGTGTGTGTGTGTGTGTGTGTGTGTGTGTGTAAGGGGGGGGGGAATGGTGTATAAAATAGATAAGAATGGTCAAGGTAGATGACCGGTAGATGGAGCGGGATTAGATGGCATGGTGCTATTCAGGGCCGGATTTAGACTTAATAAGGCCCTAAGCTGTTTGAAATATGGGGCCCTTTATAAGTCCAGATATTCTATGTCAGTGACAAATATGATTTTCGGATACCTAGAGGGTTAAACTGAAATACAATTAAGAAGTATATTGATAGTGAAATAATAAATCTTTAACTTAAAATCATTTTTATTCATAACAAACTTAAAAATGCAAGCTCTGGTAAAAAGAAACAAAAGTTCTTTTAAAAGGCACAATTTACAAAGGCTTATTATCTAATCTCTTGAAACATGTTATAAGAATTAAGGAATTATATTAAACTAAAATATTTTCTTTCTTGCCTTTGCCAGAGCAAAGTCGCTGATGACATCATCAAATGATAAACTGCGTAGTTTGTCGCTTTCTATGCACATGAGACTGAGGGAACATAATTTATCTTGAGTCATTGTTGTTCTAAATTCATTTTGTATCCTCTTCAGCTGAGAAAAAGATCTTTCTCCAGAGCAATTTGCAACCATCGTACTAAGAGACAATCTCAAAATTGCTTCTACATTAGGGAATGCTGATTGGACACGATCGTTAAATATTACCCTATACAGATCCTGATGTGTCAGACTATCTTGTTCCGCTGAACTATGGGCTTGACTATGTCTAACATATTGATGAAAATGCTTGACTTCTCCTACAAGATTCATGTCCACATCTTCAGGATATGTTTGGCATAAAGCACTAACTCCTTCATGAATATCTTCTTCTGTAGCTTCTAGTTTTGTTAAGAATGAAAACTTTTTTGCAGCATCATTGTATACTGAGGCCCTCTGTGCCAGACTTGACTCTAATGCATCCATCACAGGTATAAATGTTTTGATTCTGAACTTGTCTCTTGGCTCAAGGTTCTCTAAAGCATCATCTTCATCATCATTGATATGCCTTCTTCTATATCTTCTTTTCTTGTAATCAACATCAGGCAATTTTTTCTTTGCTTCTTCTTCAAAATGATCGAAAAGATCCCTGGAACCTTTAACAAAATCCGAAAGTGAAGCATACAATTTCCTACATACATCTAGACTAATTTGGGGGACTTGCAGTGATTGACTAGTCTTGTGAAATTCATCTAGCAAGTAACTCCACAAACATAACAATACCATAAATTCAAACTCCTCTATTTTATTCAAAATGTTTATGGCTTGATTTCTTGTTTCGCCTTTCTCTGTAGTATCAATATGCAGCTGATGCAATGCAGAAATTATTCCATCAAAACTATCAAGTATTGCACTTGTGGCTATTGAATGTGCTTCCCATCTAGTCTTTGTCAAAGACTTTGGAACTTTTGAATCATCTTTGAAGAATGACAACAGTACTGCCCATCTATGTGTAGATGATGAAAAGAAATTATATATTTCTTGAACAATTCCAAAAAAGTTTACTGCCTCTCAACAACAGTCTACTGCTGCTCTACCAACAAGATTCAGGGAATGACCAGCACATGGAATATACATAGCATACTTGTTAATCTTCAATATTATTTCTTGCATACCCTTGTATTTGCCAGACATATTGGCAGCATTATCATATGACTGGCCTCGACACTTACTAAAATCTATTTTGCACTCTTTTGTAAGGTAGTTGTGCACCATCTTAGCCATACTTTCCCCTGTGTGGCTACCCATCTCTAGGAAAGTTAGAAAACGTTCAATAGGGAGCCCATCATCTGGTGAAACATACCTCACAATAACAGTGAGCTGATCAATATGGGACCGGTCTGGAGTGGAATCTACAGATAAACTGAAGTACCCTGCAGTTCTTAAATCATCCAAGATTGAGTCTCTTACTTTATGTGCCATAATTTGGATAAATTAATCACATATTGTTTTAGAAAGATAAGATGTGACACCTGATCCTTTATTCCTAAATTTTTGTATATGGCTTGCTAGAAAAGGATCAAATTTTGCTATAAGTTCGAGTAATCCAAGGAAATTACCATTGTGAGGAGAACCAAATGTTTCCTTATCTCCTCTGAAAGGTAAACCACGCTCTGTCATAGTAATTATGGCTGCCACAACTCGTTCAAGAACATTTTTCCAGTACTGCCGTTTATTATTTATCTGTTCTGCTAGCTGGCAGTCAATTGTTGAGCCACGTTTTCTTGTAAGATATGTTACCGAAGTTGTTCTATGGTCTACAGAGTTTTCATGACTTTGAACTGAATAGGTGTTGCGCCAATCACAAAATCCATCAGATGATAATGGTGTAGAAGAATTTGACAAGAGTTTACACATGAAACAGTATACACGACCAGTTGCTGGCGAATATACTAACCATTCTCTGTAATATTTTTCACCATTAGCCCGTTTGGGATAGAACAAACTTTTCGAGCAATATCTGTCTTGGTTTGCAAAAAGCTTCTTTGATTTTTCAAATGAACCATTTGAGTGCTGACATTCTGACGGACCTTTTTCTACCCAGTATAAAATCTCATCTTTACTTAAATCATCCCATACCATAATATCATTCTGTTTGTCTTTTGATGCTGAATCTTCTGTGCTTGTACTACTCTCTGGTTTATTAATCTTAATATTTGTTGCTTCATTCGTTGAAGTAGATTCTATAAAACTAGATGTACCAGGCTCTGTATCAGGAATAGGGTGAATATCCTGTGACTGACTCACTGTGGTAGAGGCTTTTGGTTCATCAGGCCCCTTATCTATCTTTGTTAAGAAACTATCTAATTTTGTTATCTTGCTAAGCTCTTCTTCAGCTCTCTGCTTCTTTTTCCTCTTTTGAGCTCCACTTTTATAACTTCTGGTTGACATCTTGCAAATTGTGGGCAGACAAATCAACAATGGTTCCGCCACGTCACATGAATAAAAATTATTAAATCAACAACACAAATTATCTGTAGAAATTATTTGATATTTTGTATATTATGATTCTACATCTCCAGTGTTTCAATAAAAACAGACACTAGTGTGATATTATATGCTGGAATGCCGCCATTGTGAATTTTCCCGATTGTAAAGATGTAACCAGGTGGTCTCACAAAATATTTTTTTCCCCACACCTCTGCATAACGAATCTTGCTAGAACCTCTATAGTTGTGTGCAAAAATGGACACAGCATTCATAAATGCACAATAAAGTATAATTCTCTTGATAAGACATTTATCAATACAAATAAAACTGTGAACCAGTCAATTAAATTTCAGCAATGGACGATGGACAAGTTTGAAAACTGACTTGACTTTCATACATTTTAAGTCATGTAGCAAGATGAACAATAAATACAATAAATATAAAGCAACAAAATAAATATGTAATAGAATTTAAACGTATATTGATATTTTGTTTAACTTGATGATTGTAAATCTTCTTGTTTATTAAAAAAAGCAGACACCAATCCAATATGCCGCGATTCCGACATTATGAATTTAATAAGAATACACACCACGACCGTGCTCACAAAATTTTTTTATTCTATGTCTTCTGCATAACGAATATTGTTGAAACTCAACATTTATATGTAATATTGGATGCGCAGTGTGCAGTTCAAAAATGCAGGTTAAATTAGCTTACCTTTGACAATAAACAAGCCAAACTATAAACTTCCTTACCTTTGTCAAACAGTGGAAAATATTCTTCAAACAATTCACTTGCAATAGCTTTCAAGCATGCAGGACTGAAGAATAACCTTTTTGCCCCTCGTTAAAGTTATCATTTGCGATTTTCATAAAAACAGTTTCGTATTTATCCAATAGGAAACACGACAGGGTTATATTCGTATACTGCACTCACTCCTCCGTTAGCAACGAAATCGCTAATAATACTGCAGTATATTTAAGTATACATATATGACAATTGCTCACTCGGACAATACTTTTTGGGGCCCCCCACTTTCTTGGGGGCCCTAAGCTATAGCTTGTGTAGCTTATACGTAAATCCTGCACTGGTGCTATTTGCATAATATATGACCGGTAAGTAGTTGGGTGGTGTGGGGGTGACCTACAAATCGATTAGGTTGGTCAAGGTAGATGTCCTGTAAGTAGTTGGGTGGTGTGGGGGTGACCTACAAATCGATTAGGTTGGTCAAGGTAGATGTCCTGTAAGTAGTTGGGTGGACGGGGTTTATCTGAGTGGTGTCGTTCATGTCCAATGTTGGGGTGTGAGTGCAGCGTTGGTGTCTTCTGTCGTCTTGGTCAGTGGTGTCATGAGTAATGCCGTGATTGATCTATTCCCGCGTTTATTGACTTTGGGTGTGTTAACAGTTGGCTTGAAAAAGGGCAATGTATTCACGACATGGTGAAGTTAAAAATGTCTGCGTCTAGTGCGACTTCGTAGCCGCTAGACCAGTCGGAGACGTTATGGTCCCCTTGTTACAATTGTTTGGTGGGCGTTTCGTGTGTCTATCCGTGGTATTCTTTGCACTTTTTCTCAGAAACCCCATAGCCACTGTCACTAGAAGTTTCTCAGCCTATCTATTCATTGTCCACGTTTCACATCCATACAAGAGTACAGGTTTTATGTATTACCTGAACATTATTTTTCTGGTTGTAATTGACATCTTTATATTAGTCAGTATGATGTCCAGAGTGCAAAAGGCTACCTTTGCCATAGCGATTCTTGTTCTAATCTCTTCAATGCACCTCCCATCAGATGTTATGACTGCTCCGATATAGTTGTACCGAGTCACAAGTATGGAAAGAAAAAGGAAGTCGCATAGGCGATGTTTGTGTCAGGGGAGATAACACACTAGTCGCCACAAACAACATAACACCAAATCTATGTAATCACATATATACTTTTATAGAATCATTACAGACATGACCATACACATCACTACATCAATCCTAGCACTTCACCACAACACTATCACCCTTGTCAGCTATGTCTAAAATAACATAAAAAAGACATCATTAACACATTTTATTTACATTTCCCACAATTACCTCCATATGCACACCACACCAATATCTCATACCCACTCACACATTCAAACACATCTACATAATATATTTAACTTTTTTTTCTCACCACCACTATCCAAATCCCATCAAATACTTCCATACCAACTACTTACATCTCTTTCTTACTACAGACATCTCATATGGCATGTAGAATCTGCAGCCAGATACAACACCGCACATATAACACACACTTAATATCATTTATGCACACGCACAAAATACAACAACTATTTCCAGAGTAAATCATATGCATTCTTCCTTATTATTGTATTACAAATTTGGTATACATGAGTGTGAGAAAGAAAGAAGAAACTGTGAGTGAATGGTGAGTAAATGATTATAAAATATCACATATGGTCAACAAGACCAATGAATAATCCCTCATCTGAGGATTTGTGGAAGTATAAGTGGTTGTTTATTTACTTCAAAATGATGAATTGGCCCTTATGGATAAGGGAAAATAAAGGAGAAAAGAACAACTCCTTCCATTCCAATTTATTAATTATTGAATGTTGCTTTAAATGCACTTGCTATGCTATACTACCATCATTACTACAATTATCATTTGAGTAAATAGAATCACATATCTATTATACTATTATTAATATATATATATATTATATATATATATATATATATATATATATATATATATATATATATATATATATATAATATATATGCCGGCTTCGGGGGGCTTAGAGGTTAGCGACTTTTCTCCATAATCTCGCATACCGTCGTAGGTAACGTGATGACGGTGAGAATCAGCAGTAGTTCGGATCGCATCGGTAACTTAGGGGTATGTGAGCCGGCCGCTCAGAAAGCAATGGCAAACTATCTCAGTATCTTGTCAAGAAATCAACATACAACTGAAAGATGCTGCCGTTGACAGCGATGTCCTGTAAAGGATATGCAAAAAAATATTATTATTATTATTATTATTATCAACATTATCATCATTATTACTATCATTATTTTACCTTTATTATCCTTAGCATTATTAATTTTATGAATATTAATGATATCATCATTATTATTTGACAACTTCATCTCCCCTGTGCCCCCTTTGCTTATGGTTTGTTGCCTTTGCTACTACCCCCACTGGTTGGTTCAAACATTTATCCTGCCTGTACCATCATTAAGAGTGGTCATGAGGGCATTGGTGGAGTGGAACCAATTGGTGGGAGCGTGGCAAGAGAAACAAAAAATGTAAAGATTTCTCTTTCTCTTTGTCACACCCCCCCCCCCCCCCTTTGAATCATGTGAATGATGTTGAATGAATGAATACAAAATCACATATGGTTACCAAACCAATGATACTGTAAACATTTGTGTTAATACAAATGCTTGTTTATTTATTTATTTTTTTAATAAAAAAAAAAAGAGAGGGCAAAGAGAAAAAAATGAATGAACCCTTACATTTAAGAGGAAAAAAAAAACAAGGAGGAAAAAAAACCCAACTCCTTTTACTCCAACTATTATTAAAAACTGCATTCTGCATTTGTATGTACCTGCTATGCTATGTTAACACCATTCCTAAGAAAATCATCCTAGCAAATGGAATCACATGTTGTAAAAGTGTTATCATTTTCATAACAACTATTTGAATAACGAAGACACAAACAATAGATTGCACGATTTATTGCCTGACATATTTCGCTGCATCTCGTCAGGTACATACTGCAGAAATCACACAACTTACGTGAATTAACTAGATAAATCCTTCAAACTGAAATATACACATGTTCGCACAGTAATGTTAATTGTCTACCACGGTAATTTTAAACTGACTAACATGTCTTTCTGCTTGCACAAAGACGGCTTACAAAGGTTGATTATTATAACTTCAGCAAACTTTAACAAACAACTACTTTGTGTGTTGAACAACACACGGAAGGCACTGTTTCTTTCAACCACGTGACCGCTCTCGAGCACATGTCTCGCGACCGATGAAGCAGGACTGTTCCGGTGTTCGGCCTGCCTAGGCTACCATCTTCTGTGTGTAGTATCTTGTCCAACCAATTCGGAATGTGTTCCGAAACCCTGCAATGTAACTGTCGCTCAGTTCTACCTATGTAGATGGCCTCGCATCTGCATGTAAATTGGTAAATACAATTTGATTTGGCGTACAAAGCTACAGGTTCTTTTACTGCTAGGATGGGGATCGGTGTGTTTCGGTACCTGATGACTAGAGTTGCAGCACAGAATGTTCGCCCGACTGCTGTGGTGAGCCTGTTCTGCAGACACCGACACACCGAACAGTCCTGCTTCATCGGTCGCGAGACATGTGCTCAAGAGCGGTCACGTGGTTGAAAGAAACAGTGCCTTCCGTGTGTTGTTCAACACACAAAGTAGTCGATTGTTAAAGTTTGCTGAAGCTATTATAATCAACCTTCGTAAGCCGTCCTTGTGCAAGCAGAAAGACATGTTAGTCAGTTTAAAATTACCGTGGTAGACAATCGACATTACTGTGCGAATATGTGTATATTTCAGTTTGAAGGATTTATCTAGTTAATTCACGTAAGTTGTGTGATTTCTGCAGTATGTACCTGACGAGATGCAGCGAAATATGCCAGGCAATAAATCGTGAAATCTATTGTTTGTGTCTTCGTTATTCAAATTCATCACGGGAAAACATTGTTTTGAATAACTACTATTATCATTGCAGTTATTATCATTTCTGTTATTACCCTCAGTATGTTTCTTCTTGTCATTATTATTATTGTCATCATTAGTTATAAAAAAAAAAGCATTTCCCATGTCCCCCCCCCCCCCCCCAACTCGCTCATGGTTGTTGTTGCCTTTACTGATACCCACACCGTTTTGGTTCAAATATTTATCCTGCCTTTACCATCATTGCCCAGAGAGTGATTATCAGGGCATTGGTGTGTTGGGACAAATAGGTTAGAGTGTGGCAAGGGAAACAAAAATGTAAAGATTTCCCTTTCTCTTTGTTACCCCGTTTCACATGTAAATATGTTCAAAGAATGAAATATACTTATGCCACCTACACGCCCATATGCAACGCTTGGTAAATACACGCACACAAATACTGAACACACAGGACGCATGTAACAACACGAACACAAATGCAATCACTACCTTTTCTGCAATGTTCAACTATATACTCCTTGACACCTCCGCCCCCCCCCCCTTTTCCCACCATTTTGCTACTGTTTACGGTTGATGCTGCTGCCGCCCTCACCGTTTGGTTCAAAGAAGCTACTGCCATTCTCTTCATTTCCGAATGGTGATGATGGTATTGGTGGGGTTGGAGCCGATAGGTGAGGGGGGTGGCAGGGAAAAAAATAATGGTATACTATCGTTTTGTTGTTGTTTGTTGTTGGGTTTTCGTTCACAACCCCCCCCCCCCCCCCACCCCCCCTTTCAAATGTACACATTTTGGAAAAAATGTTGTAAAATATGCGCATATGTCACCTACACATCCACATGCAACGCTCTGTAAAAACACGAACAATACACTTTGCAACGACTTTAACACTCAATAAAAGTTTTTAAAACAAAAAACAAAAAAAACTGTGTTTCGAAGCGGTACGCTGGGTTGTGAATTGTGTCCGTAACATCTTCGCACACCGAACCGATCTTTGAGTTTAGTTGCGTCAAGAACAGACATTACAGCTCTCATGACATTTCTGCTATGTCCTCATCTTTGACAGTCAACGAAGAGCTCCAACAGTAACCCTCTGATTATGTGTCTGTCTGGCCTTTACTCGAAGCACCGAGTGTCGGTCGAATTCTCTGGTCACTCCCTGCAGCACCGTTCTCTCTAGGCTGTGGTGATTTTATCTGTTCTTCCAGGCTATACACATGATCCCAAGCGTCTCCGACCACATCTGCCTTATGATGGATGCATCAATACGCCACCCAACAGTGCAGACCCAGTCAATCCTCCCGCCTGTTCGTTTCCCACCACACCAGCATGTTATGGGGACAAGATCCACCAGATGCTTCCTTCTTTGATTTTTGAAATACACTCTACACGAAGCATGCCTGTCTTCACACCTTTCCCGGCATGCTCTGTGGGTGCATTACAATTGGAACATGTATGTGCGGTTTCTCAGTGGAGCGGCGCTTTGACTGCCTCCACCACCATCATGTCAGGCTCTCCTGCACCAAACACCGTCCATCAAACTTCGTTACCAACTCCCGGGCACTTTATTTCAAGATACAAGAACCGATTACTTGATATTATTTTTCCCTCCATACTTTACAGTTCTCTACTTTTCGCCCTCTGAAATTCGTGTTATAACGTAAGTAGACCCGCAAATCACGGTTTATGTAGACGTCTAGACTTGTTCTAGTATGTGTTATTAAACTTAGCTTCCATTTTACGTACACTGTGTTTTTTAAAAAAAAAGGGGGGGGGGGGGGTTTACAGGGAGAAAATAAGAAAGGATGGGGGGGGGGGATGACTTTCTGAACATTTGGTGAAGGGGTGCATGGGCCAAACAAGGTTGAGAACCACTGGTGTAGAAATTTACACCACCTGGGCACGAATTGTCGTGAATCAGTTGTTGCTCCTGCCCTGATGGTTTGTGAACATGTCTCTTATGATTCTCCTCCTGTCTTTCACCCCCCCCCCCCACCCCAACGCATACCAAGCCCTTTGTTGACTTGTTATTCATAGGTTGTTGGTGTTTTTGTTTGCGCTGGCTCGCTATCAACTCAAGCGTAGTCCATACACGTTACTTCTAGTAGAGCTGGATTGAATTTTGCGTATGGATTAGCTTTCCCTATTAGTGTCCCTCGCCATCACGCGAACCCACTCCGACTTCAATGGTATCATAGGTTGTATTTTTCAGCTTGTTTGTCTATGGGCTGAAGTAGCTAGTGTAATGCCACACCTCAATAGTTGCCTCTTAGGACAAGCATGCTAGGTTACAGTGTTGGGTTTCAATGTTTCTATTCTTAACTTCCATTATAATCCCAGTGAACAGGTACTTTGCTTTTTTTCCCTTCTTTTAAACAACCAACACCAAGGACAATGTGGTTCTCTCATCTGTTTATATGTCTTCTCTCTTCACCTTTCTTGCTATCCACTTCTGTGCACACTGACTTGTGTTTCCCGTTGTAACTGACATGGCATTCATGTGGCACATTATGTATGATCTTAAACCAAAAACCATCCAGGCATTTGTTGCGAGGCAGTTGCCTATTAGGGTTCTGTGATGTGTAAGGGTCATGACATGTTGTAGGCCTGCATGCAATGAGGAATGAGCGGCCAGTCTTTCCCTCAACATGCTATTCCATATTGTTATATGCTCATCTTTTGTACTATTAAGTTTGATGCCACTTCATTTCAACATGTACAATATTACTATACAATATGATATTTTATTGCTATATAATTCCTACTGATTACATATTTACTTGATGTCTGCTAGTATTATCATATTGCATTGGCATTAATATACTTTAGAATGTACAGATTTATACGTATCATACAATGTTTCCATTTTTCTGTGGTGCTCATGAAAGTTGTCAATGTAGATGTGTGTGGTTGAGAGTGTGTTAGTTAATGTGAGAGATTGTGTGGGTGTATGTGTGTGAGTGGCCTTTATTGAGCATGAGACAGCGAAAGAGAGAGAGAGAGAGAGTGAGAGAGAGAGAGACAGAGAGAGAGAGAGAGAGAGAGAGAGAGAGAGAGAGAGAGAGAGAGAGAGAGAGAGAGAGAGAGAGAGAGAGAGAGAGAGAGAGAATCATGAACAATTGAATGCTTTTTAGTGTGTTTGTGATTGTAAGCTAATATGTGTGTGTGAGGAGTTAGTGGGTGTGTGAGTATATGACTGGGTGAGTATTTGTGTAAAGGATGTGTGTGTGTGTGCACATATGCACGTATGTATGTATGTGGGTGGATGGATGGATGGATGGATGGATGGATGGTGGGTGGGTGGATGGATGGATGGATGGATATGGATGTATGTATGTATGTATGTATGTATGTATGTATGTATGTATGTATGTATGTATGTATGTATGTATGTATGTATGTATGTACTATGTATGTGCGTGTGTATATGTGAGTGAGTGAATGAGAGAGAGCGAGAGAGAGAGAGAGAGAGAGAGAGAGAGAGAGAGAGAGAGAGAGAGAGAGAGAGAGAACGAACGAACGAACGAACGAACAGACTTATTTTCAAAGGGTAACAAATTGGGCACGCAGGCCCGTCTTACATTCGGCCCTTCCACTCACTCAGCTTTCTTTCATCAACAGTGCATAGGAAAAAAAACATTGTCACATGAATTTTGTAAACATAAACAATGCATATTACTATGTTATGAGACACATCCACCACCCACCCACACATCCCCCATTCACTCCAACTCCCCCACCCAACCACACACATAACCCACACACACATACATTTTTCCCTTCCATCCACCACATCCCTACACCTACACATCTCCCCACCCACACACACCTCTCACCCACCACACATCCCATCCACCCACACCCCAAGCACACATACATTCAATAACCCACACATCCCCCACCTTCACACATCTCCCCACCCACTCACATATCCTCTACCCGTCCCATTACCCACCAACAATCACTCACCCACATATCCTCCTCCACCCACACACCTCCACCCACCCAGCCAAACACACATTCCTCAGCCACACACACATCTCCCCGTCAACTCACATATTCCACACCTACCCACACACAAATTCCGCACCCACCCACATAATCTCCCATCTCCCCCAGCCCACACACAGATCCCGAGCCCACACCTACAAACATCCCCCACCATCTCCTAACCTGCACACACTCACCCGCCCACATATCCTCTACCCACCCACACATCCTCTACCCACCCATCCCCCAACCAAACATCCCTTAACCACACACCCTTACTCATATACAATCACCCACCCACACATCCTCTACCCAACCACACATCCTCCATCCACCCATCCCCCAGCCACACATCCCTTAACCACACATCCCTACCCATATATACACACATCCCCACCCACGTACAATCTCCCCACCCATACACACATCCCTCCCACACATCCCCACCTACCAACACATCCCCCATTCACAAACACACACCTCCCATCCACGCACACACAATCCACACACACATCCCCAACTCATACACTCATCCCCAGACACACGTTCTTATTCCTCAACCACTAACACCCACTCATCCCTTACCCACTCATCAACACATACATCTCCTATCTACCCACCCACACTCACACACCCCAACCACCCATCAAAGCACATATCCCCACCCTCACACACATCCTTCACCCACCCGAAAACCCAACCACGCCTTCACCCACCCACACACACATAATTTATACACAACCAGCTCCCCCACCCCACACAACACCACACCCACACACATCCCAAAGACACATCCCTCACCCACATACACACATCTCCCCACACATCTCCTTCCCATCCACA
>JACEFZ010021607.1:0-90000 GCA_014155875.1 Cepaea nemoralis | reverse complement strand
GAATAGTCTATGGAATGTTATGCAGGAATTTGGAATACCAAGGAAGTTAATTAACATGACCAAACTATGCATGGAAGATACTTATAATATAGTAACATATAAAGGCAGGAAATCAGACCCCTTCCAAATAACATCTGGCTTGAAACAGGGTGATGCACTATCGCCGCTACTCTTCAATCTGGCTCTAGAGAAAGTTGTAAGGAAGGTAAAGGAGGAATGTGATATTGGAGGAACATCCAAGCTGCTTGGTTATGCAGATGATATAGATATTATAGGGCAAAGTGAACAAAAGACATTAGAAATATTGACTCACTTAAAGGAAAAAGCCCAACAGATGGGGCTGGTTATCAACCAAGATAAGACAGAATATATGGTAATTTCAAGAGACGGAATGGCTAAAAACTCTGGCCACATACAAATAGATAATATGACCATTAAAAGAACGGAAACATACAAATACCTGGGTACAATCTTCAACTGCTCCAACATCATAAGGGAAGAAATACAAACTAGAATCAACTCTGGAAATAAGATATACTATGCACTACAACATCTACTAAAATCAAAGGCGCTATCTCGTAACACCAAAATCACAATATACAAAACACTGATCAGACCAGTTGTGCTGTATGGCTCTGAAACCTGGAGTACAACGAAAGGAGACGAAGCCTTGTTACAAACCTTTGAGAACAAAATTTTAAGACGCATCTTTGGACCCATTAGGGATACACAAAGTGGAGAGTGGAAAAGAAGAAGTAACAAAGACATTTATGATTTGTTTAAGTCCCCGCTAATCACTGGTATCATGAAGGCTAATAGACTACAATGGCTGGGGCATATAGAAAGAATGGAAGATAATAGGGAAACAAAACTCGCTTACACTCAGGAAATAAATGACCGTAGACCCCGAGGTAGACCAAGAAGGCGGTGGAGAGATAATATACATACAGACCTACAAGCACTTGGAATCAACGACTGGCAAGAGAAGGTCCACCAGAGAGACGAATGGAGACAGATTGTATTTGCAGCAAAGAACCTCAATGGCTCGGAATGCTGAAGAAGAAGAAGAAGTGCTTTATGCTAGAAACCAGACGTATAGCGCGGTTTTGAAGCGAACACAATCGTTTCATATTAGATTTAGGGCAACCATCCCAGACTGTGGAACAATAATCGAGAGGTGATTGGATATAGGATGCATAGAATATTTTTCGTGTGCTTTCATCCAAAAAGTGTTGAATTTTAGCAAGTTGGTAAACTTTTTGTGCTATTCTCTTGGTAAGGACGTGAACATGAGGGCTCCAGTTTAAATGTCTGTCAATTAAAAGACCTGATGTTTTATGTTCATTTACATTAATTATAGGTAACGTGTCCACGTGGAGCTCGAGCGGTGTCCCAGTTATGGCTAGGGTCTGTAGTTTTTGTCTGGTCGTTATTAGTATGGATTTGGTTTTGTCGATGTTAATTAACATGCGATTTTCATTGCTCCATCTACTAAGGTTGTCAAGTTCGTTTTGTAAAGAGCTCTCTAAGTCACAAAGGCTCTCTTGACTTGTGTAAATAGTA
This sequence comes from Cepaea nemoralis, assembly GCA_014155875.1. Taxonomy (NCBI): domain Eukaryota; kingdom Metazoa; phylum Mollusca; class Gastropoda; order Stylommatophora; family Helicidae; genus Cepaea; species Cepaea nemoralis. Next base: position 88,437 of record JACEFZ010021607.1, on the reverse strand, counting down.
CAGTCGTCCGCAAATAGGTCACACGAAGTATTGAGGTATAAAGGAAGATCGTTAATATACACTGCAAAAAGCAGCGGACCTAGTATTGAGCCCAGAGGCACCCCAAAATTAAGTTGTGTGGGTCTTGATAGACAGTTATTGAAGGACACTACTTGTTGTCTGTCAGATAAAAATGACGTAATTAGGTTCACCATGTTGGTGCTAGTCTTCATGTGTTTTAATTTTCTAATTAAAATATCATGATCTACCATATCAAAGGCTTTTTTAAAGTCTACAAATACTGCTCCACAAATGTTGCCACTGTTGATACAAAGATGCCAGTTATCGGTCATTTTTGTAAGGGCACTATGGCAAGAATATTTAGGTCGAAACCCAGATTGACTGTCAATTATTAGATCGTTGTTAATTAGATGATGTAGTGTTATTTTATGTATGTGTTTTTCTAATGGCTTTGATAGCGACGATAGTAAGGAAATAGGTCTAATAATTACCCAAGACGCTAATATCAGTTGAGCCATTTTTAAGTAGAGGATACACTTTAGCAACTTTAAAGGCAGATGGAAAGTAGTTTTTGGACAGGCACTGGTTATATATGAACGTTAAGGACTCACTAATAATAGGTGCAGCACACCGAAGAATTTTATTACTGATACCATCTAGGCCTTCTGAACTTGTTGCTTTGAGATTCAAGAGATATTTATATACTTCTGCAACAGACATTAAGGGAATCTCAGGGGGAATATTTCTAGAGCACTTCCCTTCACAGAATGATGGAGAGCCCTCTAAGAACATTGTGTGGAAGGTTTAACAAATAAAATGACATACATCAAATACGAGACCAACAGGAAAAACAGTTTTATTATTATAATTAGTATTATGAGCTGTGCCAGTACAAACTGGCAACATGTGTACACCAGACAGTTGTATATGCGTAGGCAACATGTGTACACCAGACAGTTGTATATGTGTAGGCAACATGTGTACACCAGACAGTTGTATATGTGTAGACAACATGTGTACACCAGACAGTTGTATATGTGTAGGCAACATGTGTACACCAGACAGTTGTATATGTGTAGACAACAATGTGTACACCAGACAGTTGTATATGTGTAGACATCATGTGTACACCAGACAGTTGTATATGTGTAGGCAACAATGTGTACACCAGACAGTTGTATATGTGTAGGCAACAATGTGTACACCAGATAGTTGTATATGTGTAGACAACAATGTGTACACCAGACAGTTGTATATGTGTAGGCAACATGTGTACACCAGACAGTTGTATATGTGTAGGCAACAATGTGTACACCAGACAGTTGTATATGTGTAGGCAACATGTGTACACCAGACAGTTGTATATGTGTAGACATGTGTACACCAGACAGTTGTATATGTGTAGACAACAATGTGTACACCAGACAGTTGTATATGTGTAGACAACAATGTGTACACCAGACAGTTATATATGTGTAGGCAACGTGTGTACACCAGACAGTTGTATATGTGTAGGCAACAATGTGTACACCAGACAGTTATATATGTGTAGGCAACGTGTGTACACCAGACAGTTGTATATGTGTAGACAACATGTGTACACCAGTTGTACACGTGAAAGCACCTGGTGACTGAGAATTCCGCTGACAACAGGACACTGAGTGCTGAGATGGAGGTACTGATATGTCAAACACAATGACATGTCACTCAGTGCAAACAAACAGGACATTCACTGGTTACATGGGAAGACACTTACTGCTAGGACAATCAATCACCAACCCTGAATTATGAGTTACACAGGTTTGATGCAAGGACACACCTAACATCCTGTACCCAGAAAATTAAGTCATGCGATCCAACACAAAGATTTTGCTAAGAATTATCATGCAAAGAGTTAGGAAGAAAATACAACCTGAAATAGGAGAACAATGTGGGTGTGTGGAAGGCAAGGGTACAGTAAATGCTGTGTATATTATAACCGTAATCGAACGTTCTATAGAAGTAAACAAGGATCTACACCTTTGCCTTATTGACTATACAAAGGCTTTCGATAAAGTGAGACATGTCGACATGATAAGGATGCTTGAAGATCTACAAATTGATGGAAAAAGACCTTAGACTTGTAAAAAAACATATATTGGAAACAAGCTGACATAAGAGTTGATAATGAAGTAGGTCAAAATCAGCCTTTTAAGAGGCGTGAGACAGGGATGTGTAATGTCTCCAGATCTGTTTTCCCTGTACAGTGAAAGTATTTTCAGAAATATAGAAGATATGGAAGGATTCAACATTGGGGGACGACACATCAATAACATTCGATATGCAGATGATACAGTCTTGATTGCAGACAATGAACAGGACCTGCGACATTAAGTAGATGCGGTTGTTGCACACAGTGAACAACTAGGGTTAGAATTAAATTGTAAGAAGACACAGATTATGGTCGTCACTAGGAATAAAGAAATACCATAATGTAATATTCAAGTAAAAGGGAATATTCTTCAACAAGTGAATCGGTACAGCCATCTCGGAACAGTCATAACATCTGATGGGAGATGCCTTAAAGAGATTAGAACAAGAACTGCCATTGCGAAGGTAGCCTTATGCAAGACGAAAAAGAAACAGACCAATAAAAAGATATCAAATGAAACGAGAAAAAGAGTGTTGAATTGCTACATAGAACCTGTACTTTTATATGGATGTGAAGCGTGGACAATGAGCAGACAAGCTGAAAAACATCTGATGGCTGTGGAAATGTGGTTTCTGAGGAAAATGCAAAGAATACCATGGACAGACAGAAAAACCAATGAATAAGTCCTACGAGAAACAAATGAAGATCGTAAACTGATTAGAGACAATAGACGTAGACAGTCAAAATTCTTTGGGCATGTTATGAGAAGAAATGAATTGGAGAACTTGGTGACAACTGGCAAGATCGAAGGGAAGAGATCAAGGGGAAGACCAAGAAGTAAATACCTGGATGGCTTGGCCACGTGGCATGGTCGAGACAGAAACACGGAGCTGATCCACGACTTTGGTGATCGAGTGAGATGGCAAAACATGACCGCCCACGCTTATCGGTATGGCACATAATGGATGGATCCAACATCAGTGAACTGCGTGATGATACAGAACAAGTGAAGTTACTGTTGTAGTAATGTAGTAAGTAAAGGACAAGTGAAGTTAGTGTTGTAGTAATGTAGTAAGTAAAGGGTAAGTGAAGTTACTGTTGTAGTAATGTAGTAAGTAAAGGGCAAGTGAAGTTACTGTTGTAGTAATGTAGTAAGTAAAGGGCAGGTGAAGTTACTGTTGTAGTAATGTAGTAAGTAAAAGGCAAGTGAAGTTACTGTTGTAGTAATGTAGTAAATCAAATCAAATCAAATAAACTTTATTTTAAAAGGGTCACAAATTGGGCACGCAGGCCCGTCTTACATTCGGCCCTTCCAATCACCCATTATACATTCACATAGGAAGAAAAAAAAACACATTGTGAAATTAATGTTGTAAAGGAAAAGTGAAGTTACTGTTGTAGTAATGTAGTAAGTAAAGGACAAGTGAAGTTACTGTTGCAGTAATGTAGTAAGTAAAGGACAAATGAAGTTACTTCCTGGCACTTTCCGCACCCTGGCTCCCGCCTGTGTTGTGCTATAAACAAGAAACTGACTTTACAACAGTACCCTGGCTCCCCTCTTAGTTGTGCTATAAACAAGAAACTGACTTTACAACAGTACCCTGGCTCCCCCCTTAGTTGTGCTATAAACAAGAAACTGACTTTACAACAGTACCCTGGCTCCCCTCTTAGTTGTGCTATAAACAAGAAACTGACTTTACAACAGTACCCTGGCTCCCCCCTTAGTTGTGCTATAAACAAGAAACTGACTTTACAACAGTACCCTGGCTCCCCTCTTAGTTGTGCTATAAACAAGAAACTGACTTTACAACAGTACCCTGGCTCCCCCCTTAGTTGTGCTATAAACAAGAAACTGACTTTACAACAGTACCCTGGCTCCCCCCTTAGTTGTGCTATAAACAAGAAACTGACTTTACAACAGTACCCTGGCTCCCCCTTAGTTGTGCTATAAACAAGAAACTGACTTTACAACAGTACCCTGGCTCCCCTCTTAGTTGTGCTATAAACAAGAAACTGACTTTACAACAGTACCCTGGCTCCCCCCTTAGTTGTGCTATAAACAAGAAACTGACTTTACAACAGTACCCTGGCTCCCCCCTTAGTTGTGCTATAAACAAGAAACTGACTTTACAACAGTACCCTGGCTCCCCTCTTAGTTGTGCTATAAACAAGAAACTGACTTTACAACAGTACCCTGGCTCCCCCCTTAGTTGTGCTATAAACAAGAAACTGACTTTACAACAGTACCCTGGCTCCCCTCTTAGTTGTGCTATAAACAAGAAACTGACTTTACAACAGTACCCTGGCTCCCCTCTTAGTTGTGCTATAAACAAGAAACTGACTTCACTTTTGTATCAGAGGGGGGAAAAACGATATATATATCAGGGACACAAACCTGCTGCCTTGCAGGCAGGCTGGAGTCAAAAATGGGTAGCTATGATTGTCATCGTCTTGCTCATGTCTAGGTATCTGAGCTCGGGTTCACACAGGCAACAATAACTCCGTTCAATATAATATCGAACATTTATTGTATTTCAATATACAGTGCGTTGGCGCAGTGGGTTAATAAGCCCGCGCTGGATTGCATATCACAGATAGTTAACATCGTCACACATAGTTATCATAAACATTCTAGCAAACTATCTAGCCTATGTCTATATATCTATTGATATCTATTGAGTCCCTCTAAGGCAGGCCCTGTTGTCTCTCTGAAGTCCGTCTGTCCTCTGCCGGTCCACACGTGTCCCAATCCGACACGGGTGGTAACTCTGTCCGAGTTCCTCGTGGACCCCGCAATAGGCGGGCCACATCAGTGTCCACGGGACCATGGACTCAATGACCAGTCCTTCGAGAAGGCTCTAGATTACTCTGGCCTTCGAGTGACTCACTTCTATCCCTTGGGCGGGAGTTGCAGCCCTTTAATTAATATCTATAAATGTGAGGCGGTGACAGGATTCCCCCCTCTCCCCTGATATGATGGTTTGTTATAGGGTAATTAAATCCGCTCTAATTCTGTCACCGAATCACATAAAGTCGGTGTTTGTAGTTTGGTGGACGGTAACCTGGTAACCTACATACTGGCATAAAAAATCATGTATTCTCTCATACACCACTTCTCTGATTTGGTGAAGAGATCACTCTCTCTCTCTCCTGTGTCCTTAAAAATGCTTATCTGACCGAAGTTACGTGACGTTTAGTAGTTGTGTTTACAACCCGTCCTTCTCATAGTACCCCACTGATACCAAGACAATTAACCTCTGTATTAAAGAGGATTAACAAGACCGAAGTCCTGGCTAATTAAGTACACCTTCAAATCTTGATCTGTGTGTGCATTTCAATACACTTTTACTCTCGTATGTTGTATAATGCTAAATATGTAGTTACGTTGTTATTTTATCCCCTCAGACTACATGTGTCCCTGTTGGCTTGTTAGTGTGTTGACTAATAAGTTGCTGCTTCTAATAAAGTGACTGTATTTTAAATTGATAGTGTTCAGTTTTAAGTTTTGTGTAAAGTGTATGCTGAATGTGTGGCTTATTTCCAAGCGTCACGAATTGGGATAACCTCAATCATGAATTACTCCAATGTGTGCAATACATGATCAGGCATTCCAAGTAGTGGTGCTTAGATGTATCCTAACTACTAAACTAAGTATATTAAACTAACTACTAAACATGTATGAACAATTTAGACAAGTCATGCAATTTTACATGAAAGACTCAGACAAATTAAAATAAATACGTTTTGCGTACAATTTGTCCGCTCAGTATATCGTTCTCTGATTTAATTCATTCACGCTGTCATTCACTCACCTTTCATTCAAAATAGTATTTGGTTAAAATATATAATTAAAGTTGAGGTAAGTGTTATTGCCCTTAGAACAAATGGAATAGGCGATATTTGCCCTTTAAGAAAATACGTACTTTTTGTACGATGACTCAAAAATGGGTTATAATTTACACAGAGACAATTGTATAGGACGGTCCTTTAGCCTATGAATGGAACCGCCTGTAATATTATAGTAGAATATGTACAAATTACAGGTTAACACATTTTATATACATAATTAATGCAAATATAATACATATTTAATACTAAAGTAATTAATTAATTAAGTAACTAAATCCAACGATGATGTGCGCATTGTCCTCCTGTTGTTAGCGTGTAGTGCCATGAATGTTAAAGTTAGTATGGCTGTTTCTTGAGTGTTGTAGTCGAAGTAGTTCTGTTTCGGCTGTTTGCAAAGTCTCGTAGCAACAGCAAGTATGGATTGTTCTCAATGTCCCGTATAAAGTGTTCTTACAGTATTCAGAGTCAGTTCACTGGTTGATATCATTGGTTGAAACACAGTTAACGTTTCTTGCTCGGATCGTTCTAGAGCTTGGGCACTTGATAGTTTAGCTCTTAAAGTATAGCTCTTAAAGTATAGCTCTTAACGTTTCATGTTCGTGGGTGTCGTAAGTAACCTATTCACTGAGGTGTTATTACTTCTAAATGAAAGTACTCTAGCAGGTGTAGAGTTACGCTGTTATATGAAACAGACTAAAATATCACAGTTTCTAGTATGGCGAATGGTTGATGTGCCAAATGTTATTCTACTGGCGCATTCGTTTGCCGTGATAAAAGGTCAGCAATAATGTTGTCGGTGCCTCTGATATGGCGGATTTCGAAGTCGAAATCTTGAAGAAGACACCATCTTTTTAAACGATGGTTTTTCGGTGACCCTTGCTTAAGGACCAACAATGGTGAATTGTCAGTGAGCACAACAAAGTGGCTACCTAAGAGGAACTTAGATAATCTCAATACACAAAATAGTAGACTTAAAGCCTCCAATTCCACTGTAGCATACCGGATCTCTGCCTTCTTTAGTTTACGGCTTACGTAGAGAATCGGGTGTCTCACTCCATCCACTTCTTGCATTAAACATCCTCCTATTGCGATAGCACTCGCATTTGTGGTCAAAATAAAGGGTAAATTTATGTTGGGTAATCGTAAGACTGGTGGATTAGAAAAAATACGTTTCAATCTACACATTGCATCGTCTAAGCTGGTACTTTTACAAATTTTTGATGGATGATCTTTAGTTAACATATCAGAAAAGACTGAGGTAAGTTCTGCCCAATTTGGTATAAATTTAGAATAATAGTTAATAAGACCTAGTAAACTTCTAATTTGTTTCTTTGTGGTAGGCACTTCTAGATTGAGAATCTTCGATACAATTTTATCATCTGTCAACAATTTGCCTTCAGAAATTCTATGACCAAGGAAGTCTATTTGTTTATAGCCTAATTCAACCTTGGAAGGTTTGATAGTAAGTCCAAAAAGAGAGATTTGGTTGAAGACTTGTTTGAGTGTAAGTAAGTGAGAAGTCATATTAGAAGAATGGATGCATATATCATCAATATAAGCTTGAACATCTTTAATTCCGTGTAATAGTAATCTAGTTAATCTAACAAATGTGGCTGGCGCGTTCTTGAGACCAAATGGAAGATATAGCCATTCGTACAAACCGAGGGGTGTTGCGAATGCTGTTATATGTCTAGAAGCAGGGTGTAGTGGCACTTGCCAATATCCTTTCGCTAAATCAGTCTTAGAAAATAAGGATGATTGAGACATATTTAAGATGAGATCTTCACAACTGTTCATTGGCTCTGCATCCGTGGTGGTTCTTGTATTTAATACTCTATAGTCGATGCACAAACGGATTGTCTGGTCCTTCTTTTTCACCAGGACAATCGGTGAAGAATATTGAGACATAGATTTTTGAATTATTCCATTTTTCTCTAAATCTAAAATTTCTTTGTCTAAATTTGCTCTGTAATGGAGAGGAATAGAATATGGTCTACATTTGACCGGTGTCAGATCTGTCAGCACAATTGAATGTGCTATTTTGTCAGTGCGTCCAGGTTTGTTAGAAAAGATAGATTTATACTCGTCAAGGAGAGTCAAAATGTCTTGTCGCTGTTGTTGTGTCAAAGTGTCAGAGATTTGTATGTCATTTATACTCCCGTCGTCAGTCATAATAGGTACTGGGATTTCAGTATTGTCTACGTCTGTCTGATTTATCACAGATGCTACTGTTTGTAAATTGTCCTCAATGTCATTGTCGTCGTCGTCGAGATTAATCGTTGTCAATATGTCGTCGACTTGGTCGTCGTTGTCGTTATCACATATTGTCGGTAAAGTCCATGTGTCTTCGTCGTCTTTGTCGTCATAAGAATGCGTCGTTAATGATGCTTCGTTTGTCAAGGTGTCATTCAGTTGGGAAATTGTCGTTTCGTTTCTGTCACCAGTTAGCTGCGTCTGCTCACTTGTCTCAATGTCCTGTCTAGCATAGTATGGTTTCAACATATTTACATGGAATATTTTCAACTTTCCATTTAAAGAGATTTCGTAATCAACTTCCGAAATTCTTCTAATAATCTTAAAAGGTCCCTGCCAAGAGGTTGATAGTAAATCTCTTTTGTCAGGAAGCAGTAGTAAAATATCCTGACCTGGATTTAGTACAATTGTTTTTGCACCTCTGTTGGCGTACTGCCTGTACTTAAAACTTTTCTCCTGTAGTGATGTTCTGGCCAGTATACAGGAACGTATGATTTTGTCTCTGGTGTCAGTGACTAAATCATAGGTAGAAATGGGTAGTTGGATATTTACAGGTTGTGATATGATATCTTTGTAAATAGTGAGAGGTCCTCTTGGGTTCGCTCCATACATCAATTCGAAGGGAGAGAACCCTGTACTTGATTGCGGGACTTCTCTATATGCGAACAGCACCGTTGGGAGGAGTATGTCCCAATCGGCTGGATTTTCAGCTGTCACTTTAGATAGCATATGTTTCAGGTCCCCATTTAGTTTCTCGCAGATACCATTTGCGGCCGGTCGATAGGGACTGGTGAAACATTGCTTGATGCCTAGTAACTTAGTTACCGATTGAGTGGCATTCGATATGAACTGGGTTCCTCTATCAGAAATTATTTTCTCCGGGAAGCCAAAACGGGAGAAAATATTTAATAATATGTCCGTCACATCCTTAGAGGAGATAGATCTTAATGGAAGCATTTCTGGCCATCTCGTACATACATCAATAAGAGTAAAAATATATCTATTCCCTTTACTTGAAATGTGATTCAACGGACCTACTAGGTCAACTGCCACGATTTGGAAAGGCCTCGAGGCAGTTGTCGTTGATTGGACTTCTGCCGTAGGGTTTTTCCCCTTTTTCACCAGTTTCTGACATATATCACAAGATCTACAAAAGGTTTTTATATCTTGGCAAAATTTTGGCCAATAAAACTGGGTCAGGACCCTAGCCCTGGTCTTTTCGTACCCCATATGACCTCCAAAAGGTGAGTCATGGGCTATCTTTAGAACTTTGTCTCGATGTGCTTGTGGTAACACTACTTGCTGTATCGTGGTCTGCTTTGTTGTGTATAATCTAGTTAAGATATTGTTCTGTAGCCTAAATGTCCACGATGCGTTCTTAGTTAATTTTGGTTTAAGTCCTACTAACTTAAAATATGGTGAAAGTGTAGGATCTGCTTTCTGTTCATTTCCAAAATTAGTGTTGGTAGAGTTTGGTGCTATAATTTCTAGTGATTCCTGCAGTTGGTCGGTGTTGGTTTTATGGGTTGTCTGTCGTGTTATTGCATTTGTGTGTTGTGTGTGTTGTTGCACATCTACAGGCTTGGTACTTGGTAGATCGGTAGCATCCTCAATTCGAGGTTTTAATTTGGTTGTATCACTTACAGATTCGACCGCCCCTGCATTGTACACCTCGGTGAATTCTTTCTGAATTACTTCAGTGGTTGTCTCCCTTGGTCTTTTGGCAGATTGAGACAAGCATGAATGGTGTTTCTCTTTAGAATCGCTGTTTGGGTGGTGGATATTGTTTCTATGCTCCCAATCTCTATCATTTTAAGAGCACGGTTGTATGTTGGGCAGGTTCCCAAGTATATCAGCGACCGGATTTTCAAGGACAGCACACAATACTCGTCCTGATATGAACGGGGTTCGAATTTCGACAAGAGCAAGGGGGTATTTCTCTATAGTGCCTGAGAATGTGCGACAAGTCACATGTTTGTCTGTATAGTCTTTCCTGTCTATTAATGTTTTCTTAATCCCACAGAGCGTTGCGCCGGAATCCCGAATTAATGTGCACTTTTTGTTATTTACAAACCCTGTTGAAAAAACTAGCTTGCCTGTAGATGACAAGGCAGCGTTGGCTGTTTCATTCGAAATAGGGATAGTGTGGCCACATAGTAATGTTGTGTCAAGTTGGAACTTCGTACAGGTGTTACACTTACTGTCTGTAATGGTGTCAATAATTTGTACAGCATTTCCAAGCTCACTTACATTTTCGTTTTGATTGTCACAATCATTCAGTGATTCAATCTCTTCGTCTGATGACGTTTCCACTAATGCAGCATTGGCCTGTTTTAATATCTTTCGGCCTTCACAAAAGCGACTATAGTGCCCACAGCTACTGCAAAAAAAAACATTTGACCGCTCTCTGGTAAGCATTGCGTTTATTCTTCTGCTTCTCCAACATCATTTTGAGGTGGTGAGGATAGTTCGGCGATTTATCGCACATCGCGTATTGGTCGTGATTCAAACTACAATATTGGCATTTCACTGGTTTACTGCCATTTGATCACGGTTTAAATTTACTTTCTGTTGGTTTCGAATATCTAGTATTTACTACTGCTGCTGCTGTATCGTTTTGACTTGAGTTTAAATGAAAAATGTCTCTGTTTGCTGTGAAAAATGCATTCCCCTTGGACTCGATTTCCTGAATACTTTTACAGTCCATTTGTTTCAAGAACTTAGCAAAAGGTGTAGGGATTGTACTCACTATCTTGTCAATAATAATAAGTTCTTTAAGTTTGTCATGGCTGTTGTTAGTTTTAGCCGAGTTAATCACTTTGTACACACATCTTGTACTGTACTGACATAATCTATAAAGGTTTGATTTGGTTGTGGGGATAGTTTGGCAAACTGTTGTTGGTAACCTGCAGTATCTAATGAGAAATGTTGGAGAATGCGCTGTTTTAAATAGTCATAATCTTTTCGCATTTCCTGTGGCACTGTCTCTATTACTTTTAAAGGTTCCAGAGCTAAGTTTCTCATTAAAATAAATGCCCAATCTGATTTTATGATCTTATGGTAGGACATTAGACACTCAAAATTTTCCAAGTATGCACTGATGGAATCCCCTGAGCAGAATGCCTTCACGAGGCCTTTATACTTGTTATATTTTTGTTCTTCCTCTTTGCTTCTTAGCTTATTCACAGATATTTCTACGTTGGACTCAATCTCCATCTGTTTTAGTTTTATTTGTGTATCGGCATTCAATTGGGCTAGTTTGGCCGCCGCCTCAAGCTCCATTTGTTTCTCTTGAGACTGCAACTGCATCTTCCTCTCTTCTGCCTCAATTTGCTTTTTCTTTTCTTCTGCATCAATTTGCATTTTCTTTTCTTCTGCCTGTACTTGCCTTTGTTTTTCTTCTCGTTCTATCGCTCTTTCTTCACGGGCAATGTTTTCTGCGTGCGTCTTCTGTGCCCATTCTGACAGTTTCTCTTCTTTATAACCTAATTTGATTCCTTGCTCAATGCATTTATCTAAAGTAGACATTTTGTCTTTTAATTGTTGTTACTTTTAATGAAGTTAAATCCCTTAGAAAAATGTTGGGGAGTAGAAAATTTAGTTATCTCCCTTACTTATTACATGTGCAAATCCAAATGCAAGGTTATGTTGGTTACAAGGTCATGAATATACAAACAAATCAATGCAAAACAAAATGATACATTGATGGATGGTGAGAAGTACCGCTTAGGGTTGCAATGGGCATGATATGAAACTTAGCTTTTAATCCCAGAACTTGCGGATGTTGTCTTGTACTCTCGCCACTGTTGGATAGTTTACATAGGTTACACACCACACAACTCGCGGAACAATCTGCTCGTAGAATGAGAAAACATTAGTAACAGTCAAAAAATGTCACAGTCATGTCAAAAATAGTTTATAGTAATCACAATAATGAGAGACTCACTGCTGAGGGACTCAGATTAATACTACTTTATCGCTAGATAGCTGCTAATATTTTAAACTTGTAAAGTTATCAATTTGTTGTACAAAAATCAATTTGCTATACAGAAATCAATTTGATATAATTAATTTATTGTTTTTACTTGGCAATAAATAGCTGTGTAACATTAGATCTTATGCCAAAACCGGAGAATAAGCCCCCAAAAAGCCTGTCATCGTCTTGCTCATGTCTAGGTATCTGAGCTCGGGTTCACACAGGCAACAATAACTCCGTTCAATATAATATCGAACATTTATTGTATTTCAATATACAGTGCGTTGGCGCAGTGGGTTAATAAGCCCGCGCTGGATTGCATATCATAGATAGTTAACATCGTCACACATAGTTATCATAAACATTCTAGCAAACTATCTAGCCTATGTCTATATATCTATTGATATCTATTGAGTCCCTCTAAGGCAGGCCCTGTTGTCTCTCTGAAGTCCGTCTGTCCTCTGCCGGTCTACACGTGTCCCAATCCGACACGGGTGGTAACTCTGTCCGAGTTCCTCGTGGACCCCGCAATAGGCGGGCCACATCAGTGTCCACGGGACCATGGACTCAATGACCAGTCCTTCGAGAAGGCTCTAGATTACTCTGGCCTTCGAGTGACTCACTTCTATCCCTTGGGCGGGAGTTGCAGCCCTTTAATTAATATCTATAAATGTGAGGCAGTGACAATGATGGACTCAACAAGAGAAATGTTTGCCAGCAATGGAATACACTGGGCCATCAACCTGACAAAACCATAACTATTTTTACCAGCAGTTTGTTATTATTATCACTTTTGACATGTGATCATCTTCCAGTAAAGTGTTATAACACAGTGTATGGGAACACGTGCAAGTCTTTCTGGTGACTGCCGTTTCCATCGACGATGAACTGTATTTTTCGTGGAGGACTTTTGTGTTGGCATTCTGGCGGCGGAACTATGCACAGTGTACCTGTGCGGGCTGTTGGCTTGCCGACACTCCTGTCTATTCCATTGTTCACATGGGGCAGTGAGGAGCATTTTATGATATTCACTGGCACAGGAACGGAGCAATATGGGGACAACCCGTTGCCGTGAAGTTGGAACCACGACTAACTAACTAACTAACGTGCAAGTACTGCTACATCTCTTAGTTTAAATTACATCTGATAATAACAATGTCTACCCTGGAGAAATATCAGCAGAGGATTGATTGATTGATTGATTGAGGAATCAACATCACAGCATTCGGGGCATTCCCATAAGCGCTCCGTCCCCATCCTCAGCAGCCAGCGAAGAGTTCCAACACTAATAGTACCAGTAGCAATCTGATTATATGTCCGTCTCGCCTTTCCTCTGAGCGTTGATCGTCGGCCAGATCCCCTGGTCATTCCTCGCTGTCTCATTCTTGCCAGACCATGGTAATCCATTTGCTCCTCCGAGGTGTGCATGTGCTCCCACAAGCCATGTCATGTATCAATACTCCACCAAGTTCTGCAGAGCCAGCCAATCTTTCCACCTGTTCATTTCCCAGCACACCGGCATGCCCCGGAGAAAAGATCCAGGCGATGCTTGTCACCCGTGACCTCCGAAGCGAAGCAAGCCACTCCGCACGAAGCCTGCCCGTCCTCACCCTCATCAGCATGCATTCTGAGTCAGTTACAATCACGATGTGTGTGTGTGTCGTATTCTCCATCCAGCGGAGAGCCGCAGTGACTGCCTCCACCTCCATTCTTAATCTGGATGTTGTGGTATCATATGCCAGGCTCTCCTGCACCAAACGTCGACCATTAGCTTTGGCTATGAACCCTCAGCCACTTCTCTCACCTCTTGACACCGAACCATCTGTGTAGATAATCACATTACCAGAGTGAGCATTGTCCTGAATTAGTTGCTGGATTTCCACTTCCGTGGCCCCTGCTGGCCACTCCCTACACTCCCAACTTAATGTGATTATAACTCTGCACAAGTCTGACTGCTCCGCTGGCACTCTGACCCACTCCTCTCCATGCCTAATGTTCTCCAAGGGGCACACCTGTCTGATCGTATCCTCAGCCTGAGCCATCCATGATTTCCCTCTTATCAGTCGCTGACCCTTAACTGCGTCCAGCGCCTCATGCACTGGGTAGTCTGTGTCAGCAGCTACTCTGAGGTATGCCTTCGCCTGCATCACCTTGTGCCTACCAGCAACAGTCGGAAAACCAAGGATGTAATGCATACACACTACTGGGGTGTCTCTGGTGCATCCTAGAATGACCCGCATAGCTTCGTTCTGTATGCGCTCTAACTTCACCAGCTGACAGGAGGAAAGAAGAAAGACTTTCAAGCACAAGCTAATGGCAAGAGAAGCAACTTAACACACTCGATATATTCTGACATTTAATCATAATATAATGAACAGACAATCTTACACATTGTGATAAAATAATGATATTATAAAGTCATTCATTCATATAATCACTGAGTCCAGAAAGAAGGAGAAGTAGATGGACAGCAGAAGATGAAGTTGCAGAAGAAACAGCAGAAGTCTGAAACACTTGAATCATGACATGTTAGCTTGGGAATATCACAGACAAATGGCCAGATAAGAGAGGCATCGGCTGTAACAATGCAACATTCAATCAAAGCAATGTTTATGAGGCATACGGTAAATATTTATGACATGTCCAAAGAGGCAAGCTGATTAGAAACTAATCAATGAGTATACAAGCAAATGGCAAGAAAACAATACACAGGTAAATAATGCAAAAAATAAACACTAACAAAAAGTGAATACATTTTCATAGGGAGAATACAATAATTCAGTTTGAGCCAAATTAATAACTGCAACACAACGAAATGGTCAGTATAAGCAGTACAACACTGAAGGCACTTTTGTACAATAACATACATGATAAGGAGGGGATAAGAAACAATACAAGTGACAGAACATGCAACAGAAGAGACTCGAGAATGACAGCAGAACTGACAATGGAAGTGAGAAACTATGGCCGGCCACCAGTATATCAAGCTACTGGTGAGATAATCAAAGGACAAGATGTTGGAGATCTTTCTGACGGACACACATTCTCATGTCATAGAAATTCTATACCCAGAACCAATGAATGTGACAGAAGATGAATGTGACAGAAGATGAATGTGACAGAAGATGAATGTGACAGAAGACCTACAGACCCTGACTTGGAGAGGGGGGCAGACAGTGTCAGTCTTGGGCTGGAGGAAGAGATCAGAGACACATGTCAGGTCACCAGGGATCCAGCTCTCATGGAACTTTGTTGATGTCATCATTATCTCCAGAAGCTGCACATAACCAGTTTGTTCAGGCTGTCGGGGATTTCAGCATTGCTACACAGAATAGCACAGCCCTAGATGATTGGCTCCACAGCTAACTCAGTCCAGCACCAAATCCTGGTAAAGACCACAAACAGATTGGTCATTGCTGAATGATAACATTACAAATCTCTACGGTAAACTGTTGGAGATAGTGGTAGCAAGGAATGAACAAACGAGTGAACTGTATTTTCAAAGGATTAAGAATTGGGTACGCAGGCCCATCGGACAGTCTGTCCTTCTGATCTCAGTGTCTCATACTTGTCTCCGACTGATCTTGTAGGGAGACAAGATGAGATACAAACATGTCCTATCAGATATACTTGCCAGATGTACACCAACTAGGGCTGTGTAGGATCATGAAGAAACAGCGCCTATGATGTTTTAAGAGATTATTTCAACAGAAAAAGTCACCGAGACCCCCAGTCTGCAAGACACATTAACAAATGTGCACTAGGGGCATTGACTGACTGGTCTGCCAAACTATAGAATCAATCTGTGGCTAGTGGACTGGATCACGGCTGCCTGGAAGGAAAGATCAGCTACACTGTTTCAGAACATGGACATCATTATAACCTAGGCCATGATCTCTATGTGTCTCTAAATCTCACCATTGGCAGGAGTGACAATAATCCAACTGGCAGGGCTGGGTAGAACTCCCACATTTGCTACTGTAGTTCTCCTGTACACAATTTGAATAGACACGACATGAGTACAAGCATACAGGAATGACTCATATAATTCTCTTAGTGGTGTCAGATGACCAACTCAACGGCCAATCCTAACAAGGCATGAGTGATGTCATGCTTCTGCAATAACTCCATTCTGAAAACAGACACACCCAGAGTGTTCCTGAAGGGAGAAACCATCAAAGACATGATACCACCATATAGAATGCAAGCACTGGTGGTACTAAATGCACTGCAGGTGCACACATGGAACAACTACACTTAGAACTGTTCCATCAATGGAACCTATCTTAGATAGACTACAGATTCGCTAAGCTCACAATAACAAATTATTGCAGTGTGGCATGTTAGAAGCTACCAAGAGTTTAAACACTGATGTTTGAGACTCAGATGATGAAGGCATTCACTGTGTCCAATTCCCAGCCCAAATCAGATAGCAATAAGCAATGTATGACGTTTATAGGAAGCATGTAATTTGAGCAGTGGGCAGTCGGCAGACAGGAGACATGCAGAGGCCAGTACTGGCAACGACACAATAAATACACAACACAACTCACAGAATACACAACTACCAAGCATGACTCAGAGGCCAGTACTGGCAACGACACAATAAATACACAACACAATAAATACACAACACAACTCACAGAATACACAACTGCCAAGCATGACTCAGAGAATAGTGCTGGTAACGACACAATAAATACACAACACAACTCACAGAATACACAACTGCCAAGCATGACTCAGAGGCCAGTACTGGCAACGACACAATAAATACACAACACAACTCACAGAATACACAACTGCCAAGCATGACTCAGAGGCCAGTGCTGGCAACGACACAATAAATACACAACCAACTCACAGAATACACAACTGCCAAGCATGACTCAGAGGCCAGTGCTGGCAATGACACAATAAATACACAACACAACTCACAGAATACACAACTGCCAAGCATGACTCAGAGGCCAGTACTGGCAATGACACAATAAATACACAACACAACTCACAGAATACACAACTGCCAAGCATGACTCAGAGGCCAGTGCTGGTAACGACACAATAAATACACAACACAACTCACAGAATACACAACTGCCAAGCATGACTCAGAGGCCAGTACTGGCAAAGACACAATAAATACACAACACAATAAATACACAAAGCAACTCACAGAATACACAACTACCAAGCATGACTCAGAGGCTAGTGCTGGTAACAACACAATACAACTCACAGAATACACAACTGCCAAGCATGACTCAGCACCTATGGATATGTTTGGAGTGCAGTAAAGTTCTTAACAATTGTAATATACACCCAGAAATTCAGGAATCATTGATCAGCATTTCTTCTGGCTGGAAGCATTGTCATGAGAAAATAATGTGCAAAATGTAACAAAAATGGATATATGGTTAAAGCAATATCAAAGTAGTATAAGAAACACATCATAAACAAAGTAATATCAAATCACTATAAGAAACATGTTACCACATTATGCTGAATGTATAACCACCAAGGTACATCAAAAGTCACGTCTAATGAAAAAATTAATACTGTAACAACTTATTATCATTCTCCGTAAATGGAAACAATATAAAACAAGTGCATGATTGATATCAACAGAAGAACATGTACAGAAAGTTAATATAAATACTCAGACTAGAAGCTACTATAGCGTGGGAATTTGCTATCAACCAACTTACACAAAATATCTCTGCTATTATGGATAAAATGAGATAATGAAGATGATACATACAGGGAGACTAGAGAATAATTGACATAAAAAGCTTTTTTTCTGGTAGTAAGTGACCTAATGCAGGACAATATCAATTTACAGTGGCATTTATTGTCTAACAGTTGTCACTGTTGAAATGATCTACTTCCTAAATAGCTTCAACCTGTGGGGATATTTGCTGCAATCTGCTTCCACTGTTTTACCATCCTGTAGAATCTGTATTTACCATCTGCTCCCACTGTTTAATTACCTGTAAGAATCTGTGATACCATCTGCTTTCACTGTTTTTTACCCTAAGGATCTTATCCCAGTCTTTTCTATCGGAGGGATATTGTCACACAACTCACCACCACCAGTCTAACCAGCAACATGTTACCATCATCTGTTACCATACAAACACATGAGATAAGTAGCCACAAGTGAGCAGATATTGATACGTACTATGGTGAACATATCTTAAGTGAACAAACACATACAGGTTCTACTGCCGTAACCACGACCAGTGGGCAACAAGCACTAGATCGTTACAAGTAAAACTGAGTTCAATGTCCGTTGCAATCAACCCCAGCTGTTGTTGGCTGTATGTCATTTATTAGCCAACTTTTGGGTTCAGTAGATAAGAGGAGTATTATTTCTCACTTTTTTCTCAGCTGTTACATGCACTTACATGTTTTTTCTTTCTAGATTTAAGTGGAGTAGTTTGCCATTGGTTTGTGAATGGCTGACGTTCAC
Source organism: Cepaea nemoralis (assembly GCA_014155875.1). NCBI lineage: Eukaryota > Metazoa > Mollusca > Gastropoda > Stylommatophora > Helicidae > Cepaea > Cepaea nemoralis. Next base: position 69,756 of record JACEFZ010021607.1, on the reverse strand, counting down.
ACCATAACAATCAACACATAAGTGATCGGCTCCCAAGTCGTGTTCAGTAGTTCGCCACTGGTTTGTGAATGGCTGACATTCACACCATCAAAACAATATGCTCACAAATCACATGCGGCTGATCGTAGGGCCCATATATCCGACATATCCAACAATATCCTGACCCCCACAACACTGACAAATCATGTTCAGTAGTTCGCCACTGGTTTGTGAATGGCTAACGTTCACATCATCAAAGCAATCTGCTCACAAATCACCTGCGGCTGATCGCAGGGCCCAAATATCCGACATATCTTACAATATCCTGACACCCACATCCCTGACCGCTATTAAGAGAGTAGAAGACAATAAATTCTATAAAGTTTCCACTGCAAAAATATAATAAAACATAGCTGAGGAAAAAAAACAATCACACACAGACATATATTCCTTGAAAGAGACCTACTGTACTGTGCACACATAATTGAACGGGAATCTGTTCTATTATTTCAGTATAAACTGTTTTTATTTTATTCCTTTCCCAGTGGAGGCTGAACTATAAAGTAGGTCAGCCCACACCACAGATCAGAGGTTGCCAGAATGTTGGATAAGCTCATCCAAGATGGTATGAAGTTATGAGACAACAAATCTCAACAGTCATTTCATTACACCAGGACAAGGAAACTGGCAAACATTGAATATTATACTACTGACTGTTGTCACGTGTGTACACAAATACACACAAACACATGCAAGTACATGAACATAAATTACAGATATAACCTGTGAACAAACAAAGGCAATAATGGATTTGGAAATGTCATCAACAACGGCATCATGCAGTAACATGTACAGACAGGAGTTGTATTTTTGTGAAGTTGTACCTGTGCAGTGCTCAGAATGTTCAAGCCAAATTCATATTTTTCTTTTTGTGAAACAACCAAACAGGCATATACCCAAAAGTTAAACACACATTTTTAATGGTAGTACAGATGAAAAGCATAAATATCACAGTCCTGTTTGGTGTACGACTATAAATGTTGGGAACTACAACTATCTGTGTGATCTACAAATCACAACTTCAGAAAAAGTCATTTAAACAATAGTGATGATCAATAGTACCTCTAATCATATCAATAATACTTCAAATAATCCTAAAATTCTTTCTCTTTCTAACATATTTAATGAAATTACAAAAGTAATTAATCGTAAATGGATATCTCTTTCTTTGGTTGAGCAGGTAATTGAAGCAATGTTGTACTTCCATGTGTAACGTGATCACAATATGATCCAACAAGGAATATTTCTCTATCTTTGTTGCACTTCAAGAACATTTTCTTATGGATCTTCAGTTGAAAATATAGATGAATAATGAATATTAAAATACAACAACATTATGCTTGCCTTTTTTGTGTGACGTCAAGTTTTTGTGTTTATATACAGCTGGCCAAGATGTGCCAACAAAATATGCGATTATCTTAATAGCAGCGGCATAAAACATTGCCAGACATTTCACAACAACATATTTCGAAATGAAATAATTGTATAATATAAATTTAACCTTCATGTGGCCAGAAAATTCAAAGAAACATAGTCCAAAAAATAAATGTTTACAAAAATCATATGCAACTGTTATGTAGTCAAATACCCTATTCTGTTATCTCAAGTTACTCAATGAAGTGTCAAACTGGTATCTCTGAACATATATAGGCATGGTGACACACTCAAGATTTTCTCTGCTCTAGAATATTTAAAACTTCATCTCTTTCTTTCTGAGCTGTAGCAATGGCTAACTTAATATCTGTCTTCACCTGAAAGCAGAAGAAATGGACAGAAATATGGTTATGAAATTGTTGTCGTCATCATCATCATCATCATCATCATCACCTTCTTCCAATTTTGCCCAGGCATTGTAGGAAGGAATAGTTGACATTTCAGTGCTTGATGGGTGGCACTGGATAATATCATTCATTGTGATTGTAGTCTCTTTGATGTCATTAATCCATTTTCTTATTTGGGTGACCTCTTGCTCATATGAAAATTGTACAGTAAACAAATAAGATTGACCAGGTTTTTAATTTAGTAAAAACAAAACAACTGACTTACTCTCTGATGATGAGAGTTCCACTGTGTTAGCTGTTTGACAGACTGTCACCAACATGGTTTATGACGTTATATGCCAGATCAAGGTTGAAGAGCTGAATGTGAATGTCTAATCCAGCAGCAAATGGGCTGCCTGTGGTGTATCACTATGTTATCACTCATTATTTACAATATTTCTCATCTGCATGGTCCTATAAATTCCACGTGTTCCTGATGTGTACATTTCTCCCAATCTGTGGATTGACAACCACACTAACAGTCTATATGCATGTTCTGTTTGTCATCCCCATAGAAAAACAATAAAGCCGTGCAATCTTGTACAATATTCAGAATGAATTTAGTGTTGTTGCACCTGGCTAGAGCAACATGCAGGATGTTCCTCTCAGAAATGTGAACAACTGACAAGAAATGAGATGGGTTAAACTGTTGAAATGTAAATATTATGAAAACATTTTAAAGTTCTGGGACTCTGCTATAAGTAGCACATGCAAAAAGTTGCACACACTTTTTCCATTCTTGTCTTTCTGCTTATTGTGCTTAGTGTTGTCTTAGTGGTTTATATGCTGTGTTTTCTTCATGTTGTTTGTTAGTAAAGGCTTATTGCAGCAACATTCCCTGTTTTCAGTAATTGTATTTTGTAAAACTGCCCCACATTTGCTGCAGGTAGAGAGATTCATGACACACTATTCCTCTAACTCCTAGTGAAAGTTACGAAAGACAAAAGGAAGGGCTAAAGCAATGCTCAGCAACATTCAATAGCTTCTCATTTTAAACGACTAAGTTACACATTGAAACTAAGAATCATCAAGTGTTACCTTTATTCTACATTTCATCTTAAATGACACTACTGTGAACACTATTTCTGTTTCTGAGACTACATGACAATACTGAGACAACCATTTCTAACTCCTACACTAAATGACACTACTGTGACAACTATTTCTGTTTCTGAGACTTACATGACAATGCTGAGACAACCAATTTCTAACTCCTACACTGAATGACCTACTGTGGACAACTATTTCTGTTTCTGAGACTACATGACAATATTGTGACAATCATTTCTAACTCCTACACTAAATGACCTACTGTGACAAACCATTTCTATTTCCTACACTAAATGACCTACTGTGACAACCATTTCTATTTCCTACACTAAATGACCTACTGTGACAAACATTTCTATTTCCTACACTAAATGACCTACTGTGACAAACATTTCTATTTCCTACACTAAATGACCTACTGTGACAACCATTTCTATTTCCTACACTAAATGACCTACTGTGACAAACATTTCTATTTCCTACACTAAATGACCTACTGTGACAAACATTTCTATTTCCTACACTAAATTACCTACTGTGACAACCAAAATGCTTATACTGTTCATACCACTACCATCACACCTTTATTATTCCTGTTGGAAAAAAAAAAAACATGCGGTGACAGCTGCCCTTTATTGAATTCTGCTGCAACCTTGGTTCTCGAACTGTTCAGATATAATTCAAAATTGTTATTTTGTTTCAAGTTATATGCACACCAACTCTTTTTCTTTCAGCTCCAGTAACAAAACATTTTCTGGCTAAGCTTTCATGTTGTTTCCTGAGTCTGTGACCTGACCATACACATTTTATCATCTTTACTTCCAACTGCATCAATTACTAATTGATTAGTTTCCATGTGTTTCTATTTGTTATCAGTCTGAATGATTTAGCTGAACATGGCTATTCATATAAACTATCCAACAGAAAACACTATAAATATGAACAATCCAACAGAACACGCCTATCCAAATGAACAATTCAAAATTACATGCCTATCCATTTAAACAATCCAAAATTACATGCCTATCCATTTAAACAATCCAAAATTACATGCCTATTCATTTGAACAATCCCACAGAACATGCCGATCCATTTGAAAAATCCCACAAAATATGCCTATCCTTTTGAACAACCCCAAAGAACATGCCTATCCACTTGAACAACTCCACAGAACATGCCTATCCATTTGAACAATCCCACAGAACACGTCTATCCATTTGAACAATCCCAAAGAATATGCCTATCCATCTAAACAAAAGAACAGAATCAACTGTGAACATGTTAGATCAAGTTGCTAGGAATAATAAATAGAAAACTAAAAAACTGATCAACCAGAAACTGGTACAACTGAAAGTAATATTATTTGCAGTTGAATGTAATGGTGTATATTTTACACTTGTGCCCAACAGTACAGATTTTTTAATGATAATATGTTGACATATTTTGCCATGTAAATTATACAATGAACAAGCAACTAACAGCTAAAGTTTTGTGTACCCAAAACAAACAAACAAATTTGTACACAGTAAAAGTAGTTTGGCATTGCTTTAACAAATGGCACTGGACTTTAAGCAAGCAGTGCTGGCTGTATCATTCAAACAATTAAGGAAGAGAAAAGACAAAAAGAATGAGGTGGTGGTGGAGGAACAAGTTTTTAAAAAAAAAGTAACGACTGTTACCTTAGTGGTGAACTCTGCATCCGTGATCTGTTCCAGATTTGTCATCACATTATAATATGCCCCCCATACACCAGTCTCCAGGATGCGTGCTCCTGTCTAGATATCAATTAATGTTAGAATTAATCCACTAGTTTTCACTATCAATTAATGTTAGAATTAATCTACCAGTCTCTAAATCATCAATTAATGTCAAAATTAATCCAACAGTCTTAACATCATAAATGAATGATAGAATTAATCCACAAGTCTTAACATCATCATCATCATCATTGGCACCTTGCTGTCTTGACAGATGATCATCTAATGCAGTGTTTCCCAACGTGGGGCCCACGCCCCACAGGGGGGAAATTCGATTGTCAAGGGGGTGCAATTTGAAAATGGACTCGTCCAGAGTTTAAGTTAACCGTATGGCGACTCTCAGTCGCTACTTGAGCTGGGTAAACGTCCAGTATTGGTAACTTCTGTCTGCCATGTTAGTAGGCGTGATTTCATTGTTAGACGTTAGAGTTGAACTACTGGTTATACTGGGCCGGCACTATGCATTTCACGCTATTTGTTCTGAATGGCACGAAATGCTTAGTGCCAGGATCTCAGTTTCTGCAGTGTTTAGCAGTAACTCTCAGCATTCACCGTTGATGTTAATTTGAAATAAGCGTCCGCTAAATTGTTGTAAAAGTCTCATTGTTTAAAAAAATATATACATTGTATAAATATAAGTGATATATAAATGGTATGTAAATTTAATTGGTAATTTTTATTAATTTCAGTTGTAGAAGCATCATTTTCCAGAAAAATTTGTCAAATGAAAAAGTATGTTTTTTTTGTTTTTTTTTGCGGTGGGGTAAATGTGCCATGCATATTTAAATATGCATTGTTAGTCAACGTTTACTCCAGTTCATATTATTTTTTTTTTTAGTTTTTAATTGATCTTATATTTATTTATTTCAGTCCATAGTGAAATGAGCGGTGCAAGCAAGAAAACAAATTCATCAGTATTCAGAGGAATATTTAAAATTTGGTTTCATACCCGCTGTCCACGATGAACGGTCACCTTTTTGTCTTTTATGCTAACAATGCTTGCCCAACGAATCAATTAAATGAGGTCATCTTAAGGCACATTTGAAGGCAAAACATAATCATCATCATCATCAAGTGCCCTGCCAGCTGACGTAGGCGTTCATGGCTCTCCACAGATCTCAGTATTTGGTTTTCTGGATCAACTCTGTTGCTGATATTCCTCCATGCCACCGTCTCAATCCATCCAGCATCATTTCTCTTCATCTGCCTCTGCCTCTCTTCCCCTCGATCATTCCAGTTGTCACGATGTTCTCCAATGCCTCTCTTCTCATCACATGACTGAAGAAAGAAGTTTGTCTCTTCCTTATTGTTGTATATAATTTCTAGTTTCATTAGCCTGTTTCAGGCAGTCGTTGTTAGTTACTCAGGCAGTCCATGGAATTCGCAACACTCGTCTCATGAACCACATCTCTGTTGCTTCTAAGTTCTTCCTAATTTGTTCATTTACATTCCAAGATTCACTGCCATGCAGCAAAACTGGTTCTACATAGCATTTCAGCACTCCCTTTCTTACATTCACTGATAGTGACTTATTACATAAGATACTCTTCATTTTCTGAAATGCGGCTTTTGCTTGCCCTATTCTGCTATTAATCTCTGTTGTACATCTTCCATCTGATGTTATAAATGTCCCTAGGTATCTAAAATTATCCACTTGGTTAAGAATTTTTCCTTCTATTTCTATGTCACATTTTGGTGTCACCATTTTCTTTGATATCACCATTGTTACTGTTTTCTTGATATTCAAGGAGAGTCCTTTCTTTGCACTCTCTGTTACTACAATGTCCAACAATTGTTGAAGGTCTGTTGATTTATCCGGCGCCACTGATACTGTGTCATCTGCATAGCGTATATTATTTATTTTATAACCTCCAACTAGTATTCCTGGCATCTCTTTGATCTCTCTCATTATTACTTCGCTATATAGGGAGAAGAGATCTGGTGGCAAGACACACATAACATAATGCTTATATTAATTCAGATTTGAATTACTTTCAAACTTCAAAGAACAATTTTGAAAAAAGAGTAACATTAAAGTCTCTATTTACTGCTCATAATGCAACTATCAATCGTACTCTTGAGGCTAGTTATCAAATTTCATTACTCATCGCTAAATCTGGGAAAAGTCACACTATAGGGGAGAATTTAATCAAACCATCAATATCAGCATTTCTTAAAACAGTTCTGGAAAAAGATGACCAAGATGTTAAAGCTATGCTACTAAGTAACAATACTGTTAGCAGAAGAATACACGAAATGAGTGAGAATATTGAAATACAACTTGACAAGCTGAAAACAAGAAAATTCTCGGTGCAAATGGATGAATCAACTTTGAGAGACAGTGAGGCTGTACTTATAACTTAAGTAAGAAATATTGATAAAGGTGATTTTGCTGAAGAAATGTTGTTCTGTAAATCATTAGAAAGCACCACTACCTCCAAAGATATATATAAAGTAAGCTGATTGATTTATTGATTGATTTAGGAACCGACATCACAGCATTCTGGGCATTCCCATAAGCGCTCCGTCCCCATCCTCAGCAGCCAGCGAAGAGTTCCAACACCAATAGTACCAGTAGCAGTCTGATTATATGTCCATCTCGCCTTTCCTCTGAGCGTCGAGCGTCGGCCAGATCCTCTAGTCACTCCTCGCTGTCTCATTCTTGCCAGACCTTGGTGATCCATTTGCTCCTCCGAGGTGTACACGTGCTCCCACAAGGCCGCAACCTACGTCTGCCTTGTCATGCATCAATACTCCACCAAGTTTTGCAGAGCCAGCCAATCTGTCCGCCTGTTCATTCCCCAGCACACCTGCATGCCCCGGAGAAAAGATCCAGCGATGCTTTCCACCCGTGACCTCCGAAGCGAAGCAAGCCACTCTGCCCGAAGCTTGCCTGTCCTCACCTACTCAGCATGCTTTCTGAGTCAGTTACAATCACGATGTGTGTGTGTATCGTATTCTCCATCCAGCGGAAAGCTGCACTGACCGCCTCCACCTCCATTCTTAAGCTACAGTTAGCTAAAATAATATACCAATGAAAAATATAACATCTTGTGCTGCAGATGGTGCTCAAAACATGATGGAGAAGAAAAATGGTTGCTTAAAATTGATGAAAGATGAGAATCCAGAAATGTTTCTTGTGCAGGGAAAACCAGGTAGCTAAAACCATTTTGCCTGTTCTAAATGAAGTACTAAATTTAGTTATAAAGTGTATCAATGCCATTAAAACTAGTGCCAAATGTGAACGTCCCTTCAAGTTATTTTGTGAAGAACAAAATGAAGACCATGTGAGACTTATACTCCACACAGAAGTAAGATGGCTCTCGAAAAGGAACTGCTTGAAAAGATGTATGGAACTATTTGATACTCTTAGTGATTTTTTAAGCCACAAACCTGAAATGAAAAATCTGTTAACGGTCGATGGTAAGTCAACTGTGAGTTACTTAGCCGATATCTTTGAAAAACTAAATATATTAAATAAACAACTTCAAGGAACAAATAAAACTCTTGTCGATGAAAAAGCGAAGATATCTGTTTTCATTACCTTTATTGAATTATGTCAGACTTATACAACAAAAATTTTGAAAAGTTTCATTGGCTCCAAAAATTTGAAGTGACTGATACTGCTATATATGTTATTGTTGATCATCTGAAAATTTTATCGGCTGATTTACACACAAGATTTTCTTATTTGAAACAAATTGATTTCCCAATTTGGATGATGCAGCCTATGTTAGTAAATTTATCTGATATTTCAAATATGCAGTATCAAAAAGAACTCGCAGAAATGCAACATGATGAGTCAATTAAAACTGTATTTAATATAAAAGTTGCGATGGCATGGCTTTGTTAGGAAACCAAAATCAAATAGCCAAATGCAACCAAATGTGCAAGAGAACTATTGTTACCATTTCCATCTTCATATTTAGCTTGCTGCGGATTTAGTGCCATACATATTTGCTGCTAAAAAAAAAAAAGGAAATCGGCTGGATATAACAAAACGGGGAGACTTGAGACTGAATTTAACTAAATTGGAACCTGACATAAAATCTCTTTGCAGCAAGCATCAAGCACAAGGATCTCACTAAATTCAAATAATAAATAATTACTAATAATTAAAATAATAGAGAAAATATGTTTAGTGAACATTTCAAGTTTTGAATTAAAAATTATGTATATGTTAGGAGAGGTGGGGGGGGGGGGGCATAAGAATTTTAGAAAGGCTTTGGTGGGGCACAGCACAAAAAAGGTTTGGAAACACTAGTCTAGTGTGAAGAACCTTAAATATCATCTCTCTATATATCATGTCCTTGTGTGTAGAGTTCCTTTGACTTACCTGCAAGTCAGATTTACAGTTGAGGTTCCCAACCTGAGCTAATTCTCTCAAGTGAGGCCATAACTCGTTTGCAATCTGAGCCACACACATGGGCACCTGCACTGCTGTCAGCATGCCTTGCTTCATGGCCTCATCCCTCCTGCAGGCATACAGTTAGAGGAGAATCATTAAGTTCCTAGAAGGTTACCCCACAAGTCACATGACTACAGAGCAGTCATACAGTTAGTCAAGAATCATTAAGTTCCTAGAAGACACCCCACACGTCACATGACTACAGAGCACAAACGAATGAACGAACAAACAAACTTTATTTTCGAAGGGTAACAAATTGGGCACGCAGGCCCGTCTTACATTCTGCCCTTCCAATCACTCATCTTTCGTTCATCAGTGCATAGTGCATTCACATTGGAGAAAAAAAACATTGTCAAATGAATGTTGTAAACATAAACAAAGCATGTTACCATGCTATGAGATAAATCCCCTAACCACCCACCCATCCCCTATCCATCCGCGTGTCTCCCACACACACATCCACCATCCAACCACACACATACCCACCATCCAACCACACACATACCCACAGGCACATACATGACCCCATCCATCCACCCCCCCACATCCCACCCCCATATTACATCATCTCCCTACCCACACACACACATCTCCAACCCACCACACATCCCCAATCCACCCACACACAAACCAAGGCACACATGCATGCAACCACCCATCCATACCCACCCACACATCTCCCCACCCACACGCACACATCCTCCACCCATCCCATAACCTACCACCACTCACCAACCCACATATCCTCCACCACCCACCCTCACACCCCCAAACACACATCCCCGAACCACATATCCAACACCCACACACAGGACACACACACAGGAGCAGGACAACAGTTCAGGCTGATCAGGCAACAGTTCACAATGAGAAAACCTACTCATACAAATTCTTGTATACACACAACTGGATCCTCGTTGTGCTTCTAGGGAGTCTGTGCACTGTGCTGAGACTCTCCTTGTGTATTATAGGGGAGGAGACTGGAGCACTTATGGAGGAGATATTTGTGTGCAACGACCAAACTCAAACTAAACGAAACACTTCTAATTACTGTAAGCACAAGCAGAAGTAGGTCACAGTGTCGGTCAGAATGTCTCCCATCCAACATACAAGACTCAGCACTTGTAGACATCCTCATCTGTTTTTATCTTGTCAGGGTCTACAGCCTTTCCCTGTGTCATCTTTTTAATTGTCTTCTCTACTTCAGCCTTTAATATGTTTGGCCCATCTTGGGTATTATACAATGTTGGTTTATTAACCCTGCTGTCCCAGAATAACTCTTCTGTGTATTCTTCCTATCTGTCCTGTATCTTTATTATGTCAGTATTATCAATTATAATTTCTCAATCTTTTCCTCTGATACAACAATTTCCTGTTACATTATTGTTTTTCTTTGTAAATCTTTTTATATTTGCATGCAATCCTTTGGAGTTGTGTTTTATTTCTAGATCTTCTATTTCTTTGCATTTTTTCTGCAACCACTCTTCTTTGGCAACTCTGCACATGTGACATACTTCTCTGTTTATTAATGTATATTCTGGAGTGTTATTTGCTTTATTTCTCATTTTGCTGAAGATTTCATCGGTTATCCATAATTGCTTTTTCTTATTTTCCTTCACTAGTAAATTGGTGGGGATCGGCTGTCCGATGGCTAAGAACGCCGGGTTCTCCTTCTGGAGACCCAGGTTCAAATCCTCGGTAAGGTGTGGATTATTTTCTGTCAGGGGAAAAAAGAAATACCGTAACCTGCACACAATTGCGGTGACTTAACTAGCCAGGCAGTCGTAATTCCTCAGGCTCAAGACCCCCTGCCCTACACTGCAAGGTGGGAAATAGATGACAGTTATTTTGACAGACAATAAGCTGGTATTTTCAATCTGTAAGCTAGTTTTTAAACATTCCCATTTTGTACTAATTTTCTCCTCAGGATTTGCATGTTGATATTGTTCAATACTTTCAATAATTAGCCTATCATAATTATTTTTACTTCAACCAGGTATGGTTGACTTATGTCTGGCTGCTTCAATGTTGTTATATCAATTTGAGCTGTCCTTGATGTCCTTATTCCTGAATTTTTAAGTTTTATTTGTAATTTTAAAACTACAGGATTGTGGTCAGAGTTGGTATCAGCACCAGGGTATGTTTTGACATTTTTAACATTGTTTTTAAATATATTTCTAATCATAACGTAGGCAATTTGGTTTCTTGTTCTATCGCCAAGGTTTTCCCATGTATACAGTTTCCAAGGGTTATGTTGGAAAAAATTTGTTACAAATAATAAGATGGTTTTCTTCACAAAACTGTGTCAGCCAATCTCCTTTGTCGTTTCTGGTTCCCATACCATGTTGACCTACTATCTGCTTATATTTAGTTTTTCCAACCTTTGTGTTCATTTTTCCAATGACAATTAGGACCTCTGATTTTTTTAAACAACTTTCAGTGTTTGTAGCAGATCTTCATAATATTCTTCTAGCTGTTCATCACTAAAATCTGTTGTTGGAGCACATGTCTGTAGAATTACTATGTCGAAAGATCTTGCCTTAATTTTGAGTATTATCATTCTATCTTTATGAGCCCAGAATCCACTAATATTTTCTCTAAATTTCTTTTTACTAAAATTCCTATTCCTCTCTCATGATGATCTCCTCGAGTGAATGAATATTTCAATAATATCAAACCATTATAGACAATACCAAACCTTTATAGACAATATCAACCATTATAGATATAATTTATTATAGATCATATCAACCCATTATAGGTAACATTAATCTAAATAAACTCAACAACAACATGCTTTATAAAATCATCTTCCAGTTCCTGCATCCTTGCCACGACAGGAGCCTTCATGTCCCCATAACCCTTGTAGCTGTGCCTTCAGTAGGATTTCCCCAAGGCAATCAGGTCAAATACCTACCTAGCAGAGACAAAAACCTGTTGCTGGCCGGCTAGAATAAACACATCCCTGTCCAGCTCCATTACCCGCAAATGTCAGTAAGTACACCATGTTTCAGAAGATTAATAATGTAGGAGCATTTAGGACACATACACAAGAATTTGACAGATTTTGGGTTACACTTGCATTACAGTAGAAAATGCAGTATTTCATTTTAAGAGAATGTGGATAATAATACAAAGCAAAAGCTGAGAACATGACTGATAATGAAAGATTTCATTAAATAAATCAGAAAATGAAGAAGATCTATCCTATATCAAGATTTAATATGTGGATCAAAGAATATAATTCACACAGACAGACAAAATAACCTTCACAATGTCACCAGTCTCAGACAAGAGGAAGTTCTACTCACAGTGTCTTTTCTTCATCTGTTGACTTTGGCAGCTTCATTGCCAGCTGTTAACAACAACAATGACAAAAACCAGTTTAAAAAAACAGACAGTTACAAGCAGACAAACTTTTACATGATATAATATTTTGAGTTTATAATTAAGAAAAACAACGTTGGAATTATACATCTTTAAAAGTGTTTCAGGAACAAATGAACAAGCTTTATTTTCAAAGAGTTCAGAACTGGATATGCTGGCCCATCTAACATTATGCTCTTCTGAACTCAATCCTTTCATAAGTATTTCATTCATTCATCACTTGTAAGAATATTCACACAGGGAACGCACAGAGACTACATTTGTGTTATATCATGCAGAAGCAGAATGGGGTAATCACTGTTTTTCAACATTCTGCCATATAAAGCCCACTACTGCAATAGCACATGTCCCACTGACCAACTGACCATGGTTCGGGACAATCAGAAAACATAGAAATATTGCCTTTGCTACAGACAACTTTCAGTCTTCCTTCTTATACTTGAGGCTGTACAATTTGCCTAGTATTTCTTCTAAAAGCCTGCAATGTTGCGGCATTTCACAATTTGCCTAGTATTTCTCCTCCGAGCCTGCAACATAGAGGTTTTCATAATTTGCCTAGTATTTCTTCCTCGAGCCTGTGACATAAAGGTATTTAAAAATTTGCCTACCATTTCTTCTTCAAGCCAACAACATAGAGTATTTAACAATTTGCTTAGTATTTCTTCTTTCAGCCTGCGACATAAAGTATTTCACAATTTTTCTAGTATTTCTTTTTCAAGCCTGCTAAGCAGAGGTATTTCACAGTTTGCCTAGTATTTCTTCTTTGAGCCAGTGTGTAGAGTTACTGTGGTATCTTGTTGTATTCTTGGCATAACCCATGCACCCACTAACCTGGTCAATAGAACAATGACCTGTGAGATGTCTCATGGATGATGGAAACCCAGATGTTTTAAGTAGTGGACAGGTGTTCTCACAGTTTATCACCTGGGTTCTCGTCTCTCTTCCCCCACCCCCCGACAGACAGAGAGAGAGAGAGAGAGAGAGAGAAATAGATAGATAGACAGACAGAGACAGAGAGAGAGAAATAGATAGACAGATAGAGAGAGAGAGACAGAGAGAGAGAGAGAGAGAGAGAGAGAGAGAGAGAGAGAGAGAGAGAGAGAGAGAGAGAGAGAGAGAGGGATTCACTACTTTCCTTGATCACCTTTTCATTATGACAACTGGGTATAAAGAAGGAAAGGATATGATGTCAGCAATAAAGAAATGCAGCAACTGTGGCATTGTGGGTAGTGCACTGGCCTGCCTAAGACAGTGGTCCTGCTTCAGTCTCCAGCAGAGACAGGAATATTAGTTCCTGACCCACACAGCTCTGGGGTTGACCCAGCTTCATGAGATGGGTACCAGACCATTTTCAGGGAATAAAAAGTGACAAGACAGGGAACTGGTCACTCCAGCTCATACGTTATGCCTAGAATATGGGAAGGCATACCACCACTGCACACCTCAATATGTCATGCCTAGAATATGTGAAGGTGTACCACCACTGCACACCTCAATATATCATGCCTACAATATGTGAAGGCATACCACCACTGCACACCTCAATATGTCATGGTCTACAATATGTGAAGGCATACCACCACTGCATACCTCAATATGTCATGGCCTAGAATATGTGAAGACATACCACCACTGCACACCTCAATATGTCATGGCCTACAATATGTGAAGGCATACCACCACTGCACACCTCAATATGTCATGCCTACAATATGTGAAGGCATACCACCACTGCATACCTCAATATGTCATGCCTACAATATGTGAAGGCATACCACCACTGCACACCTCAATATGTCATGCCTACAATATGTGAAGGCATACCACCACTGCACACCTCAATATGTCATGCCTACAATATGTGAAGGCATACCACCACTGCACACCCTAATGGCAGTATATGCTATGGGACTACCTTGATCTTTTACTGCAGAAATGACACACAGAAACCTCACATAATGACTAAAGACATCCTTGAAGACAGAAACCTCACATGATGACTAAAGACATCCTTGAAACCTCACATGACTACAGACATCAATGAAACAACCTGCCCAAAGGCAGCACTGATACACATGTATACACAATTGAAACAACCTCCCCAAAGTCAGCATTGATACACATGTATACACAATTGAAACAACCTGCCCAAAGGCAGCACTGATACACATGTATACACAATTCAAGATTGGCTAATCAACCATGTGCACACAGATATGGTTTGTGCTGCAGGCATCAGATCACATATTCCAATTCATACAAGAGACAACATTGCAAATACAAACACATTTCAAGTGAATGAAAAAAGAAGACAAAAAAGGAGGAGGAAAAGAAGTCCTGACGCAAAGTAATCTATGGCAAGTGAACAAGAAACATAAGTGCTGAACTCACCATGAACTCACTGAAAGCTGCAGCGTCTGCGTCAATGAAAGGAATCAAATCCTTCATGCTCTTGTACAGCGGTGGGATCAGCTTCCTCATCTTTGGGTCAAGGTCAGCAAATTTACGATTTCCATATGTGAGAAAGCCAACCATGGAAGCTAATGCAGCACCCTAAACAAATGGAGTGAAATGGGATTATACAAAACATTGCACTTAAAGCAAGATAAACATTTCTTTCTGAATGGAACAATGCATGCAGACCTACAGGGTGAAATTAAATCTGTAAGCAAATATCAAAGGTATGTAGCAGCAACAAGGATAGCAGCAGCAATGTAATGTCTCCAACATATTAACAAAACTCACGACCTCCTACAGTGGCTGTGTTGGTATAATCAATAGGAGGTTATGCTGATAATGATATGAGCGCAGTCAGATAACAGTTCAACTTGCCCATTGGTTACAATACGGAAAGACTGGGCACATATTGCTCCACGCATTCAGGTCTGCAAAATCCAGAAGGTACTAACACTTCAAGCGTGTGTGTGTGTGTGTGTGTGTGTGTGTATAATGCCTTCCACTTGATTCAATACATCATCATATATCAACACTTGAAAGGTCCCCACATAAAAACCGTGCTGGACTTGGAACAGAATATCTAGATGACCTGGAGAGAGAGAGAGAGAGAGAGGAGAGAGAGAGAGAGAGAGAGAGAGAGAGAGAGAGAGAGAGAGAGAGAGAGAGAGAGAGAGAAAAAGTGTGTGTGTGTGCATGTGTGTGCGCGCGCGTGTATAGATTGATGCCTTAATCTCCTCCTGTTTGTCACCCTTATCCGAGAAGGCTAGGTGTCCAATCTCACTACCCAAGAGGTCAGGGGAATTGTGGGATATCATTAGACATCAACAGCTCTTGGGACATGAAACAATCGGCTGTCAAGAGGCAAAGTGCCAGTGACAGATATCTCTGCGCTGAGATTAAGCCTACTATCTTGTGACCTCAGGTGGACACTGCAACATCTCAGCCATACCTTCTCGGATCTGCAATCTGAACATTTGTATTCTGACTATGGGTACTGATTCATTCAGTTGAAAGTCCTTATTTCAGCCATTCCTTCCCTGATCTGCAATCTGAACATGTGTATTCTGACTATGGGTACTGATTCAATCAGCTGAAAGTCCTACTTTCAGCCCATCTCTCTAATAATGTCAGTTTGAATCCATTGACCGACTGACCTGATACAGTGGCAGTGCTGTAATATCTATCTATGCAAGACTTACTGAAACTAACTGACTAATGGTCAGTTTCTACGCTGACTTTAGAGACTTTATAAAATGATTTTTCAAACAGTATACTTCTTCTTCATCTTTTTTTGTTCACATGAAGTTTTATCTATATCTGCAATGTTGTCTCTTGTTTGAATTTAACTGTCGTTTTTAGTCCACACAGTGGTCCATAGAGTATCTTTCACTGTCATCTCTCTAGGCCAGAAGGTTAGCCTAAATATGTTGTAATTTGGGCAGTCTTGGAGTATGTGCTCTGCTGTCTGCGACGCCAAACCACATGTGCACATGGCTGATTCACCAATCTTGAATTCTGTAAGCATGTGGTTGATTGTGTAATCTATTGTGTTCTGTTCTGAGGCATACTAAAAGTCACTGACAACTTACCAGAGATGCTGCTAATGCAGCCACTGACCCGCCGCCAGGTGATGGTGATCTGGAACCCACAGTTAGGATGAAGTCTTTAACATCCATGCTTGCTAGAGGTCCATCTCTGTCAGCCTGGATCATGTATCTACAATAAACAACGTCAACTCACAACAGTAATAAGACATAGTCCACATATGCTGTTGACACTAGCACCTTGCTGCCTTGACAGCCGATTGTTACATTGTGCTTCAAACAAGGTATAATGACTACAACCAGACCAGGGATGGAGTTATATCTCTGCATAGCACAAAGGCTGGGCTGAATTGTAGAGACCATGTGTTGCCCAAGGCGAGGATCATGGATGGAGGTATATCTCTCCATAGCACAAAGGCTGGGCTGAATTGGGAGACTATGTGTTGCCCATGACGGAATAGGGATGGAGTTATATCTCTGCATAGCACAAAGGCTGGGCTGAATTATGGAGACTATGTGTTGCCCATGACGGGGAATAGGGATGGAGTTATATCTCTGCATAGCACAAAGGCTGGGCTGAATTGTGGAGACTATGTGTTGCCCAAGGCGGGGATCATGGATGGAGTTATATCTCTCCATAGCACAAAGGCTGAGCTGAATTGTGGAGACTATGTGTTGCCCATGACGGGGAATAGGGATGGAGTTATATCTCTGCATAGCACAAAGGCTGAGCTGAATTGTGGAGACCATGTGTTGCCCATGACGGGAATGATGGATGGAGTTACATCTCTCCATAGCACAAAGCCTGGGCTAAATTGTAGAGACCATGCCCATACAGCATGATCCCTCTCTTGGCCTGCCTACTTTACTCCAGAAGAAATATAACACCAATACATCAGGAACAAAACACGCTGCAGAAGCTGCCGGATCAGCAAAGCAATGCTATGTCTGCCTGTTGAAGCTTTGATCCTAGACCAATTGCCGATCAAGGCTTAGGGTCTGGTCTGCCCTGCCATGACATTTAGTCTCTAGGTTGCATTTCCTCACACCAGGATAATTGCACTCCTACAATTGCTGTTAGAGCTCCAATTATTACACAAAACTTCAGTTAAAAATGAAGTATTAGGAAGGAGAAAGAAACTTTAAAATCCTGTAATGAATAACTGATAAACATTATACCAGAATGACAGACAGAAGAACAGAAAGAAAAGGTGGAAACATCACAGCTCGGATTACTGAAAATTCATACACAAAACAAGAAAGTGACAACTAATGACAGCTGTATAAATATAATGCAACAATAAACCTTTACAAGGTAGAAGAGGAACAACTGATTAGGTAAGGAAGGTAGAAGGTAATTCCTCACTCAACATACAGAAAAGGCACACTAAATAGGAACAAGCAAAATGATTACAAAACAGGAAATAAATTAACTATGTCACAGAAAATGCACACAGAATAGGAACAAGCAGAATAACTACAAAACAGGAAATAAATTAACCAGAATGTCATAGGTCACCTCACAGAGAATCTATGTATCATGCAAGAAAAACAGAATGACAGATAAGAGCGGAATGTAAAGAGAACATATGGTTTCACTTTGTGTCAGTAGCACGCGTGTAACAGAGTTGTGTCAAGCATGTGATACTAAACAAAATGACAGGTAAGAAAATTATAATTATATTCTGCTCTCAATATATCTTTATAGTTCTGTAGCTCTTCTGTAGACCTGGTATAGAACATTTCTATCATATTTTTAGCCATATACGATTTCTGTGAATGACCTACGGCATGTCCCAGGAGCACATTACTGCCATTTTGTCAACTCTACTGTACAGGTAATCTCTTAGCAGACACTGACATACAGGTGTAAAGTGTTAGGCCTTCACATATACTAAATCATAGCACCATGCTGTGCAGGTGATATGTCACTTTTATCATTCCTACTCAGATAACGTCCAGGAAATTATCAAGTAACCATTATGCAAGGCTGGGTATATCACAGAGTCCTATTGGACAGGAAACAATTCAGCCATTAGAGGCCATGAGTTGAGTCCAGAAGTGACATCCCAGCACTTGGGACATTCCCACCCATATGTGCTGAGTTGAGTCCAGAAGTGACATCCCAGCACTTGGGACATTCCCACCCATATGTGCTGAGTTGAGTCCAGAAGTGACATCCCAGTACTTGGGACATTCCCACCCATATGTGCTGAGTTGAGTCCAGAAGGGACATCCCAGCACTTGGGACATTCCCACCCATATGTGCTGAGTTGAGTCCAGAAGTGACATCCCAGCACTTGGGACATTCCCACCCATATGTGCTGAGTTGAGTCCAGAAGTGACATCCCAGCACTTGGGACATTCCCACCCATATGTGCTGAGTTGAGTCCAGAAGTGACATCCCAGCACTTGGGACATTCCCACCCATATGTGCTGAGTTGAGTCCAGAAGCGACATCCCAGCACTTGGGACATTCCCACCCATATGTGCTGAGTTGAGTCCAGAAGTGACATCCCAGTACTTGGGACATTCCCACCCATATGTGCTGAGTTGAGTCCAGAAGTGACATCCCAGCACTTGGGACATTCCCACCCATATGTGCTGAGTTGAGTCCAGAAGTGACATCCCAGCACTTGGGACATTCCCACCCATATGTGCTGAGTTGAGTCCAGAAGTGACATCCCAGCACTTGGGACATGCCCTCCCATATGTGCTGAGTTGAGTCCAGAAGTGACATCCCAGCACTTGGGACATTCCCACCCATATGTGCTCCATCCTCCATCTTCAACAAACAGCAAACAAGAAACCAAACAGCAGAGTCCCAATACTAATGGTACCAGAGGGAATTGAATACTGACCAATGCCTTGGCAAAGCTAGAGCGCTAACCACTACATCATTTTGGTTCATCTGTCAACTGTCAGTCTTCATATAAACTTGTTCATCAACTGTCTGTTCTCTCTCTATCTCACCCAAGACACTCTATCTGTTCAGAATGTACCCTTGTATGTCACATTTCTAGTGTACAAGCTAAATGAATAAACAATAATGACAAACTAATGACCGTTTTCTATTCTCAATTAAAAGGAGAAAAGTTTTCTGTAATCTCCAAATCTGTCAGTATCATACCACTGTCACAGTGCTCTGCTACACACACACACACACAATGTGTGTCCACCATTGCTATCCAAGATGATTTGCTCTAACTGTAAATATTCTTGTCTAAAGATGCAGTCGCTCTGCATCCACTCAACTACTTCTTGGGTGATCCTATTATTTTACTCATGGGATTATGCCAGCATCTGACTTTCCTCTATTTTTCTATGCCAATTCACTTGTTGAAGGTGGCTTTATCAACCTGTTGAGGTCCATGTTAACAGAAGGTGGTTTCATCAGCATGTTGAGGTCCTTCATGTTAACAGAAGGCGGCTTCATCAATCTGCTGAGGTCCTTCATGTTAACAGAAGGTGGCTTCATCAACCTGCTGAGGTCCTTCGTGTTAACAGAAGGCGGCTTCATCAACCTGTTGAGGTCCTTCATGTTAACAGAAGGTGGCTTCATCAACCTGCTGAGGTCCTTCGTGTTAACAGAAAGTGGCTTCATCAACCTGCTGAGGTCCTTCATGTTAAAAGACGGTGGTAATATCTAGAATCTCCCTTTGTGTCCCTTATTTACCATGTTACAATTGTCATGTGACCAAACATTTCACTTCATTCAGAACGTAATTTCACAGTTGAAATGTGAACATAGTGTGAACAACTGACCTCAATATTTATCTTACATAAAGTGTGTCATAAACAAGATCCAAAGGCTTATCTATATTTACATCCCAAAAACAAAAGTTGGGCATGTAATCTGCTTAAAAACTGGCACAATAAACAATCTTGAAGTTTTCATAACATGCAGCCATATGCTGCAGAGTTCTAGCAGTAAGAAAATACTGACTTACTCCACAATTCTTTCTTTAGCATTAAAAGTTCCCAAAGAATTTAGACCCAGTCGGTTAATCACCTGTGATGCATAAAATAATACATATTAGCACAGGAATTTATTCTATTTTCCAAAACAAGTTTTAACTAACAAACTCACAAGAATCTATTCTTGTCTTTCCAATCCAGTTTAATTAACAAAGTCATAAGAATCTACTCTCTTTTCCAATCCAGTTGTCACAGACAAACGCTCTCACACAGCCAGTAAACAGCACGTCCCTTGAAGCCACAGAAACTGGGTGCACAGAAGAATGTTAAACATGTTAAGTTATGACATTGCTTTACAGCAGACATGAAAATATTGATGTATGCCTCAGTAATCATTCACCCACGAGTAGGTCCGCATGGCCAAATGGATAAGAGCACATGTTCTTAAACATCCAGTGCGCTGATGCCGAAGTAAGGGTTTCAACCCCTTCACCAGACAGTTGGACTAAAATACTGACTTATCGCCCTTGACGTTGGGACATCAATTACAAGTACTTCTGAAGTCAGAGTGGGTTCACCTGATGGCGAGAGACACTGTTAATAGGTAAAGCTAATCCACACACACAAAAGTCAGTTCAGCACTACTGGAAGTAGTGTTTATGGACTGCGCTTGAGTTCAAAGTGAGCGAGAGCGCGCACACGCACGCACGCACACACACACATAAAACAATTCCCCCACCACAGCTTGAACAGACAGAAGTCTCCTATGAACGTTTCCTGTTGTCTATTTGCCATGCATATTACACGCAAAAACTTCAAGCAATTTACAGTGAAAGGCGGCACTTCCCCACATCTAGGTGGCAGTCACTACGAGCAACAGAGCCAGCTAACACATGCTTACTTCACAGATTCATACATGTATATTCACACATCACAAAATACTCTATCTGAAGAAAACAGGTATCATAAGCAAATGATATACTCCTCCTGAAGAGACAGGCATTAGTGAAACTGTCTGCCTGCCAATAAGCCTGGATGAAAGTGTATCAATGACACCTGCAGTGATAGTCCTGTACTCGCTGGTTCTGTTTATGGAGCAGCCAGCCTCATCACAAACATTCAAATACAGTGGTACCTCGGGTCACGAATGCCTCAGGTCACGAACAATTCAGGTTATGAACAACAACTTCGAAAATGTTATGTCTCGGTAACGAACAGTGCCTTGGGTTACAAACGAACGAGAGAGAGAGAGAGAGAGAGAGAGAGAGAGAGAGAGAGAGAGAGAGAGAGAGAGAGAGAGAGAGAGAGACAGACAGACAGACAGACAGAGAGAGAGAGAGAGAGAGAGAGAGAGATTGAGAGAGCAAGGTGTAACGTTGGAGACAAATGATCGTGTACAGTACAAACAGTACTACAGATGAGCTTTTGGATCTTCAGAATGAACAGCTAAAGACATTAAAGGAGGAGCAGTCGTCCGATGATGAGGAGTCAGTGACCATTTCAACTGCCAGGATTAAAGAAATTTGCAGCAAATAGGCAGACGTCGAAGACTTCATTGTGAACCATTATCCAAACAAACTTGTTGCTAACAGGGCGGTAAACCTGATGAATGATAACACGATGGCCCACTTCACAAAGATTCTCCAGCAAAGGAAGCGACACATTTCCCTTGATAGTTTCTTGGTGCAGAAAGATTCCCAGTCGGTTGCCAAAAAACAGCGACAAGATACTCCTGACACTAATGATTCAGAAAAACAAAGAAAGTGACAAATTTCCCATGATTGTTTTCTTGGTAATAAAGATAGACTCAATCTCTTTTTAATTTACATTTAATTCATTTGGTTGCTTTCTTTCTCCTTATTTAATACGTGAAGTACACAAATTCTTTGCGTGTTGTGAGGTAAACAACCGGATGTTAATAAAACAGAACGATACTTTCATCTTGTAACGGACTATCTTTATTTAACTGATTTCAATGTTTTGGGTTACGAATGTTTCGGGTTACGAACCAAGTTCTGGAACGAATTAAGTTCATAACCCGAGGTACCACTGTATAAATACTACGAAATATCAATTGGGGAACCCTTTGAGGCCACTAAAACAGTTCATAAATAAACACACATGTATAGTTTGACAGTAATAGAAATGAGAAGAAGGAAGAAGAAACTAGAGGATGCAGTAGACAAGATAAAAATTGAAACCTATAGTTATCGACCGGGATTCCAACCTGTCACCTCCAAATGACGACGGTTCGCTGCAGGGAACAAGTGTACTTTGACAGATGCCTAACTAGACACCCCTTAAAAAAGGTATATGTGAGCGATGTATGTGAAACAGTCTGTGATGTACATGGGGCTGTCACTGATGTATGTGGCCCTCTCAGTTCTGTACACATGTAGCAATGATTAAAACAATATTACCAGTCTCAACTTCTGGTCCTCCTCCAAGATGAACAAGTGTTCCTTCTCCAGATAGTAGTCTGCTGTGTTCATCATTGCCTGGAGAGGTACCAGACCAACAATCTGCGACCCCACAACCGCTATATTCAACTCCTGAAACACAAACAGTGGTCGCAGTGACAGCTGATGGTTACATCACAATTATGTCAACTCTTTGGCATACTTTATCACATAGCACATATAAATGTTTCATTGTTAAAAACAAAACATCATGTTCTTAACTCTACACACTCATTTTCTACACCTGGATCAGATGCTTAATTTTGTTACAAAAATATGATTGTAGGCACACTAGTCGCAGTGAGGTGACCCACTCACTTCCACATTATGCCTGCCCAATAGTGTCTGTTGTATTATAGCAGAAGCACATTTGCTCAGTTGGACGCTTGACATAAACTATCATTTGACTTAGAAAACTAAAACCACTGATATAAATCACATCTCACGTAAGATTATGTCCTCAACAGTCAGGAGAACACTTTCATGTATCCACCTTCAAGAAACTAAACATACGGAGATCATAACTTTACAATGCTGTTGTTTCCACAAGCTATACACATAAGGACTGATAAACAGACAATCAAGAATTCCATTGGAATTTTCAAACGACAATAGTCTGCAGACATAGCTAAAGCAAATTCATATTTCTTCATGCATGTGGTTGGTGCGCACTTCCCATCATGTATGTGGTTGGTGCGCACTTCCCGTCATGTATGTGGTTGGTGCGCACTTCCCGTCATGTATGTGGTTGGTGCGCACTTCCCGTCATGTATGTGGTTGGTGCGCACTTCCCGTCATGTATGTGGTTGGTGCGCACTTCCCGTCATGTATGTGGTTGGTGCGCACTTCCCGTCATGTATGTGGTTGGTGCGCACTTCCCGTCATGTATGTGGTTGGTGCGCACTTCCCGTCATGTATGTGGTTGGTGCGCACTTCCCGTCATGTATGTGGTTGGTGCGCACTTCCCGTCATGTATGTGGTTGGTGCGCACTTCCCGTCATGTATGTGGTTGGTGCGCACTTCCCGTCATGTATGAGAAGTGTGCTGCACTTTGCATCATGAATGTGGTTTCATGTATGCACACTGTGCCACTGACATTGAAATCAGCAACCAGGCATTGTCTCAGTTTCAATTTATGGTGGTCATGCATCAGACTGATCGCTAAAACTGCACACTCACACTTTACTATCAACAACCGGAACAAATTATATTGTTCTTATTTGCTACATTTTTATGGCTTATAAAAGCCCAAAATAGCCACAATATGATCTCACAAACTTTTACAATCTAATTTATTTTGTCCTCTTCAAGTTTCTGGACTTCGGCACACAAATGTCAAGGTCTTTTGTGATTTGTGTCCCAGTTTTTTTAAGTTTCAAAGAGCCTTGAGACTTTGACTGAGATTGCATGACAAATTTCAAACGAACGAAAGAAGAAGAAAACTGAGATTTGAGTGTTTTGCACCTTTTCAAGGATCACTAGTATCCCATGCACAATACACTCCAGGGAACGTGCCATGTTTACATTCTTATGAAAGTGTTAAACCATCACCTTACAAGTGCCCTGCACTGAATTAAATCAGGAGTTGTTACATCCACTGGTGTCAAATATATGGAACACTATATAGGAAATGAATAACAGCTAATCTACAAACAGTTTTAATCACACAGCTTCAGACCATAGGATGACAGCTTCAATGCCACCAGACTGACAACAACAACAACAACAAAACATGAAGTTATTATTCATTACCTGAGCATCCTTTACACATTCTTCATAAACTTTGTGAATTGCGGTCACTTCAAAGTTGGTGATGTTGACGGACACCTGGGCCATGTTAGCTTCCTCCAGGTACCAACCGATCGCTTGCACACACTTTAATCTACCTGGCTGAAAGTAAGCATTCCACAGGAAGTTACACAACCAGCCAATCACTTGCACACACTTTAATCTACCTGGCTGAAAGTAAGCATTGCACAGGAAGTTACACAAACATACCTACAGCAAGGAGGTATGAGTACGGTTAACATAAAACTTTCCCTCAATATGCTGGTCCTACACATGCCTATGCTTGTTACATTTGATACAATTCCAGCAATCTTAGGTTTCCCGTTGCGTCAGTTGCTGTGTTTCTGTTGCACTGTTGGCTGTACTGTAGCCTGTACTCATATGCTGGTTCTTCCATTATGTTTATTGTTCTTCATTTTAACGCAATTATAAACATAATTGATTTGTTCTAGATGCTTCATAACAAGATGAAAAAACATTGTATATGAACACTTAGTTCATTCATTCATTCAGTAGCATGTCCTTTGCAGAACCTCGCGCCCCTAACAACCTTCCAGAAAACCTCCCAATCATAAGCAAGATGTCCTGCGTCCGATACACCATCTAGAGATCATCCGCCACATCCTGCACCCATATTCTCTTTGGCCTTCCTCTTCCTCTCTTCCCAGACATATACCCCTCCATTATTGTTCTCTCCAAACTTTCGTGATGTTTCAAGTGACCAAAATATTTCAATTTTCTTTGTTTTATCGTTTTTAATAGCCAACCTTCTTCAATATTCAACTCTTGAAGTATTGATGCATTTGTTCTTTTCTTTACCCAAGATATTCTTAGAACTCGTCTATAACATTTATATTCAAAGGCATTTATGCACTGCTCAGCTTGTTTAGTAAGTGTCCAGGTCTCACAGGCGTATGATGCAATGGGAAAGATGCATGCCCTTAAATATCTAATTTGTGTAGTTCTGTCTGTCCCATTCCATAATTTATTCAGTTGTTTTTATTTAGTTGTTTTTATTTTAGAACACTTAGTAATAGTTCATAATAGAAATAGGGAATAAGAAACAGGAATAGAAAAGTGCTTTGTTCATGATTCACTATACAAAACCTGTGCCTAAAAATAAAACCACTGTGGTTTTGAAATACATAACACATATAAATGTTTCATTGTTGAAACACATAACACGTATAAATGTATCATGGATTGGAACCATCACGCATATATTTGTAACACTGTGTGGGACACATAACACACATACGTGTTTAACTGATTGGAACACATAACCATATAAATATTTTATTGTTTAGAACACATAACACATAAATGTTTAACTGAATGAAACACTAACACATATAAATGTTTCACTGACTGGAAAACAAAACACATATAAATGCTTCACTGATTGGAACACATTACACACATAAATGTTTCACTGACTTGAAAACATAACACATATAAATGGTTAAAGGAATGGAACACAAAACACATATAAATGTTTCACTGATTGGAACACATACATGTTTAATTGTGTATAAATAGTCTGCAACAATACAATTTTGCCCTGTTTTATAATTCAACCAAACTGCTATCGAGATATAAACAAATATTGAAGTAAACAGAACACATGCTATAAATACCTGGCCGTCTCCTCGTCCATTTTCTCGTATATTCAGTGCTATGCGGTGCGCCTGTTCTTTTGTTGCCAGCAGGTTGATATTGTAGGCAATGAGAAACTTTCTGGCTCCCACCGCGGTGGCGCCCCAAGAGGGAACAAACTCTGGTGGCCCATAATCTGGTTGCCATTTAGAGTCTTTCAGCTTCAATAGCAGATTAAATGCATAATTTAGTACAAATGTTGACAACAGTTTAGTGCAAATGTCGACAACAGTTTAGTGCAAATGTTGACAACAGTTTGGTACAAATATTGACTAATAGAACAAAACTGTCCTACAATTGTACACTCTAGAATAGTTCTCAAACATTAAAGATAACGATTGTCTTCTTTCTATGGTTTTAGAATCACAAGTGATTCAGTGACCACCATGTCTAGCCATGTCTAGTGGAGCAGCAATACATTGTGTCCACTCTGTTTGGTCATTAGCTGGCTGCTAGAATGAGAGATAACTGCAGTGAGGAAAGGTTTGTCCAAGTGTTATATCGAATCATAACTATCAAACATGGACATTAAGAAGACAAAATGTGAAACATTTAATGGCAGTGGAAATGAAGTTTCTGAGGAAAATGCAAAGAATACCAAGGATAGAGAGAAAAATTAATGAGATAGTTCTACAAGAAACAAATGAAAACTGTAAACTGATTAAAGAAATCAGACGTATACATTCAAGAATTTTTAGGCACGTTATGAGAAGAAATAACTAGACAACTTAGTACTAACTGACAAAATTAACAGGAAATGAACAAGGGGACGGCAGAGAAATAACTATCAGGAATGCGTTGATCACATGGAATAATCGACACAAGAACACAGACCTGATTCAAGACTCGGCTGCTTGTGTGAAATAGTAAACCATGATCGCCCACGCTTATCGGCATAGCACATGATGATGATGATCAATTTGGATTGAAGTGTGGGTCTAGCCAGGAGGGATGAATGAGAGGAGGAATGTGGTGTTGTTACAACCAGTATGCTACTGGAATGTGGTGTTGTTACAACCAGTATGCTACTGGAATGTGGTGTTGTTACAACCAGTATGCTACTGGTATCTGGTGTTGTTACAACCAGTATGCTACTGGAATGTGGTGTTGTTACAACCAGTATGCTACTGGAATGTGGTGTTGTTACAACCAGTATGCTACTGGTATCTGGTGTTGTTACAACCAGTATGCTACTGGAATGTGGTGTTGTTACAACCAGTATGCTACTGGTATCTGGTGTTGTTACAACCAGTATGCTACTGGAATGTGGTGTTGTTACAACCAGTATGCTACTGGAATGTGGTGTTGTTACAACCAGTATGCTACTGGAATGTGGTGTTGTTACAACCAGTATGCTACTGGAATGTGGTATTGTTACAACCAATATGCTACTGGAATGTGGTATTGTTACAACCAATATGCTACTGGAATGTGGTGTTGTTACAACCAGTATGCTACTGGTATCTGGTGTTGTTACAACCAGTATGCTACTGGAATGTGGTGTTGTTACAACCAATATGCTACTGGAATGTGGTGTTGTTACAACCAGTATGCTACTGGTATGTGGTGTTGTTACAACCAGTATGCTACTGGAATGTGGTGTTGTTACAACCAGTATGCTACTGGACTGTGGTGTTGTTACAACCAGTATGCTACTGGAATGTGGTGTTGTTACAACCAGTATGCTACTGGAATGTGGTGTTGTTACAACCAGTATGCTACTGGAATGAGAGGAGGAATGTGGTGTTGTTACAACCAGTATGCTATTGGAATGTGGTGTTGTTACAACCAGTATGCTACTGGAATGAGAGGAGGAATGTGGTGTTGTTACAACCAGTATGCTATTGGAATGTGGTGTTGTTACAACCAGTATGCTACTGGAATGTGGTGTTGTTACAACCAGTATGCTATTGGAATGTGGTGTTCTTACAACCAGTATGCTATTGGAATGTGGTGTTGTTATAACCAGTATGCTATTGGAATGTGGTGTTGTTACAACCAGTATGCTATTGGAATGTGGTGTTGTTACAACCAGTATGCTACTGGAATGTGGTGTTGTTACAACCAGTATGCTATTGGAATGTGGTGTTGTTACAACTAGTATGCTACTGGAATGTGGTGTTGTTACAACCAGTATGCTACTGGAATGTGGTGTTGTTACAACCAGTATGCTACTGGAATGTGGTGTTGTTACAACCAGTATGCTACTGGAATGTGGTGTTGTTACAACCAGTATGCTACTGGAATGTGGTGTTTTTACAACCAGTATGCTACTGGAATGTGGTGTTGTTACAACCAGTATGCTACTGGAATGTGGTGTTGTTACAACCAGTATGCTACTGGAATGAGAGGAGGAATGTGGTGTTGTTACAACCAGTATGCTACTGGAATGTGGTGTTGTTACAACCAGTATGCTACTGGAATGAGAGGAGGAATGTGGTATTGTTACAACCAGTATGCTACTGGAATGAGAGGAGGAATGTGGTGTTGTTACAACCAGTATGCTACTGGAATGTGAGAAGGAATGTGGTGTTGTTACATCCAGTATGCTACTGGAATGATCATCATCCACACCTGATAACATCTGCTGCTGGAGGGATGTATGAGAGGAGGAATGTGGTGTTTCTAAAACCAGTATGCTACTGGAATGTGGTGTTGTTACAACCAGTATGCTACTGGAATGTGATGTTGTTACAACCAGTATGCTACTGGAATGTGGTGTTGTTACAACCAGTATGCTATTGGAATGATCAGCATCCACACCTGACAACATTTGCTGCAGGAGACGGAGGATCTATAGTCTTGACTGGTGTGCTATGATGTTGATTCTTAAACTAATCAATCAATCAAAGCAAAAGAAAACAAATACAAGACAAACATGCATAAATGATATTCAAATAGATGCTCACCTTTTCCTGAAGACCTTCATATTCTCCAGTTCTCACCTGGGGTAATGTCTTCCTGTAGTCTGTGATGGAGGCCGCACCATACAAGAACACTGTCAGCAGAAGATCACTTTTAGTCTCAATGCCACCCACATTTGATAATGGATAATACACAGTACAAATACAATGTATCAATTGTGTGTGAAAACACATAATGGACAACACACAGAACAGACACAATGTATCAATTGTGTGTGGAACAGATAATGGACAATACACAGTACAGACACAATGTATCAATTTTGTGTGGAACACATAACGGACAATACACAGTACAGACACAATGTATCAAGTGTGTGAGGAACACATAATGGACAATACACAGTACAGAAACAATGTATCAATTGTGTGTGGAACAGATAATGGACAATACACAGTACAGACATAATGTATCAATTTTGTGTGGAACACATAACGGACAATACACAGTACAGACACAATGTATCAAGTATGTGAGGAACACATAACGGACAATACACAGTACAGACACAATGTATCAATGGTTTTTGTTACATTTCCGTGATTACAGATGAAATATGTCAGCAATAAACTGCGTGGCCATTATCCAAATGTTTCATGAATGTTGCCCTTGCTCTACCTCTTTCACCCAGTATTGTGCCCACTGGTTCTCTCTTTGGTGATTCTTTATGTCTTGGGGTTTGACCTAACCATGAGAAGCTTCATTTTTATTTATTACTTTAAGGAGTCTTCTTTGTTCCGTTATATTTTTCAGAACTCGTTCACTTGTCAGTTTTTCAATCCAGTTGATTCTTGTAATTTTTTATAACGCCACATCTTGAATGCCTCAATATATTTTTCACGACTCAGTAAGTAAATCCATTTTATTTTATTTGACATTTTATATCTCTCTTCCTCTTCCTCCGTCCCACTGTCTTCCTACTTATCTCTATCTCTCTTCATGCATGTAAGAATGTAGTTATACTAATTTTGGGCTTCTCCATATTTGTAATTTCATCTGTTATTGATGAAGATATTTAACTCTAGCATCCATTTTGTCCTTTTGTGATAATTCAAACAAAGAAATAAAATGCCTATGACAAATTATAAATGTAACAGGAAGAGACACAATCAGAAACAATGATACCAGGAAGCTTGCTTGCTTGTGTTCGCTGGCTGTGAACTCCAGCGTGAAGTTCTGTATGTCTGATGAATACATCCTGTTGTCCAACATCAGTGTGATGCATTCATACCGGAACCTGAGGTTTGCGTGAGTATCCGTTGTCCCATGTCTGGCTTATTGGTGTGCAGACTGGTGGTTCCTCGCCATTCAGGCAAATATTCTCCGGCTTTGGAGGAATCATTGATCCTACTGATCTTAGCCAGGTCCCCGAAGGGACCTGTTGCCCAGGACGCACGGCGTGGACGTGTCAGCAGGTCTTGGCCAGTATAGATCCCGGCCCTGGTGCCTTGGAAGCACCTCTGCGTCCCATATCAGGAAGCAAAGGCCAGCACAGTGTTAGACTACATTAAAAAATAGCAAATCAGATTGCTAGGTCATGTAACAGAACTGTCATAAGGAACAGATCCACAAAGAGCTTTAGTAAGTTAATACAATGGAAACAGAGCAAGAGGTTGCCCCTGCAAAAGATGAATTAATAGAACATTTTGGTTTCTTCTTTATACATCTTCAGACATCAACTGAATATATTTAAAGAAAGCAGCAGTCAATTTGACCTTCTTAACATCTTCATTGAGTTTGTCCTTAAAAGGAGCATATGTGGGCCAAAGGATGGAACCATTTGAGGCTATAAATACCACCACGTGTGAAGCATTTGGCAGAACTCTCACCAGATGTCTATTCCAAACCTTATGTTGAAAGGCAAAGCAGATGTGGGAGTAAGAAAAGCAGCAGCAGCGGAAGAAGAAGAAGAGAAGGAGAGTCCACAATATGTTTTTTTTGGAAATATTGCCCAGAGAGCAACACAACAGAATTAACTGTGGAGGACTGCGAAGACCTTGGTAGCATCATTCTGTTCATGACGCATACAAGAAATGACACACTGAAGAAAAGGAAGACAGAGAACATTGTAAAGCTTTTCATAGCCTTTCCAGGAAATTAAACCAATACTGAAGCACATTAGGAAAGGTTTAGTGAAGAATATATTTCTGTTTGCAGAACTATCTATAATCATGGATGCTTACCTGGTACTTCGAGCTCTGCGGACAGTCTTTTACCAAACTCCTTCGCACATTTGATGCAGTCCTCCATAGTCACATCCTGAACTGGGATGAATGGACAAACATCTAAGGCGCCCATTCTTGGATGCTCACCTGTAAGTTTGATCACACAAAATAAATAACAATCAAACCTCATTATCATTCCCAATAATCTAATCTTTTATCCACAAAAAAAAGGCGAGAAATAAGGTTTCAGAAAAAGAGCATCACCATGTGGTTTCTTCTTGCCTACAGATTTCTACCACTGTACTAGATCAGAGAAAAGTCGCTTAAAAGTAAACAGGGTCGACTTCATCGCACCGGGTTTTATCCCATATGGCTCGGTCTCTTCCCGCACCATGGAAAGCGTCGCACAAAGCACGAACTCCGTAGCTTTTAGTGACGACCCACAGGAGT
Source organism: Cepaea nemoralis (assembly GCA_014155875.1). Lineage (NCBI taxonomy): Eukaryota > Metazoa > Mollusca > Gastropoda > Stylommatophora > Helicidae > Cepaea > Cepaea nemoralis. Next base: position 37,933 of record JACEFZ010021607.1, on the reverse strand, counting down.
CTCAGAAACATTTAACTCGTAAACCGAAGGGTACGACCCAGAATCGAACCCACAGCCTTCAGAGCATGAGTCAAACGGCTTGACCACTTTGCCACAGAGACTCCCAAGATCAGAGGGAAAAAAACAACTAAATATTGTTTTATTAGTTAGTTAGTTAGTCTTTCCTCTTGAGCCTAAGGCGGCGCATAGGGCAGAAGTCATGGCTCTCCATGCCTGGCGGTTCGCTGCTACCTGTTGTAGATCTTGGATGTTCACTTGGCCGTTGAATGAGTCTTCTTTGATGATGATTCTATGCAGGGTCTCTTGGTCTTCCCCGTTTTCTTTTCCCTACTGGTGACCTTAAGAGGGCTTGGTTGTGGAGTCTTGTCTTGTCCATTCGGAGTATGTGGCCGATGTAGTTTGAACGGTGTTTTCTTATAAAATTGGATACAATATCTTGTTTAGTCTCTTGTCTTATTTGCGTATTGGTTCTGAAATCTGTCCAGTGGAGGTTTAGAATTATTCTAAGACATATGTTCTCAAAATTGTCTAATTTTTTTATGTAAAGCTACCGTTGATTTCCAACTCTCACATCCATACGTTAGCACTGGGATCACACAAGAGTTGAAGATTTTAAATTTCCCATTGTTTTATTACCAACACTCAAACACCAGGAAAATTTTAAAGTGGTGTATTCTAGGGTATAACATCACTGTCAAAGAAGGAAACTGTGTTTTCAAGATTTCCTTAATTCACAGCTGAGCGGGCATGTTGGTGTAATGGTTAGGAGGCTACGCCAACAACATTATAAGTGCAGTATATGAGGGTTTGATGCCGTTGTTCACCATCTGCTCAGAGAGAGAAAGACTTGACCCCTACTCCTTCATGCATCCAGGCCTACAAGAGCTGATGGCAATAGCACTTCACAGACTTAGAGCAGGCTCATTCTCCGAGTCTTGTTATTTAAAAAAAATTAATTTATTGCTACTTGTCTCCACCATACCTCCTACTTTACTTTCAGGCAACAAGGTGAGCTTTCAAGTGTTGTACAATACAAACCCAATCTTGATGTAAGCATGTCAATGCCAGTCTGCTGACATTAGATAGATTACTTGGTGGTTGCTTGCACTGCAGAGGTTTCATTGTAAAGCAGAATGATGAGAACCTCAAGTGCACATTTAAAAAAAAAAGGAGTGAAGACATTTTGAAAAAAAAAACCAACTCATGAAAACCTAGTTACTTGCATCAAAAGTCGACAATCCACATATTTTGGTTGTGTCACGAGAAAGGGCAGTAACAGCGGCATTCCGGTGGCTAGAGGAGACTACTGCAACACACGCTGTACTCATTACGGATTCAAAGAGTATGCTTTGTAAGGTGGAGAAAGGAATGTTTCATGTGGAATGTGCAGCAAAGGTTTCAATGCCTGAGTGGAAACCTTCATAGACATCATGGGCAAAGACTGCTGCATTGGTCCAGGTTTCTCTTTTTGGACGGTACCCACCCAGGGTACACCTTGCCTCTCTAGCTGGTTTGATATTTTCCTGGCAATTACCTTCTCCAGCAGCTTGCCTATTATATTCTGCATGGTTATAATTCGATATCCGTGAATTTTTTTGTGGTCTTTGTCAGGCTTCGGCAAGGGAATCAGATAGCTGTATAACCACTCCTCCTTGATGCTAGCACTCCCTATACTGTTGTTGTACATGTCTGCTAGTTTCTCTAGCTCGTTGTTGGTACACCTATTGATGTCATCGTATCTTATGCCATCAGGCCCTGGAGCGCTGTTTTTTGATCATCAAAGCACAGCCTTGATTTCTTTCACTGTCACTGTGTCTTCATCCGAAGTGTTCTGGGCTTTGCACCTGTCTGAGGTGACCTCCTTGGCCAGATTTTGGCTTCCCATGTCTGTCTGGTTGCTCTGCTCTAGATAGCGTTCAAAGAGGGCTTTGCCCTTGTCCTCGTCAGTCCTCTGCCAGATGAGGTCGCTGGACATACAGACAACAAACACCCATGCTATGGACAATAAGATTATTTTTTTAAATGTACATTAAAAATTTTTATTGCAAGGCATTCCTGTTCTTCAGACAAGATGTACATTTCAAAGTGTCTCAGACTGATGAGCTGAAAGGTAACCAGCGTTGCATTCAACTAACAGAATATTGGACATAAATGACTGCCCACACCACATGGTACGACCATAAGAATACTTTTTCCAGATACAATATACATTTTAACAACTAACCTTTATGGGTTCTCATATCAATAAGCTGAAAAGCAACTCGTGCTGCACTCAGGGCACCTTCTACGACAGCATCAGGACTCCCAACAAAAGTGTAGACTGTCCTGTTTGTTGACTGTCCTGGGTCTACATCTAACAGACTGCATCCTGAAGTGCCAGCAATCGCTGAAGCGATGGCTTCAATCACCTACACAAACAAATCACAATATTCTCATGGCTTCATGGCTTGACTATTCAAGTTAAGAAGTTATTAATAGCAGAAGACGGAGCATCTCAGCAGAAAAACAAAGAAGTATCAAACGAAATAATTATATAAGAACAAATAAAATGAAACACCAGATATGCTTTGGTGAAATATAACTTTAAGAGATGGAATCATACATCTATTTAGGTAGCCATATAAACAAATATGGGGAAAAGATAAAGAAATTACAATAAGAAGAGAACAGGCAGAAGGAGCTTTCATAGCACTAGGTGAGAGCAACGTGGTGAAGTGGTCAAGCCATCTGCCTCACACTCTGAAGGTTGTGGGTTCGATTCTGGGCTACATCTTTTGGTCACGAGGGGAGGAGGGTGGAGGTCGTCTCCTGGGTGGGGTCATCGCTGGAGCTGTGGAGTTTGTGCTTTGAGCTACGCTTTAGACAGGCCACCCTGCAGAAAGAGACCGAGCCATATGAGATAAAACCTAGTGCAATTAAGTCGATCCTCTTGACTATTTTTTATAGGGGGGGGGGGGACAAAGTAGTGGTGGAAGACGTGAAACACACATAGAATAAAATAAAGACGGAGATGAATAATATGGGAAGGAAACAAAGGGAGCTGCAGGCAACAACAAAAGAAGGAATGGCTTGGCTTGACTGGGTTGAGGACCTATGCCTCAGTGGGGAATAATAGCACAAGAAGAATAAAGCAAACGGTAACAAAGTCAATAATCTAGCACTAACTGCCAGCGCTGGTGTATCCAGGAAGATTTTTATTCCAGACTGAGCAAATAAAGGCTGCTTTTCTAGGCAATCACTGTGTCATGTGCAGGCTAGGTGTTTAGATAATCCTGTGCCTTATCAGACCTGGAGGGAGCTGAAGCAGATGGCAAAAGGCAGGAAGGGCTTGGATGGGTGGCTCGGTCGTAGGCCAGTGGGACACAGGGCAGTAGGAGAAAACCTGTCCTGATTATTTAAACTGAACACATGCTAATGACAGCATGAGTTAAATCAACTAATTTATTTTAAAACTATATATTAATAGTAATAGCTTTTAAAACTGAAAGTACAATTCAATCCATCAGTTTATGGGTCTGATGCTTCACTAAATTAATTGCAGTCTATGAAATTAAATGTATAATAGTATGAATGAGTGAATATACTTTGTATGGAGTGGAGACAGGATGTGTAGGCGTTAAACAGTTCAAGTTTAGTTAGTTACAGTAAAATTAAGTTAGTTACAGTAAAATTAGAGTGATGAAAAACAAGTTGATGAAAACTTCACCTCTTTACTTCTGCCTTCTGAGAAGTTAGGAACACATTCCACAATCCGCGGCATGTTGACAATAACAAATTAACAGCGACGAAACTGAGCTGAAACAAAAGTGAACTGAACTGTCCGCTGAAGAACAACTGTCAATGAGATAAGCTAGCGGCTTTTATCTCGTGGTTTAAGTAGGACAAGGCTGTCGTATATTATACTCCCTGCTCGGGTCACAGGTTGTTTCATTCAGTCAGCTGTGTAGTAACCACCGTTATATACACGAGTAGTCCAGTAGATGATACGGGAAACCTCCGATGCCTGCGAACGCAATTAACAGTGAATTATAAATAATAATAAAAGTTCATGACTGATCGGCACTTTTAATTAAATACGGTTTATGGAAATCGCGAAATAACAAGTAGGAAAGTTGTTGATCCATCAGCACTTGACTATTGAATAAGAAGTTGACTTTAACTTTAAGTTTAACTTAGTACTTACTTACTAACTTACGCTATGCAGGCATCTATGATCTACTCTACACTACAACAACAAATATTTAATATTGATAAAAAGTAAAGGGCTATCCTATCACTACTTCAGATTAGAAGGTTCACTTCTTCCACGACATTGACAGCTGAGTATATAAAGTCAGCTTGTAGGGTGATTAATAATGAAATGATGATGGATGATTAATCACTACTAATCTTCAATCAAAATTTTTCACATTTTCATTTTGATTCATTCGGTTCAGGAAGAAAAAAGCGATAGTTTAGTAAATGGGCCTTTGTTTGGAACGACAGGTTCAAATCGCCGGTGATTTGTCTAAAAAAAAAACCTACAGCTGAATGTGTTGCATAAACACGTATTCACTGTCCCAAGTATGATCTCCTTCTCTGTCTGTGAGCGACAATCAGTGCCCGAGCCCAGCAGACGTCAGCACGCCCTGGGCACGTTCCTGGACCATGTGTATGACGTAGGCAGTTTGTGCTCACCGTCCATGTTGCTTGTTTTCATGGGTTTGTGTGGAGGTTTCCATGCTTGTTGTCCAGCCTTGTGTCGGCCCTTCTTCTTGTAAGTACCTGATAACACCCGCTGCTAGTTTCTTATACATTCTCTCACTTTCTTGTCACTTTATGCATTGAAGCTATACTGAATTTTCCACTAAAGGAAAACAAAGAAAAAAACGCATGCGCTTGTTTTTGTTTCTTTTTGATTTGATGAAACTTACCAAACAACAAACAACAACAAAAGAGAACAACAAAACAACACCGACTACTCCCTACAAACCACACAATTTAGTAACACCAATAAAATTTGGTGGTTGTAAGAAATAAAAGTAGGTTTGTCGTTTGTATACTGCTACTGACAGGTTTATCACTCTCTTTAATTCCTTATTTATTGTTGTTGACTGTTTAATGTTTTAATTTTTCTGGAAGCGCCAAAAATGAATTATTGATCGCGGGCGGCATCGATGTAAAAGTAAAACAGATAGGAGGAACGATCATGATTTTAAAATTGAGTATTTACTAATGAGATCACCACAGATAGATAGACCTTGACAAAGACAAACCAAAGGCAAATCTAATGGTACCTCAGTGATGCCTGTATGTCAACTCTAAGTGGAGATATTCACATTTTTGTGAAGGTGTTTTAGGATAAAATATTCACATGATTTCCCTAATTTCAGGACTCTATAGTGTGTCCATTTTATATCCACTTCCTGTCCATGCGAGATTGTCTCAAACGAGTCGCAGACGGATATCAAATGACTTCAGTAATATGTTCTGTCATGTTAAATGATAAAAAAAAATAGTACAAGTATACAAATAAATTATTATTAATCTTTAAACTTGTATTCTATTTAACTTTAGTAATTCAAATTGCACAGTTGAGTGTTAAAAGTTTCCACGGCCAGCAGCCGCCATCTTGGAGTTCCATTCACAAAGGCCTGGTAGGCCAAAGCCTTCGACAGCACAGAACAAACACAAACCGACACAAAACTACATGAAACACACTATATGACAATATTAAACTAAAGGTGCTTATCTGAATATGTATCCTTGCTGGGAGCGTGTGATACGCATTGAACGACTGTCAGTGGATTGTATGGACTGGATGTAGAGTCACCGGGTCAAAGGTCAATGCCATCAGAAGCTCAGGTATTGGCTGAGCCGCTGGGTGAGAGAATGAGTGGGGGGTGGAGAGGCGCCCATGTGAGCGGAAAAGTAAAAATTGGGATAGGCGAAGATGCTGCACGGACGCAGTTCAATTGACAAACTACAAAGACGAAAAATGAAATATATAGTAGCAGTTCATAAGAATGAGAATAGTAAACAAGAATATGGGGAACTGCAGTAAAGCTTAAAAAGGCACACACAAAAAATGAGAAGTAGATTGTGAGCTTTACTGAAACACGATTACAAGAAACAAATTGCATGTTGCGGCCAAAGCCTAAGTCAGCACAGAACAAACTAACACAAACCGACACAAAACTACATTAGCAGTAAAAATTGGGATAGGCGAAGATGTTGCGAATATAGTTCAATTGACAAACTACGAAGACGAAACGTGAAATATATAGTAGCAGTTCATAAGAATGGACAATGGTAAACAAGAATAAGGTTAACCTTTTCTGCAGAACCTTAGATGGCGTCTGCTATTGTCCCGTGATATTTGAATGAAAGAATGATGTCGTAAGCATGAATGGTCTTTACAGCAGCTATGTTTGGGAGCACAATGGATCATTGCAGGGTGGCGCTTCCGTTTTCAGTTGGGGTTGTGGTACGGTCAAACCTGCTAGAAGTAAAACTTGTGTACAGATAAATAAATCATCACAGCCCAGAGAGAATAAGGTGACCAGAGGATCTGGCCAACAATCAGTACTGCAAGCAAAGGTCAGACGGAAACATGATCAGACTGCAGCTGGTACCACAATCATTAGTATTGGGACTCTTCGCTGACTGTTGAAGATGACGGAGCATGTATAGGATTATCCTGAGTGCTGTGATGTCGGTTCTTGACTCCACTCAGTAGTATTGGAGTCCTGAGTGCTGTGATGTCGGTTCTTGACTCCACTCAGTAGTATTCATCAAACATGAAATGTATAACAATGACATTTGAAATGTATTAATTTATACACAAAAATTATGGAAATGTATGCACTTTGTTGGATCATCAAGTATTTCAGGACATGGGCTGGTTGTGAAACTTTCTGATTCCATTCTGCATTCCAGAGTTGTTTGTGTTGTACCACTCTTGAATTCCTATTAGGTCAACATTGATAGATCAGTGCATGTCTGTTGTTTTGTATATGCAGTCCTCTTTGGCATTGGTTGGGTTGGAGCCTTGACAGTGCAATACATACACACTCCATTGCTGAAGCACCACAAACCTAGATCTGAGCTAGTCATGTTCTGAAACACCACAAACCTAGATCTGAGCTAGTCATGTGCTGTGCTGAATACACACACATAGTTCCATTACTGATTTGGCATACCCCACTGATTTCTGAGCTTGTAGAGGGGGAGAGAACTCTTCAGCACTCTTCATGGAGATGGTATTTTGGTACTGTAAAACATAAATTGGAGAACCCATTTCTACGCCATGAGGCATATTGGGCAGTGGTGCAACCACCCATACTTGTATAGACCAATCTGCACTAGACAGGTGATATGGTCAATATACCAGCCATCTTCATTTACCTGACACCCAATTTAAGTTGGGTCTACCAATTCATTAAAAATATCTTCGCCACAAGGGGGATTTGAACATGACCACCTTCTCAATAGGCAAGCAACCTAATCACTTCACTAAAGTGACTCTTTATCTTTTGCGTTGGTGTTGTTCAGGTCTCATGTATGTTGCACTGGTGTTCAGGTCTCATGTATGTTGCACTGGTATTCAGATCATATGTATGTTGCACTGGTATTCAGATCATATGTATGTTGCACTGGTGTTCAGGTCATATATATGTCAGCTCATATGTTTAGTTTTGTCGAAGGATCAACATCACCGCACACGGGTGTAACCCATAAGTGCTCCGTTCTCCTCCAAACTTAAGCCTGAGTCCGGAGAAACTCAGCTCAGTGCACGAAACTCCGTAGCACCGGCGAGGATCCTGAAATACTTTGGGTAGATTTTTAACTCAAAATTTTGCCCGGGCAGTGCCGTTAGTTTGTACAAGATACAGTATCCAATTTTATAAGATGCCGTTGGAACCACATCGGCCATGTACTCAGAATGGACAAGATAAGACTCCCCTACCAAGCCCTCATATGGTCACCGGTAGGGAAAAGAAAACGGGGAAGACCAAGAGAGACCCTGCGTAGAACCATCATTAGAGAAGGCTCATTCAATGGTCAAGTAAATATCCAAGATCTACAACAGGTAGCAGCGAACCACCAGACATGGAGAGCCATGACTTCTGCCCTATGCGCCGCCTTAGGCTCAAGAGGAAAGACTAACTAACTAAGTGTCGTTAGGCTACTCTTTTTTTTTTTCCAACTGCCAAGGGATTTTTTACGTGCACAACAATACACATGGGCTTGAGTTAGTAGTAGAATGGAGCAATGTAACCATGGAGAATGGTTACACCTGTGTACCGTGATGTTGATCCATCGACTATAACTAACTAACTAAACTAGTTTGCATTGCTTTCTGAATGACCGGCACTCAGTCCTTTGTATGGGAACCAACGCAGTGCATTCCTGCTTCCAAATCATCTGCAGCTGTGTTTTGAAGACGATATGCTGAATTATGAATTGCATCCAAAACCCTTCGCCACAGAGCACTTTTGTTAGGCTCCATGAAAAATGGTTTGGTCATATAAGAAGATTATTGCAGGGCAGTGCTCACAGAGAGCTCTATCATTGAAACACAGTGGAAACAGCAAGAGATCACCTCTGCATATAATGGATTGATGGGATATCTCAGACTGTGAATATCACCAGATTTGAAGTAACACAAAAGCATATCCCTTATGTTTCTTCTTGGCCAGATTCTGTAAGTTAAAGCGGACAGGAAATAAAATTAAAATGGATAGGAAACAAAAAAATTAAAATGAATAGGAAACAGGCAAACAATCTACCATACTTGTATTTACTTTTAAATGGCTGTAATAGGAATTAAATGCATGTCAGTGGTAAACAAAAATGTTAGAAACAGTAACCTAAATTCATACATGTATAGTCATAAATATTAATGCACTTGAGAATCAACACATTTTGTCCCTAGAATAAACTAGCTATACAGAGAAACAATAATTTAGCATTAACAATTTGCTAGAATTCATGATTTAAAGAAAATGTTTGTTTCCTTCCCAGCAAACTATGGCACCGTCAGTAAAGCGCAGGCTGACACCAGTGACCTGTGCAAAACATTTCATCAGTGCAATAACAACTATAAGACAACAGAAACAGATTCCAAATTTTGACCGTATTTTGCGTTATGTTCAACGCTGTTCAGACTTCACAGAGGATGAAGTCAAAGAACATTTGGATGACGCTATTTATGATGGATTTATAGAAGAATACACTGCTGTTGGGTTCAAAGGTCAGCGTACAGGCGTAGAGCAAGAAGGCTACAGATTACTGCAACCTGGCGAAGGAGAAGAGAAGGTCAGTGTTTACAGAAGTTTTGAATTCATTACTTTATTGTAACTGTTTAGGGGGCTGTGGTGGCTGAGAGGTTTAGTGTGAACAAAAGTATTGAATTATGTTAGTTTATTGTAACTGTTCAGGGGCAGTGGTGGCTGAGAGGTAGTAGCATCCAGCTCAGGCTCAGAAGCTGCCAGGTTGGAACTCAGCACAGAGTCAGACATTTTGTCCAGAGCTATGGTATCTAATGATATCACATGTTTCCCTGATCTCTTGGGTAGTGAGATGTGATACCTAGCCTTCAAGAATCAGGGTGAAGAACTGGAGGCCCCGTGTGCAACTTAAAGCTATATGCCCTGGCAAAATTGTTAGGAAAGAAAACCTAGCCACAGATAGATAGGGCCCGTTACCTTGAATGGAATCCTACAGGAAGCAAATGTTATACAGATTTGCTTATTAAAGTCGGACACACCGACCTGTGAGGTACATAACAAGGTGTGATGGTCTCTCTTTGCAAGAGGAACAAAGAAGAAGAATTGTAACGTTTCTGGATTGCATTTGTCCTTGGTGTCCTGCATACAGTTAGCACTGCTGGTGATTTGGTGTTCCATAAATGGGTGGCCAGTGGGCTCTGAGTGTATGGCATCCAGCTCTGTGTGAACGAGTGTTGGGTTCATTTATATTTGAACATTGGTTTGAGAACCATGAAGGCACACTCCCCTTTAAACTCTGGTTGCATATCAAATTGCAGGCCTCCTTGGATGAGGATCAAAATGAGAAAACATACCCTCATCCAGGGCTATAATGTGGGTATACGAGGAAATGTGGGTATAAGAGGAAACGTGGCTATGAGGGGGAAAAAATGGGTATAAGAGGAAAATAATGGGTATAATAGGAAATGCGCAAGATGATAGATGTGTGGGCCGGGCTACTGTGGACAGCCGAGCAATGGACCTGTCTGATATATTAAATGCCATCTGAGAGGCAGGACAATTGAATGAATCAAGAGACAACTGTGAATCTGCAACCATGACAGACTGCAAGAACATCCAGTGAAAATAGGGAAGCCAGATAGCAGCATTATGCCAGGGGGGGGGGGCCAAAGAAGAATATTAAACAAACACAGAATTTGTGTTCTGACTGCTATACGCTGAGGAGGGGATCCGAGCACGTATGGACTGAATACATCCCGATGTGCAATGAAAATAATCTGTTGACTAACCAACCAACCAACCCGGGTTCTCATCAGATGACCCTCTTTAATGTAGAGTCACTTTCATCTTCGTCCTGGGACAAGCGGGAGTTGAGGGAAATGAACCAACTGATAAACATGCTGGCTCTGCATCCCCTGCAGATGGCCAGCCCGTGGATCATGCCAAAATGTTTTTAATGTCCTTAGAGAGTTGTCGAGAGCGGAGGACATTGACGCCAGTGTTGTATCCACTTCATTGTCCAGAATGAGAGACCTGGAAGTACAAATTTTAATGGCCAGACACCAGGGGCACTTCGGGAGAATGAGGGGCCTTGGCAGCCAACACAGAACTGGCACTATTAGCTGCCGGATGCTGATGCGTATGTGGGGGGTGGATCTGAGCACTTATGGACTTGTCTGTAGTGCAAGGAAGATATCCCGATAGATAACTAACTAATCCTTTTAGCTTGATGCTGAAATGCTAAACAGATGGAGAAAATGATGAATATGTGATAAATAAATGTAGAACTGAAGCTTGTGTATGAGGGACATGTTTTTGTTTCTCACAATGGTTGTGTCTCTGCCTGCTAGGATGATGAACATGACTGGTATTGCTTTGAATGCCACAGACCTGGAGAAGTTTATGAATGCAGCAGCTGTTTTAGGGTTTATCATAAACGGTGCACAAGAGAGGACACTAGAGGGGCAGTGTTTACTTGCAGCATATGTAAGGTGAGTTCATGTGTGCTGTCATCAGCTGTTGCCATACAACAAAGTTAGAAGTACCTGCCTTATGTTTAGAAATGTATTACTGCCTTGTGTTTCAAACAACATTTTTGTAGTCTTCTCTTCTACGCCAATGAGTATATGGGGTAGCTTATGGACTTGAGACTTTTCTCATTTACCCAGGGTAGAAAGATGTGCTACAGTTTGCTTCTCATGTCTCCTTATATTTGTCATTCTTCCTTTACCCTATTTCTGTTGATGCTTATGACATTATTTTAGTCTTTTCTCTTCTACTCAAGTTTAGATATTTTGTATGGTTTTCACGAACATTGTCATATGACCTGGTATGTTCGAATGTTTGATGCTGTTTTACTCTGTCCTCCTCTGCCTTGTGTGTCAGTTACCCTTGATGTTGTTTTACTCTGTCCTCCTCTGCCTTGTGTGTCAGTTACCCTTGATGCTGTTTTACTTTGTCCTCCTCTGCCTTGTGTGTCAGTTACCCTTGAAGCTGTTTTACCCTGTCCTCCTCTGCCTTGTGTGTCAGTTACCCTTGATGCTGTTTTACTTTGTCCTCCTCTGCCTTGTGTGTCAGTTACCCTTGAAGCTGTTTTACCCTGTCCTCCTCTGCCTTGTGTGTCAGTTACCCTTGATGTTGTTTTACTTTGTCCTCCTCTGCCTTGTGTGTCAGTTACCCTTGAAGCTGTTTTAAAATGTCCTCCGCTGCCTTGTGTGTCAGTTACCCTTGATGTTGTTTTACTTTGTCCTCCTCTACCTTGTGTGTCAGTTACCCTTGATGTTGTTTTACCCTTCCCTCCTCTACCTTGTGTGTCAGTTACCCTTGATGTTGTTTTACTTTGTCCTCCTCTACCTTGTGTGTCAGTTACCCTTGATGTTGTTTTACTTTGTCCTCCTCTACCTTGTGTGTCAGTTACCCTTGATGTTGTTTTACTTTGTCCTCCTCTACCTTGTGTGTCAGTTACCCTTGATGTTGTTTTACCCTTCCCTCCTCTACCTTTGTGTCAGTTACCCTTGATGTTGTTTTACTTTGTCCTCCTCTACCTTGTGTGTCAGTTACCCTTGATGTTGTTTTACCCTTCCCTCCTCTACCTTGTGTGTCAGTTACCCTTGATGTTGTTTTACTCTGTCCTCTACCTTGTGTGTCAGTTACCCTTGATGTTGTTTTACCCTTCCCTCCTCTACCTTGTGTGTCAGTTACCCTTGATGTTGTTTTACTTTGTCCCTCCTCTACCTTGTGTGTCAGTTACCCTTGATGTTGTTTTTACTTTGTCCTCCTCTACTTTGTGTGTCAGTTACCCTTGATGTTGTTTTACTTGTCCCTCCTCTACCTTGTGTGTCAGTTACCCTTGATGTTGTTTTACCTTCCCTCTCTACCTGTGTGTCAGTTACCCTTGATGTTGTTTTACTTTGTCATCCTCTACTTTGTGTGTCAGTTACCCTTGATGTTGTTTTACTTTGTCCTCCTCTACCTTGTGTGTCAGTTACCCTTGATGTTGTTTTACTTTGTCCTCCTCTACCTTGTGTGTCAGTTACCCTTGATGTTGTTTTACTCTGTCCTCCTCTACCTTGTGTGTCAGTTACCCTTGATGTTGTTTTACTTTGTCCTCTACCTTGTGTGTCAGTTACCCTTGATGTTGTTTTACCCTTCCCTCCTCTACCTTGTGTGTCAGTTACCCTTGATGTTGTTTTACCCTTCCCTCCTCTACCTTGTGTGTCAGTTACCCTTGATGTTGTTTTACCCTTCCCTCCTCTACCTTGTGTGTCAGTTACCCTTGAAGCTGTTTTACTTTGTCCTCCTCTACCTTGTGTGTCAGTTACCCTTGATGTTGTTTTACTTTGTCCTCCTCTACCTTGTGTGTCAGTTACCCTTGATGTTGTTTTACCCTTCCCTCCTCTACCTTGTGTGTCAGATACCCTTGATGTTGTTTTACCTTTCGTCCTCTACCTTGTGTGTCAGTTACCCTTGATGTTGTTTTACTTTGTCCTCCTCTACCTTGTGTGTCAGTTACCCTTGATGTTGTTTTACTTGTCCTCCTCTACCTTGTGTGTCAGTTACCCTTGATGTTGTTTTACTCTGTCCTCCTCTACCTTGTGTGTCAGTTACCCTTGATGTTGTTTTACTTTGTCTTCTACCTTGTGTGTCAGTTACCCTTGATGTTGTTTTACTCTGTCCTCTACCTTGTGTGTCAGTTACCCTTGATGTTGTTTTACTATGTCCTCTACCTTGTGTGTCAGTTACCCTTGATGTTGTTTTACCCTTCCTCCTCTACCTTGTGTGTCAGTTACCCTTGATGTTGTTTTACTATGTCCTCCTCTACCTTGTGTGTCAGTTACCCTTGATGTTGTTTTACTTTGTCCTCCTCTACCTTGTGTGTCAGTTACCCTTGATGTTGTTTTACTCTGTCCTCCTCTACCTTGTGTGTCAGTTACCCTTGATGTTGTTTTACTTTGTCCTCTACCTTGTGTGTCAGTTACCCTTGATGTTGTTTTACCCTTCCCTCCTCTACCTTGTGTGTCAGTTACCCTTGAAGCTGTTTTACTTTGTCCTCCTCTACCTTGTGTGTCAGTTACCCTTGATGTTGTTTTACTTTGTCCTCCTCTACCTTGTGTGTCAGTTACCCTTGATGTTGTTTTACCCTTCCCTCCTCTACCTTGTGTGTCAGTTACCCTTGATGCTGTTTTACCCTTCCCTCCTCTACCTTGTGTGTCAGTTACCCTTGATGTTGTTTTACTTTGTCCTCTACCTTGTGTGTCAGTTACCCTTGATGTTGTTTTACTTTGTCCTCCTCTACCTTGTGTGTCAGTTACCCTTGATGTTGTTTTACCCTTCCCTCCTCTACCTTGTGTGTCAGTTACCCTTGATGTTGTTTTACTTTGTCCTCTACCTTGTGTGTCAGTTACCCTTGATGTTGTTTTACTCTGTCCTCTGCCTTGTGTGTCAGTTACCCTTGATGTTGTTTTACCCTTCCCTCCTCTACCTTGTGTGTCAGTTACCCTTGATGTTGTTTTACTATGTCCTCTGCCTTGTGTGTCAGTTACCCTTGATGTTGTTTTACCCTTCCCTCCTCTACCTTGTGTGTCAGTTACCCTTGATGTTGTTTTACTCTGTCCTCTGCCTTGTGTGTCAGTTACCCTTGATGTTGTTTTACCCTTCCCTCCTCTACCTTGTGTGTCAGTTACCCTTGATGTTGTTTTACCCTTCCCTCCTCTACCTTGTGTGTCAGTTACCCTTGATGTTGTTTTACTTTGTCCTCTACCTTGTGTGTCAGTTACCCTTGATGTTTTACTCTGTCCTCTGCCTTGTGTGTCAGTTACCCTTGATGTTGTTTTACTTTGTCCTCTACCTTGTGTGTCAGTTACCCTTGATGTTTTACTCTGTCCTCTGCCTTGTGTGTCAGTTACCCTTGATGTTGTTTTACTTTGTCCTCTACCTTGTGTGTCAGTTACCCTTGATGTTGTTTTACTCTGTCCTCTACCTTGTGTGTCAGTTACCCTTGATGTTGTTTTACCCTTCCCTCCTCTACCTTGTGTGTCAGTTACCCTTGATGTTGTTTTACTATGTCCTCCTCTACCTTGTGTGTCAGTTACCCTTGATGTTGTTTTACTTTGTCCTCCTCTACCTTGTGTGTCAGTTACCCTTGATGTTGTTTTACTCTGTCCTCCTCTACCTTGTGTGTCAGTTACCCTTGATGTTGTTTTACTTTGTCCTCTACCTTGTGTGTCAGTTACCCTTGATGTTGTTTTACCCTTCCCTCCTCTACCTTGTGTGTCAGTTACCCTTGAAGCTGTTTTACTTTGTCCTCCTCTACCTTGTGTGTCAGTTACCCTTGATGTTGTTTTACTTTGTCCTCCTCTACCTTGTGTGTCAGTTACCCTTGATGTTGTTTTACCCTTCCCTCCTCTACCTTGTGTGTCAGTTACCCTTGATGCTGTTTTACCCTTCCCTCCTCTACCTTGTGTGTCAGTTACCCTTGATGTTGTTTTACTTTGTCCTCTACCTTGTGTGTCAGTTACCCTTGATGTTGTTTTACTTTGTCCTCCTCTACCTTGTGTGTCAGTTACCCTTGATGTTGTTTTACTTTGTCCTCCTCTACCTTGTGTGTCAGTTACCCTTGATGTTGTTTTACTTTGTCCTCTACCTTGTGTGTCAGTTACCCTTGATGTTGTTTTACTATGTCCTCCTCTACCTTGTGTGTCAGTTACCCTTGATGTTGTTTTACTCTGTCCTCCTCTACCTTGTGTGTCAGTTACCCTTGATGTTGTTTTACTTTGTCCTCCTCTACCTTGTGTGTCAGTTACCCTTGATGTTGTTTTACTTTGTCCTCCTCTACCTTGTGTGTCAGTTACCCTTGATGTTGTTTTACTTTGTCCTCCTCTACCTTGTGTGTCAGTTACCCTTGATGTTGTTTTACCCTTCCCTCCTCTACCTTGTGTGTCAGTTACCCTTGATGTTGTTTTACTTTGTCCTCCTCTACCTTGTGTGTCAGTTACCCTTGATGTTGTTTTACTCTGTCCTCTGCCTTGTGTGTCAGTTACCCTTGATGTTGTTTTACCCTGTCCTCCTCTACCTTGTGTGTCAGTTACCCTTGATGTTGTTTTACCCTTCCCTCCTCTACCTTGTGTGTCAGTTACCCTTGATGTTGTTTTACTTTGTCCTCCTCTACCTTGTGTGTCAGTTACCCTTGATGTTGTTTTACTTTGTCCTCCTCTGCCTTGTGTGTCAGTTACCCTTGATGTTGTTTTACCCTGTCCTCCTCTACCTTGTGTGTCAGTTACCCTTGATGTTGTTTTACTTTGTCCTCCTCTACCTTGTGTGTCAGTTACCCTTGATGTTGTTTTACTTTGTCCTCCTCTACCTTGTGTGTCAGTTACCCTTGATATTGTTTTACCCTTCCCTCCTCTACCTTGTGTGTCAGTTACCCTTGATGTTGTTTTACCCTTCCCTCCTCTACCTTGTGTGTCAGTTACCCTTGATGTTGTTTTACTTTGTCCTCCTCTACCTTGTGTGTCAGTTACCCTTGATGTTGTTTTACCCTTCCCTCCTCTACCTTGTGTGTCAGTTACCCTTGATGTTGTTTTACTTTGTCCTCCTCTACCTTGTGTGTCAGTTACCCTTGATGTTGTTTTACTTTGTCCTCCTCTACCTTGTGTGTCAGTTACCCTTGATGTTATACCCTTCCCTCCTCTATCTTGTGTATCAGTTACCCTTGATGCTGTTTTACTTTGTCCTCCTTTACCTTGTGTGTCAGTTACCCTTGATGTTGTTTTACCCTTCCCTCCTCTATCTTGTGTGTCAGTTACTCTTGATATTGTTTTACTCTTCCCTCCTCTACCTTGTGTGTCAGTTACCCTTAATGCTGTTTTACTTAGTCCTCCTCTGCCTTGTGTATCAGTTACGCATGATGATGTTTTACTCTTCCTCAGTTTACCCCAGTGTATAAAAATACTTATGATTTTGTTTTACTCCTTCCTCCTCTACCATGGTGTGTGAAAATACTTAATATTTCATTTTCACCTCTCTTCTCTGAAGTTTGCAAATACTTATATTTAACCTCTCATCTTCTACCAAGCTGTGTATATATAGTTATGATATTTAGTCCTTTGTCTTTACCAAACTGTGTACACATATTTATGATATTTAGCCTTTCCTCCTCTACCAAACAGTGTACACAAACTTATGACATTGTCTTTCCTCCTCTACCAAACCGTGTACACAAACATGACATTTAGTCTTTCCTCCTCTACCAAACCGTATACACAAACTTATGACATTTAGTCTTTCCTCCTCTACCAAACCGTGTACACAAAGTTATGACATTTAGTCTTTCCTCCTCTACCAAACTGTGCACACAAACTTATGACATTTAGTCTTTCCTCCTCTACCAAACTGTGTACACAAACTTATGATATTTAATCTTTCCTCCTCTACCAAACTGTGTACACAAACTTATGACATTTAGTCTTTCCTCCTCTATCAATGTATGTACACATACTTATGATATTTAGTCTGTCCTCCTCTACCAAACTGTGTACACAAACTTATGACATTTAGTCTTTCCTCCTCTACCAAACTGTGTACACAAACTTATGACATTTAGTCTTTCCTCTTCTACCAAATTGTGTACACATACTTATGACATTTAACCTTTCCTCCTCTACCAAACTGTAAAACTTATGATAATTAATCTTTCCTCCTCTACCAAACTGTTTACACATACTTATGATATTTAGTCTTTCCTCCTCTATCAATGTGTGTACACATACTTATGATATTTAGACTTTCCTCCACCCTGGCATGTACACATACATGTTAAAGTTAAGCACCGATTGTCACCCCTTGAGATGTATTGGTTGTATGGCATATATTTAGATCAGCCAGCACTTGTTGGGTGGTTTAGTCAGTATCCTGCTGGGGATCTTTACTTCCCAGATCATGTCTTTGTGCCCATGTCAGATTGAGTTGACCCAGGAGCTGAGCTCAATTTGTTTAATCTTGAGTTTTAGATAGGGTTGACCCAGGAGCTGAGCTCAATTTGTTTAATCTTGAGTTTTAGATTGAGTTGACCCAGGAGCTGAGCTCAATTTATTTAATCTTGAGTTTTAGATTGAGTTGACCTAGGAGTTGAGCTCAATTTGTTTAATCTTGAGTTTTAGATTGAGTTGACCCAGGAGCATAGCTCAATTTGTTTAATCTTGAGTTTTAGATTGGGTTGACCCAGGAGCTGAGCTCAATTTGTTAAAATCTCAAGATTTGAACACATAACCCCAGGGCTGGCAGGCAAGAACTGTAGTCACTTTCACATCATGGCTCCCCCTTAGATACATGTGGTTTTGGTCACTGGTGGCCATTGAGATGCAACACTGCAATAATCAACCCCAGACCTCAGATCTGCTTGGCCAGCATGCTAGATCTCTGCCACAGAGACACCGAGGCTTCACAACTGTTTAAAGGTCTGGCAGGTAGTCAGCGGTAGTGTTAGTGAAGTGATGTGTGATCAGATCAGCAGACACAGGGATGGCATTGTCCATGTCTTCAAGAGAGACTGGTGTTGACATGAAACCTATTTTGGCGTGAACTGCTAGCTGGGAGCAGACACAGAGTTTAGCCAAGGTTCCCTTGATAAAGAACTGTTGGGGCTGAGGTAAGGAAAGTTGGACAGATAGGCATGATCTTTCTCATTGCCTGGCTTCACTGACTAGGGAAAAGAAGAAGAAGAAGAAGATGTGATTCAATATAATTGATTATGGTTTCTAGAGCAGGATTACATTTCTATCTCATTAAATTATCTTAATTCTTTCACGGCTGAAAAGGATATAAAGGTAAGAACATGTGTACAACATTTCATATTTTTGTCTTCTAGGATTGACCATTCATTTTCTTTTTTTGAGCTGTAAGATGGACCATTCATCTGTTATCTTGTTAGATTGACCATTCATTTTCTTTTTTTGTGCTGTAAGATGGACCATTCATCTGTTATCTTGTTAGATTGACCATTCATTTTCTTTTTTTGTGCTGTAAGATGGACCATTCATCTGTTATCTTGTTAGATTGACCATTCATCCATTCATCACTTATGTGTTGTCACATTGACCGTTCATACTTTTTGTGTTGTCTCATTGACCATTCATCTCTTATGTGTTGTCACATTGACCATTCATCTCTTATGTGTTGTCACATTGACCGTTCATACTTTTTGTGTTGTCTCATTGACCATTCATCTCTTATGTGTTGTCACATTGACCATTCATCTCTTAGGTGTTGTCACATTGACCATTCATACTTCTTGTGTTGTCTCATTGACCATTCATCTCTTATGTGTTGTCACATTGACCATTCATACTTCTTGTGTTGTCTCATTGACCATTCATGTTTTTTGTGTTGCTGTTTTAATCATATAATGGGAAGAGAGGCATTGGAACATATCATCATGACTGATAAGATCAGCCATTTAAAGCATTGTAGATGCAGTATAAAACACTTTAGATACAATATAGAACATTTTAGATACAATATAAAACACTTTAGATACAATATAGAACACTTTAGATACAACATAGAACACTTTAGGTACAACATAGAACACTTTAGATACAACATAGAACACTTTAAATAAGCATAGAACACTTTAGATGCAACATAGAACACTTTAGATGCAACATAGAACACTTTAGATGCAACATAGAACAGCATAGAACACTTTAGATACAACATAGAACACTTTAGATACAGCATAGAACACTTTAGATACAGCATAGAACATTTTAGATAAAACATTGATGCGATAGTCCAGTTGATACAGGCCTGGAACATGGCATGAGTTTGTAACAAGCGCAGTCTGCATGAAGAGACCATGCGAAGTGACCTACCACGGCATTGGTCACAAAAACGTGAAAAGCAGTTAAGAGGTTTTGCGCAAAACGTCACCTTAAATCAGTTGGACTCGAGCTACGGTCAGAGTTGGACCTAGTTCTGAGTTATAGAGCATGGCGAATATTATGCCGCTCTTTTAGAACTGTTTATTGTTTATTGTTATATACTGTTTTGTATATTTGTGCATCTTGTGTAGAGCAAATGATTGTAATATTGGCAGTGTCCAGTGTATAGCCCAAGTAAAGTAGAATGTGAAAATTCTACCAGTGTCATGTTATACCAGCTACGTCGAGTTCAGTCTAAGTAGTTAACAAGTATAGACTGTCCAAGATAGAACAGCTTAATGGCCATCTGAAGCAGAAGGAGAGATATCAACAAGATCAAGATTAAGCATCTCTAAAGATATCAACGAAGAGCCACTGAAATAATGCAGGGGTGGCGCGTCAAGATGATAGAGTTGTCCAAGGCGTGTGAAGTGGTTCTATCACACAGAAACCCTGTAAAGAAATATTACCTGGTTCGTCACTGACCAACAGAGTAAATAAGGCCAGAACTGGTTTATCACTATAAATAATGACAGAGGTTGCTGAACCAACAACCATCAATTTACTCCTGGCAAAAGAAAATTTTAGATACAACATAGAACACTTTAGATACAACATAGAACACTTTAGATACAACATAGAACACTTTAGATACAACATAGAACACTTTAGATACAACATAGAATACTTTAGATACAGTGTAGAACACTTTAGATACAGCATAGAACTCTTTAGATACAGCATAGAACTCTTTAGATACAGCGTAGAACTCTTTAGATACAGCGTAGAACTCTTTAGATACAGTGTAGAACACTTTAGATACAGCATAGAACTCTTTAGATACAACATAGAACACTTTAGATACAACATAGAATACTTTAGATACAACATAGAACACTTTAGATACAACATAGAACTTTTTAGATACAACATAGAATACTTTAGATACAGTGTAGAACACTTTAGATACAGCATAGAACTCTTTAGATACAGCATAGAACTCTTTAGATACAGCGTAGAACTCTTTAGATACAGCGTAGAACTCTTTAGATACAGTGTAGAACACTTTAGATACAGCATAGAACACTTTAGATACAGCATAGAACTCTTTAGATACAGCATAGAACTCTTTAGATACAGCATAGAACTCTTTAGATACAGCATAGAACACTTTAGATACAGCATAGAACACTAGATACAACATAGAACACTGTAGATACAGCATAGAACACTTTAGATACAACACGGAACACTTTAGATACAACACGGAACACTTTAGTTACAACACGGAACACTTTAGATACAACATGGCGCCACTTTAGATACATTTTAAAGCACTCTTGCTATACTGTTCAAAAAAAGAAATGCAACATTATTGCAGTTTCAATTGCAAACTTGTACCAACATTTTATTGATGATACTGATTCGCCCACTGCAGTCAATTCTGGCAATGCCGGTCTATAAGAGCAGGACCTCAGTAGGGTCTTCTAGCCCAAAGACCAGCGTCGTGCAGCCAGTTCCTGACCTTTGTTCTGAAATTCGACGAGCTCCTGGCAATGACTGGACTGTGGAGGATGCAGATGCAAATCGATTCCTAAGGTGACACATCCATATGAAGCAGTCTTCGGCAGTAGTTGTGATTCTGGGTCTTCCACTGCGTGGCTGGTCTGCCACTCAGCCACTTTCTTTAAATCGCCCCAAAGGTGACTAATTGTGCTTCTAATCACATTAACATGCCCGTGTGTTGCCGGGGCCCATACGGGGGAGCAAAGAATAGTAACACTGTTGCCTACCATGCACGTCGTAAGAGGCGACTAGGGAGGCTATGATTCCGTCGCCCTGCTACTGAGTGCGTGGCGCGACACAGTGAGTTGTGAATTTCGCGTGGAATGCTTTTGCATCTGTCCACAGTTATTTTTCGCGTGAACTGCATGTTCGGAATTATGACGGCCGGCAGTTGCTGGATTGACTGGTTTGCCTTTTCGGTTCACAAGTGCATTTTTCAGGAGACTCCTGGGAGTCGTCGCTGTAGCTATGGAGTTCGTGCTTTGTGCGGCGCTTTCGGTGGGTCGTCCTGCAGAAAGAGACCAAGCCATATGGGATAAAACTCCGGTTAATGAAGTCTTTCTGGTGACTGCTGTTTTCATTGACGATGAACTATTTTTCGTGGAGGACTTTTATGTTGGCATTCTGGTGGCGGCATTATGCAGTGTACTTCTGCGGGCTGTTGGCTTGCCGACACTCCTGTCTATTCCATTGTTCACATGGGGCAGTGAGGAGCATTTTGTGATATTCACTGGCACAGGAACGGAGCAATATGGGGACGACACGTTGCTGTGAAGTTGGAACCGCGACTAACTAGCTAACTAACTAACCAACCACATTAAATTCTCGTCGTTCTGTAGTGAGATGAGCCATACTTGCGCATTGAATTTTCAATTGAATTTATTTGTGGAACGTCAATCTTTTATAGGCATTCAATAATATGGTCAGAGAGTTTTGTATTCAGTAAGTTTCACAGGATTATCATGAACATGTCACGAGTTCTTGTCAAAAATGTTGTTTTGACCTTGACCTCTTTCATAACCTCACAAATCATGAGGTGAGTACACTTCACATAACCATGAGAAGTTAATGACCAGATGGACACAGTTGATAGGTTGACCGATGTCCAATCAGGAAATATCTTTTATAAAAGTTAACACCAAAATTGTTGCATTTCTTTTTTTATTCTTTTTTTTTTTTTTAACAGTATACATTTTAGAGCATTATAATTCTCATTTTGTTTAAAAACAGGTACTTCTGTTTTCATTGTCTCTCTTCTACTTCTGAATGTGAAAGAATATCAGATTGTCTAGGGTAGTTCCCCAAGAAAACCCCAGGTTCAGGCCACATCACAACTGACATGAACAATGAAGAATACACAATAGACCAGGTCTGCAGGCTCATGGACACAATATATGACATCAAGTCAGTTGCATTGCACTGTTTCATCAAGCCTGTGGCTCAGTACATTCAATTTTGACAAGCACTCTTTTTTGGGTTTGTTTTCTCTAGCCTCAAACGGTCCCCACTCTACCTGTAAGGCAGCTGGTTTGTGTCCCTTATTGTCTGGTTCCTATCATTTGATGTAACATAAGAGACCCAACCAGAAGCTGTGCCACCATCAGCGTAACCCCTGAGGTCATTGGGACATGCAAACATTTTACTGCTGTAAGGTGCAGACAAGACAGAAGGGGAATGCAATATGTAATGCTGGAAGTGTACCTCCTGAATTATTTTATTGCGATCCTGAAGACATCAGGGGCTTTAGAATGTTATTGAACAATTAGCATAATGAATCATATCATAGTGATTTTGTTCAGAATCATAATACAAAGGGTTGAGAAGAATATACTAACCAGAAATAAGGAAGAGCAATGTGGGTGTATAGAAGGCAAGGGTACATCAAATGCTGAGAACATTAATATGCAATATTTAAACATTAATTATTTAATTTGATTAGAATGTTCCTCATAAAGTGCTGATATTCACATTTTAGTGTGTTTTACTGTATAACTGCCAGGGAGTAATGATATACAGCTTCTGAATAAGCACTTAGACATATCACAGAGGTCAGGAAATGAACACTTCATACATATCTTAGTGGTCAGGAAATGAGTATATGAAACATGTTTTATAGATGAGTGAATGAGCACATATAGAGGTGTGGAGTAATACATGGTTGGGCATCATCAGTTGCTGGTAAACAACAAATAATAAGTACATAAATGGGGGGGGGGGTGTAGCCTGTTTCCGCCCAGTCACAACCACTTTGTTTCCGGTGTATGCCTTCTAACTTTCTTTAGATAGGACAGATAAATATTTATTAATCAGACACAGTTGTAAATATAGGAGCAACAAGAGGACAGATAAATATTTATTAATCAGACACAGTTGTAAATATAGGAGCAACAAGAGGACAGATAAATATTTATTAATCAGACACAGTTATAAATATAGGAGCAACATTATACAAACGTTTATAAATATATAGAGGTCTGTGTGATGAGTGAGTTGGGTCGAGAACCCAAATGATCAGGCTGTCTGCCTCACACTGTGAAGGTTGCGAATTTATTTGTGAACTACATCATTAAATGCAGATGCAATTGTGACATAGACCCCTGGATCATTGCTGCAGCTACAGAGCTCATGCTTTGTGCCATACTGTCACTAGACAGCTTGCCATTCTGCACATACAGACTGAGCCGGATGGGATCAAATCCAGTGCAATGAAATCTGTCCTCTCACCTTTCACATTTTGTTTAAATATATAAATCTAGTGATGTAACTCTGGCCTTGTGATGTTTTGTGTGAATGTGTGATATTATACAACTAGCACAAGGTGGTCTCGGCAATCCAAGCATGCAATATAATCTTTAGCTGGCTGTTGTAGTGCTTTCTGTAGCAGTGCCTCGTAGGCATGTGTAGTGATCATTTAAGTACAACAGCCCTGATTGTTCCTTTACATGTCTGGCTTGTTCAGTCACAAAAGTCCAGATTTATGAGATAATCATGATGCAAACTTTGCTCAGTATTGTCTTCTGACAACTGCTAACTAAAGTGCTGCTCTTTCCAAGAACTTTAAGCCACTGAAATCTCTATGAAGACATGGTCAATCTACTTCCAGCATCCATCTGGAATCTACTTGGTTGCTGCATGTAAGCAATATTATTTGATCTATTGGATGTATAAAATTATATTTCCATGTGCCATGAAAAGACATGGGGAAGGCAACATAATCACTGACATATTGCAAGAATTGTGCACGTTTATATTTCAGGCTGGCCAACAGAAGAACAGGATGAAGAAAAAGCATTTGAACACCCTACTAAGCTACACCATTTCACGCCTTAGAGAAAAGGTGGGAGTGATTGCATCTTATTCATCTTGTACTCATTAATCTGTTGTTGTTGTTGTTGTTTGTCCATGTCTAGCTAGCTTCAGTACAACTGAATTCTTGTGTACAAGTTTACAGACAGGTAGGTGGTCTTTGGTGGGATGTTAGACGGATACATGGGCATTTACTCCAGTAAAATGTGTGTGAAATTCCAGACATAAATTGTGACTGTTATTGCATCATATTTTGTGAGTGTGCTGTAACTGTTCTTCTTCTTTCTTCTTCCTCTATCGGCCATTGGGGCTTAACCAATTCACTCCACGCCCCTTAACCAACTACTCCAAGCCCCTTAACTAACTCCTCCAGGCCCCTTAACCAACTCCTCCAGGCCCCTTAACCAACTCCTCCAGGCCCTTCAACCCACTCACTCCAGGCCCTTCAACCCACTCACTCCAGGCCCTCAACCCACTCACTCCAGGCCCCTCAGCCCACTCACTCCAGGCCCTTCAACCCACTCACTCCAGGCCCTTCAACCCACTCACTCCAGGCCCTTCAGCCCACTCACTCCAGGCCCTTCAGCCCACTCACTCCAGGCCCCTCAGCCCACTCATTCCAGGCCCCTCGGCCCACTCATTCCAGGCCCCTCGGCCCACTCACTCCATGCCCTTCACACTCACTCCAGGCCCCTCAACCCACTCACTCCAGGCCCTTCAGCCCACTCACTCCAGGCCCTTCAACCCACTCACTCCAGGCCCTTCAGCCCACTCACTCCAGGCCCCTCAGCCCACTCATTCCAGGCCCCTCGGCCCACTCACTCCAGGCCCCTCGGCCCACTCACTCCATGCCCTTCACACTCACTCCAGGCCCCTCAACCCACTCACTCCAGGCCCTTCAACCCACTCACTCCAGGCCCTTCAACCCACTCACTCCAGGCCCTTCAACCCACTCACTCCAGGCCCTTCAACCCACTCACTCCAGGCCCTTCAACCCACTCACTCCAGGCCCCTCAGCCCACTCATTCCAGGCCCTCAGCCCACTCATTTCAGGCCCCTCAGCCCACTCATTCCAGGCCCCTCAGCCCACTCATTCCAGGCCCCTCAGCCCACTCACTCCAGGCCCTCAACCCACTCACTCCAGGCCCTTCAACCCACTCACTCCAGGCCCTCAACCCACTCACTCCAGGCCCCTCAGCCCACTCATTCCAGGCCCCTCAGCCCACTCATATCAGGCCCCTCAACCCACTCATCCAGGCCCCTCAACCCACTCACTCCAGGCCCCTCAACCCACTCACTCCAGGCCCTCAACCCACTCACTCCAGGCCCCTCAACCCACTCACTCCAGGCCCCTCAACCCACTCACTCCAGGCCCTCAACCCACTCACTCCAGGCCCCTCAACCCACTCACTCCAGGCCCTCAACCCACTCACTCCAGGCCCCTCAACCCACTCACTCCAGGCCCCTCAACCCACTCACTCCAGGCCCCTCAACCCACTCACTCCAGGCCCCTCAACCCACTCACTCCAGGCCCGTCAACCCACTCACTCCAGGCCCTTCAACCCACTCACTCCAGGCCCCTCAACCCACTCACTCCAGGCCCCTCAACCCACTCACTCCAGGCCCCTCAACCCACTCACTCCAGGCCCTTCAACCCACTCACTCCAGGCCCTCAACCCACTCACTCCAGGCCCCTCAACCCACTCACTCCAGGCCCTTCAACCCACTCACTCCAGGCCCTCAACCCACTCACTCCAGGCCCCTCAACCCACTCACTCCAGGCCCTCAACCCACTCACTCCAGGCCCTCAACCCACTCACTCCAGGCCCTCAACCCACTCACTCCAGGCCCCTCAACCCACTCACTCCAGGCCCCTCAACCCACTCACTCCAGGCCCTCAACCCACTCACTCCAGGCCCTTCAACCCACTCACTCCAGGCCCTTCAACCCACTCACTCCAGGCCCTCAGCCCACTCACTCCAGGCCCCTCGGCCCACTCACTCCAGGCCCCTCGGCCCACTCACTCCATGCCCTCACCACTCACTCCATGCCCTTCACACTCACTCCAGGCCCCTCAACCCACTCACTCCAGGCCCTTCAACCCACTCACTTCAGGCCCTTCAACCCACTCACTCCAGGCCCTTCAACCCACTCACTCCAGGCCCTCAACCCACTCACTCCAGGCCCCTCAGCCCACTCATTCCAGGCCCCTCAGCCCACTCATTCCAGGCCCCTCAGCCCACTCATTCCAGGCCCCTCAGCCCACTCATTCCAGGCCCCTCAGCCCACTCACTCCAGGCCCTCAACCCACTCACTCCAGGCCCTCAACCCACTCACTCCAGGCCCTTCAACCCACTCACTCCAGGCCCTCAGCCCACTCACTCCAGGCCCCTCAGCCCACTCATTCCAGGCCCTTCAGCCCACTCATTTCAGGCCCCTCAGCCCACTCATTCCAGGCCCCTCAACCCACTCACTCCAGGCCCCTCAACCCACTCACTCCAGGCCCCTCAACCCACTCACTCCAGGCCCCTCAACCCACTCACTCCAGGCCCCTCAACCCACTCACTCCAGGCCCTTCAACCCACTCACTCCAGGCCCTTCAACCCACTCACTCCAGGCCCTCAACCCACTCACTCCAGGCCCCTCAACACACTCACTCCAGGCCCTTCAACCCACTCACTCCAGGCCCTCAACCCACTCACTCCAGGCCCTCAACCCACTCACTCCAGGCCCTCAACCCACTCACTCCAGGCCCTCAACCCACTCACTCCAGGCCCTCAACCCACTCACTCCAGGCCCTCAACCCACTCACTCCAGGCCCTCAACCCACCCACTCCAGGCTCCCCTATCTTTAGTTATTCCAGCTCTGTCCATGCCCTTCCCATATTGCTTATGTCTGTTTTTACTTCTCCATGAGATTTTAGTTCTTCCTTTTTTCCTCTGTAGGTTCTTCTTTTTCTTACATCTTTCCTCTGTGGGTTCCTCTTTTTTTATGTCTTTCCTCTGTGGGTTCCTCTTTTTTTTTTTATGTCTTTCCTCTGTGGGTTCTTCTTTTTTTTATGTCTTTCCTCTGTGGGTTCTTCTTTTTTTTTTATGTCTTTCCTCGGTGGGTTCTTCTTTTTTTTTATGTCTTTCCTCTGTGGGTTCTTCTTTTTTTTATGTCTTTCCTCGGTGGGTTCCTCTTTTTTTTTATGTCTTTTCTCTGTGGGTTCTTCTTTTTTTTTTTGTCTTTTCTCTGTGGGTTCCTCTTTTTTTATGTCTTTCCTCTGTGGGTTCCTCTTTTTCTGATATCTTGTGAGTTGTCTAGTTATACTGTTTTAGATCTGGTTCATTGTTGTCATGCAGTGTGTGCTGGTGGGTGAATGGGATGGTCTGTTGCTAGATTTTTAGTAGTGCTCCTCCACCAACACAGAGCGAGGGGGGAGGGGATACAAAATATTAATTTTAACTTGTATTGAAATGACAACAAACAATCATCACCACATGTTAGCCCTAAACTCTCCTGTAGCTGGTTGATTGTGGTGTTTAGGTGTAAGACCAAGGTTGGAGGTCATGGTGGCTATATACAACCACAAGTTGTGCGTGTTGGTATGTGTTTATCTCTGTCTGTGTGTTGGCTTCATTCTGCTCCATGCAACCAATTAATTGCTGGATGTTGACGACCACTAAATATGTTGTGCTCTTGACTCATGCTACGTGAAACAACTTACTCTACTTCTTATGATTGCTTCTTACATTACACACATCTCACTTAGGGTAACTTGTGTTGTAGTCATGTAAATAGTAAACAGTCATTATATGGTGGTTCGTCTATCATCGTTGAAGATATGTTCATCTTTTGGGTGGCTTCAGAGGTGGCTTACTAGATCCATCTGTGCCCAGAACCGTTTGCTGTGAGGACAGAAAAGTTTGCTACACGGAAGACAGAAAAGTTTGCTACAGTGAGGACAGAAAAGTTTGCTGAAGACAGAAAAGTTTGCTACAGTGAGGACAGAAAAGTTTGTTACAGTGAGGACAGAAAAGTTTGCTACAGGGAAGACAGAAAAGTTTGTTACAGTGAGGACAGAAAAGTTGTTACAGTGAGGAGAAAAGTTGGCTACAGGGAAGACAGAAAAGTTTGCTACAGGGAAGACAGAAAAGTTTGTACAGGGAGACAGAAAAGTGTGTTACAGTGAGGACAGAAAAGTTTGCTACAGGGAAGACAGAAAAGTTGATACAGGTCAGACAGAAAAAGTTTGTTACAGGAGACAGAAAGTTGTTACAGTGAGGAACAGAAAAGTTGCTTACAGGAGACGAAAAGTTTGCTACAGGGAAGACAGAAAAGTTTGCTACAGGGAAGAGAGAAAAGTTTGCTACAGTGAGGACAGAAAAGTTTGTTACAGTGAGGACAGAAAAGTTTGCTGCAGGGAAGACAGAAAAGTTTGTTACAGGGAAGACAGAAAAGTTTGTTACAGGGAAGACAGAAAAGTTTGTTACAGTGAGGACATAAAAGTTTGTTACAGGGGGACAAAAAATTTGGTCAGGGGACAGAAAAGTTTGTTAAGGGGAAGACGAAATTTTGTTACAGGGAAGACAAAAAATTTTGTTCCCGGAAAAAAAAAAGTTTGTTTCATGGGAAGAAATTTTTCGGAAAAACAAAAATTTTTAAGGAAAACAAAAATTTTTGTTCGGGGGGAAAAAAAACTACATGGGGAAAAAAGTTTGCCCTCATGTTTTTAAAAAAGCTTCCCCGGGTCTCCTCATTTAGGATGTTTTCTGTTTTCTGGGGAAAGGATACTGGGGGTTGGGCCTTTTTTTAAAGAAACTCCCTTTTCCCTTTAGAAGAGCTTCTGTTTCATTTTAGGTATATTAGTCGGGTTTTCTTACCCACTTCCCAGAATTTTGAGAAAAGTCGGGGGTTATTTTAAAAGTTTGCTGTTTGGGGTTAAAATGCAAAATTTTTGGGAAAATAGGTAGCAATTTTTTTTAAGTGCCTGGCGGTTTTTAAATTCAAATATTTGGGAAAACAGATAAAAGGCGGGCCTTCCAGCCCCAGGGTAAAGAAATCCCTTGGGCTTTTTAAAATGGCCTGGGGGTTCAAATGGGGGGGGGGCCGGGTTGGGACCCGGTTTTGGGGCTTTTTCGGGGCGGGGGTTGTTTCCCTCCCCCGGTGGGTGGCAAAATTTGGGGGTCCCCCACACCCAAATGTGAGGCATGTAACAGGGTGCTGTTGTTTACTTGTACTGTGTGGGTGTGCTAGTGTGCTTACACACACAATGTGAGGCATATAACAGGGTGTTGTTGTTTACTTGTACTATGTGGGGGTGCTGGTGTGCTTACACACACAATGTGAGGCGTGTAACAGGGTGCTGTTGTTTACTTGTAATGTGTCTAGGTGTGCTGGTGTGCTCACACACCACAATGACACGTTGATGTGACTGTTGATGTGTCATGAATATTTATTTCTAGATGGTCACTGCCCTAGACTAGGGAGCTCTACCTTTTTTGGCTAAAATTTGGCGGGAAACATGTCCCCCTTTTGTGCCAACGATGGATTTGAACCTCATGGAGCAGAAAGTGCAGTCGTGCAGCTACAGATGTGTGGATGAGTTCCACGCTGACGCCCAGTTGATTGTCCACAACTGTGCCCTCATCTATGGAGGTAAGTGTACACATCATTTCTTGGGTCGGTGATGTCAGCGGGGTGAAACAAGTATGTATTTGTGCAGACTGCTAGCACTGCTGGCTGGCTCAGTCGGAGGAAGGGTGTGAAGATATTGAGGTCTTGCCACCAGAAACTGTATGGGCATGTCATAGACCTGAAACTGACTACTGATTTGTTAAATACACTACTGTGGAGGTTTGAGTGTCAGCCAGAGAGGAGAAGATTCTGTTCCAAACAACTCTCCCTCTCTCTCTTCTCTCCCTCTCTCCTCTTCTCCCCCCCTCTCTCTCCCCTCTCTCCTCTCCCCTTCTCTCTCTCTCTCTCTCTCTCTCTCTCTCTCTCTCTCTCTCTGTGACTGCATTCCTCTTCCCTCCTATACCTACCTGCCTCCCCATCTTCCTCTATGTGTTGCTTGTTTCTCCTTTGTCACTTCAGATGAAAAAGAAAAAAAAAAAAAATTTAAGTAATAGTAACAATCTGTGGAACCTATTCAAATAATAATAACGGTTCTTTCTTGTCCTAGATTACTTGTATATTTCAGTAGGTAGTCTGGTGAGTTGAATCGCTTGTGCTGTGTGGAGGGGGGGAGGATTGAGGGGGAAAATTAAAAAGAGAGAAAGGGAGAAAAAAAGAGACCAGGAAATAGGATTTTTATCTCTAGGAAGAAAGGGGGGTGGAATTATTTAGGGAAGAAGGGAAAAGGAAAAGGTAAAAAGGAAAGAGGATTATTATTTTTGATGACCAAAGGGAATCAGCGAAATTTTGCCTGAAGGGCCAAAAATGCTGATTATTATCTTTGTGAAAAAAAGGAAAATCACGATTTTTTTATCTAAATGGGGACCAGACCAGGGAAAAACAGTTGATTATCTTCTCAGCCTGACCCGACCGGGGAAATCAGCTGTTTATTCTCTCTTTCCTACCAACCGGAAGTCAGCTGATTATCTCATCTCATGCCGTGACCAGACCAGGAAGTCAGCCCCATTACTCATCTCTTTCCTGAACCGACAGGAAGTCAGCTGATTATCTCTCTCTTGCCTGCCAGACCCGGAAGTCGTGATTATCTCATCTCTGCCTGACCGACCCGGAAGTCCTGATTATCCATCTCATGCCTGACCAGACCAAAAAATCAGCTATTATCTCATCTCTTGCCTGACCAACCAGGAAGTCGTTTATCTCATCTCTGCCTGACCGACCAGGAAGTCGCTATATCCATTCATGCTGACCGACCAGGAAGTCAGCTATTATCCATCTCGCCTGACCAGACCAGGAATCAGTGATTTCTATCTCTGCCGTGACCCGACCAGAAAATCAGCTATTATCTCATCCCCATGCCGTGACCGACCGGGAATCAGCTGTTTTTCTCTCATGCCTGACCAGACCAGGAATCACTGATTTCTCTCTCTTTCCTGACCGACCAGGAAAATGATTATCTCATCTCATGCCTGACCAAACCCGGAATCACTGATATCTCATCCTCCGGGCCGACCAGGAAGTCAGCTGATTATCTCATCTCTTGCCATGACCAGACCAGGAAGTCGTGTTATCGTCTCTTGCCCCGACCGCCGGGCAATTATTCATTAGCCGGGGCCAACAAAAGTACTAACACTATGCCCCTTCCCCAAAAGAACTGATTTTCCCTTTCCCCTCCTTTTCCAGCCAAAATCGTTTTTTCTCGCCTCCCCTCCCCGGTCTCTCTCTGCCCCAACCGGGTCCGTTTCTCACCGAGACCGACAGGAAGTCAGTAAATTATTTTAGCCGACCGGTTTGTGTAAAGAATTTTGTAATTAGTACAACCCTTCGTTTAAAAAAAATATTTTTTTTTTTCTTCTTTTCCCCCCTTTTTCCTCTTCCTCCCCCCTTTTTTTTTCTTTTAAAAGGGAAAAGAAAAAAGAGTTTAAAAAACGTATAAATGGTAGATTGGAACACCGGGAGGATGAGAAAGTGCTTTTCCCCCCATGTTTTCCTGAAAAAGGGTACCCTGAAGACCGGATCATTTTTTGGCGTTGAAGAAGCGGAGGTAAGTGAGAATGATTAGAGCTCATCGCTCATGCTTTTGTGTGCTCTTGTTAAAGTATTGATATACCCGTTGTGATGTTATGTTTCATTGTTATCTATTGTGTTGATGTGCTGTTGTAGAGTGAGAACCGCAGTGGTCTAGTGGCCAGATGCTTGCATTCCAGTTTGGTAGGCATGGGTTTGCATTCACATCGAACCAGATTTCAGACATTGACCTGGACTCCCATTTAGACCCAGTCTAAATGGCACCAGGAAGTGTACTGGGAAGTGAAAGCAGCTGTCATGATCATGACCACAGCACCCCTGAAGTGCCACTTGCTATATACAGATATGTGGCTAGCAACCTATGCCCATTATGCTTTCAGGTGTCAACAAAAGGTTGTTTAGTTTTTTTTTAAATTCTAGAATATAATTGAACCAAAGACTATACATTGTATTGGTTTGCCTGTGTGCATGAAAATTTAAAATGGGCCACTTTTTATGTTAGTCATATGAATGTGCAGCAAAAATGAACTTGGAGAATGATTGTCATTTTTAATTTATTTGGTTGGGACGCAGAGGTGTTTCCAAGGCACCAGGGCTGGGATATATACTGGCCAAGACCTGCTGACACGTCCACGTCGTGCGTCCTGGGCAACAGGTCTCTTCGGGGACCTGGCTAACATCAGTAGGATCGATGATTCTTCCGAAGTCGGAGAGTATCTGCCTGCATGGCGAGGAACCACCAGTCTGCACACCAATAAGCCAGACATGGGACAACGGATACTCACGCAAACCTCAGGTCCTGTGTGACATCACAATGATGTTGGACAACAGGATGCCTTCATCCGACATACAGGACTTTTGCGTTGGAGCTCGAGCCAACGAACACACAAGCAAGCAATTTATTTGGTTGACATTTTGTGGTTTAGTCAGTACTGAATGTGCAGCAAGGTTGAACTGGATGTGCTATGTTTAATTTATTTCATTGACATTTTTAAGTTTTGTTTTAAAATATGGAGTATCTGAAATAGTATTGTAGTGGAAAAATACATTGACTTGAGTTGTATGGCAGGGTATCCCAACTGGCCGGGTCTCTCAATGGTTTACATTTGGGGATATACCAGGAACTGGAGAAAACATATGCCAAACACACTGGGCTGATATTGAGAACTGGCCAGAAAAGAGCACAAAGAGATGCAGATATTTGCACCTTTGATCACTTAGTGTATGGAGCACAAACAGGACAAGAAAAAAATGAAATAAATATGTAGGTTCTTTACTTTTGTTTCCTGCTAATGTCTGTGTAAACATTCAGGGGGTTTGTGTGTTTTGTTGATCTGTGATTCACAGAGTGACTATATTAAACTCTCATCACTTTGGTGATTGTGTGAGATGGCAAACCATGACCATCTATGCTTATCGGCATGGCATGTGATGACAGTGACGTCATTCACATTTTTTAGCATATAAAAATTTCATTCCATGTTAGAGTGACATTGAATTATGTCCTTGTAATTTTTTTAATGTGTTTTTAGTTAGATGACACTGATTTGTGTCTCATATTAACAGGTATACCTTTGATATTTTTGTGCTTTTAGTTAGATAACACTGATTTTGTATCATATTAACAGGTTTACCTTTGATATTTTTGTGCTTTTAGTTAGATAACACTGATTTGTGTATCATATTAACAGGTATACCTTTGATATTTTTGTGCTTTTAGTTAGATAACACTTATTTGTGTATCATATTAACAGGTATACCTTTGATATTTTTGTGCTTTTAGTTAGATGATACTGATTTGTGTCTCATATTAACAGGTATACCTTTGATATTTTTGTGCTTTTAGTTAGATAACACTGATTTGTGTATCATATTAACAGGTTTACCTTTGATATTTTTGTGCTTTTAGTTAGATAACACTGATCTGTGTATCATATTAACAGGTTTACCTTTGATATTTTTGTGCTTTTAGTTAGATAACACCGATTTGTGTATCATATTAACAGGTGTACCTTTGATATTTTTGTGCTTTTAGTTAGATAACACTGATTTGTGTATCATATTAACAGGTATACCTTTGATAATTTTGTGCTTTTAGTTAGATAACACTGATCTGTGTATCATATTAACAGGTTTACCTTTGATATTTTTGTGCTTTTAGTTAGAAGACACTAAACTGAGTCTATTTTTCTATTTCCAGTTAGATGAAATTGATCTGTGCCCAAATTGCTATTATTTGTCCAATGCCAAGCCCCATGACTGGTTCTCAGAGCCTTGTGTAAGTAGTCTTGTACGCATGATTTATCCAAGGATGTACATACACACAGTGTGGCTGGTTGTCTTATCTATGTTTTCTTTGACAAATTCTTCAATTTTATGTCTTCAGCTTTGTGAAAAAGTTGGTTATGGTTGGTTCAGTTTAGTTTGCTGAGAATCACCTCACCACACACACATACCTCATAAGAGCTTCAGTCTCCTCACTTGTATTACACAAGGAGAACTGTATGGGTAACTCCATATGTACTCCAGTCTCTTAGATATGTCTTCAGCACAATTAACAGTTTCTATATGTGAAACACCGCACGGGCCACAAATATTTTCAGTTACCTATTGGATGCCCCCTGTGTGTTTATCTGATGATATTTCTTCTGTATGGCCCTGTGTGTTTATATGATGATATTTCTTCTGTATGGCCCTGTGTGTTTATCTGATGATATTTCTTCTGTATGGCCCTGTGTGTTTATCTGATGATATTTCTTCTGTATGGCCCTGTGTGTTTATCTGATGATATTTCTTCTGTATGGCCCTGTGTGTTTATCTGATGATATTTCTTCTGTATGGCCCTGTGTGTTTATCTGATGATATTTCCACTTGAAAGATTGCCAACCTAGGTCTCATTCCAGCCAGTGCTGTGCTGACCTGGCACCAGCCTGGCACACACCCCAGGTTTCTGGGCTTGGAGAAGGGAGCCAGAGCTCAGCAGCACAGTTCCACAAGGCGATGGTACTTTGGTACCCAGCCGGGAGGAAAGTCTACACAGCAGCCTCATTCTGATAGATAAAGGACCCTTTCAGGGCTTAGAAAACTGAATGTTTATGCATTGGACTTACAAGTTAAAACTCAGTCATGCAGGGACATTTATATAATGTGATTCAAACTATTTATATATCACATCACAGTGTAGTTAAATGTTATCTCAAACATTCAGACATCACATCTTTGCAGCATTCTCCAACTGTTACTTTCACAACAGCCAGTTAAATTCAAATTGTTTATATGACACATCAAAGCAATAACTGACAAGTGGAGTTCAAACATACAGACATCACATCAAATTGATTTCAAACATACAATCACATCAAACTGATTTCAAACATACAATCACATCAAACTGATTTCAAACATACAATCACATCAAACTGATTTCAAACATACCAACATCACATCCTCGTGGGCATTCTCCAACAGTTAGTTGCACAACAACCAGCTAAATTCAAACAGCCATGTTGATGGTTACAGTCATGAATTTTACCGTCAATGTTTCATTCTATAATCGTGTTTGCAATATCCTCTAGACCAGTGGTTCTCAACCTTTTTTGGGTCCCCCCCCCCCCCCCCCCCCCCCTCACCATATTTTCAGAATGTCACCTCTCCCCCCCCCCCCCCTCCCCCCCCTACCTAAAAATTTGGCCCATGCCCCCTTTCATTATATTTTCAGAACGTCATTCCCCCCTTTCATATTTCCTACATAAAAATCCCGCCCCCGCCCCTACACAGTATGCGTAATAATGGAAGCTAAATTTAATAGCACATACTAAAACAAGTCTAGACGTCCACATAAAACATGATTTGTGGGTCTGCTTACTTTATAAATTTAATTTTAGAAGGGTGAGATGTACAGAACCGTACAATATAAAGGGAAAAACAATATCAAGTAATCGGTTCTTGTATTAACACGATCTTGAAATAATCTTTATTCTCCCCTGGAAACCCGAAAATTCCCCCCTGGGGGTGGGGGAGATTCCCCACCGATTGAGAACCACTGCTCTAGACCGTAAGATGCAAGACCTGTTTTAAAGTTTTGGACCTTTGGGCTGGACAAATACAAGTTCCTGGCCTGGAGGTCTAAGATCCTCATTCCCTTGAAGTACTCTTCTAGGGACCGTAGACAGTTCTCTCAGCATCTCGCCATTGCTGGAAGCATGTCAGGAAGACTCTTTGGGAATGGGGTACAGCGTGGATGTCGTATTCTGCGATATTCCTCATAATATCTTCTTGTGACTCAAATCAGATTTCTTTCAGTGGAATTTTCAGCTTGAGGATCAGCCAGAAATTGGCGTTGGTCATGTGAGGAGAGTAGGGAGTGTGATGAACAAGATGAATATTGTTTGGCCATGAAAGTCTTCATCAGGTGTGAAGAATGTAAGCAAATAGACCTTTGGGTAAGAGGAACTTGGCAGCTCTGTTATAATAACGTAACCGTCCAGTGTTTGCATGAGTCATATTTTGTTATTGGTATTTTACTTCCAGAAATGACACCTTAATGTGTCATAACTTTACATACTGTAACAATCAGAAAATATTCTCGTTTTATATAATTTGTACATTCACCCATCCAGGATCCTCCGCATGAAATTGTGTATGCAAAACAGATAGGGTATGGCTACTGGCCAGCAAAAGTTGTACAAGATTTGGATGGCAAATACGACGTTCGGTTCTTTGGAGGCTGGCATCAGAGGTATGATGGTTATCCATTGACTTATTTTCTGGAATCTCTTACATTTGTTCCTATTTTAGCTGTAAGTACTTTCAACCCTAGTTTTCATTTTTTCATATATTTTTGGTTTCTTCATATTTTGTTATATATTGTTAATCTTGTATATTATTGCTGTTTCTTATTTCTTCTTGTTCTCATGTCTTGTTGCTGTTCTCACATTTTGTTTATTTCTGAAATCTTGCTAATTTTCTCATTTCTTGTTGCCTTGCTTATTATACTTGTTCATTTTCTCATATGTCGTTCATTTCTTGTATCTTGTTCGGTGTGAGATTCTCATGATTTTATAGATCAACTCTTTCAGTCATTGGCTCCTGAGCTTGTCATACAAGGTGATGAAAGAGGTGTGATCTGGACTGGCTATCTCTAATTATAAAAAAACCTGTCATTCAGTATCCAAGCAACCATGAACTGGCCTATCAAGCGCTGAGCATGCGCGGCTGTGGGCCTATGTTCCACTATGAGTCTCAAGAAGTGAAGAAGAGGAAGAAGAAGCACACTTCTGTTACCTCCCGGGAGTTCTTTTAAAAATGCACTCTCAGAGTCAAATACCACGTATACTCTACATTATTATCTGGTCCAAGAGTCATGGAGTATGAGCACATAGAGTTAGCTGATAGTGCCTGGGGTTCTGTTGAAGTGTAACTATCAGAGAGATAATATTGTGTTTGATTGTTGTGTGCGAACATTCGTGTATATGTTCTCTACCTGTTCCCTTGCAGGGCTGTGATACCAGCTGGCTATATACAGCCCATCAGCACAGATCTCAAGACCCTGACAGTGAAGAAGACAAGTGGTAAGTGCTAGTTACACAAATATATCAGGTCTCCTGTCAACAAAGGAATCTTGACAGATACGATACACTCCACATCTGTCTACTTTCTGTAAAATGAACATTGGTAGAATTCCATCACATTGTGACATGCTTGTAACAAGGCTCACCAAATGTAGCAGGATACAGTCTCACCATTAACAACTTACCTTATTTATCAAGCCAAATGAAAAATTTTTT
>JACEFZ010021606.1:0-19421 GCA_014155875.1 Cepaea nemoralis | reverse complement strand
CAAAACCCAGCACCAGTTACAGGAGGAAACCTAACTTCACCCCCGGTGACAGCAACCTCTAAGTGTTCAGAAAACGCTCCTTCTCTTCCTGCACCACCATTGCCTATACCCCAGGAATACAATGCCGTGGATAGAACCCATGCTCCAATCCCAGTGCTAACTATGATGTTTTGTTTCCTCCCTTGCCCATAAAGCAGCCTCCCCTATTATGTCAAAGGGAACACCGTTAAACAATGTTGCTGTGCCCCCGGTGTATGCTTCTAATGTAGGCACTTCCAGTAACTCTCACAGCAGTGGTCCCTCGTTGGATAGTAATCTAAACTCCTATCAGTGGAACCGCCAACTTCAACAGCTATTGCAATACAATCCTGCAGCCTTGCATCAAGCTTTCATGATGTCACTCCAGCACAGACATTTTCCTACCCCATCTAATAGTCTTAACTACTACTAAATAAAGTTTCAAAAACTCTCAATTTTTCTACCGCAAGCGACATCATCCTTTCATCGTGCAATGTTCGACAATCACGATCAGTGACTCCACAAAGATGGCCTACGTATAGGCTATCTCAACATCTATCATTTGCCTCAATAAATTACCTGAGCTTTCGGTAATACTGTGCAAACAATTCCATGTGTTTGGAATCACAGAAAGTCGTCTCAACGACAAATAACCGACTCTGAAATCACTCTTAAGGGGTTTAAAGTAATTCGAAGAGACGCAAATCAAAAATTAGAGACAGGTATTGCTGTATACATTTCCAATTCTCTCAACTGCACCCGTAGAAGTGATCTCGAGTCAGTAGAGATAGAATGTGTTTGGTTAGAGGTGAAGCCAGCAACCGTTTCTCATTGGATACCTATATCGGAATCCGTGTGCTGGGTACAGTTGGTATGACTGTTTCACTACAATGATGGATATAGTGTTTACAGAAGGTAGAGAAGTCATGATATTAGGTGACTTTATCATAGATATTACTAATCCAACCAGACATGGACGATATCATTCTATCTTACGATTTCAAACAACTAATAAACCGTCCCCCAAGGGTACAGGCACCTCCTCAACTATAATTGATCATATATATGTTACTTGTCCAGTTAATATTATCGAATGTTCTGTTTCTGTTAGTGCAGCTAGTGACCATTACCCAATATGTTGTACGTGGTCGAAAACTGGGTTCAAATCTCCTAAAAATAAACATTTAATCATCAAATTTAGAAATCTAAAAGCTCTCAACCAAAGTTTATTTTTAGACCACTTAAAAAATGCAGCCCTTGAACATGTTTACCAACTTCCTGATCCGGATGATGCACTAGCTTACTGGACAAAGACAGTCTACAGTGTGTTTGATAAACATGTGCCAGTTAAAGAAGTTCGAGTGAAGAATCAACATAAATCTCCATGGTGAGTCACGAAGTTCTCGAAATCATGAGAGAACGAGATACAGCGCACAAAAATAAAGATTTTATCAATTACCGCAGACTAAGAAATAAAGTTAAATATGAAATTCGTAGGATAAAGAAAGATCATTTCAAAAATTTAATTGTAGATAAATCAAATAACACAAATATATGGAAGGCTATTAACTCGCTAACCAACAAGAAACACTCTTCAGAGTCAGCAATACCGAGCACTATAACATGCGAGGATTTCAGTTGCTTCTTTCAATCAGAAATAGAGAATCTAAAGTTCTCAATACCAGACCCAGCTTGTAATTTAAGCTCACTGTCATCATTCTGTGAAGAGAAATGCTCTAGAAATATTCCCCCTGAGATTCCCTTGATGTCTGTTGCAGAAGTGTATAAATATCTCTCAAAGATCAAAGCAACAAATTCAGAAGGCCTAGATGGTATCAGTAATAAAATTCTTCGCTGTGCTGCACCAATTATTAGTGAGTCCTTGACGTTCATATATAATCAGTGCCTGTCCAAAAACTACTTTCCATCTATCTGCCTTTAAACTTCCTAAAGTTTATCCCCTACTTAAAAATGGCTCAACTGATAATAGCGTCTTGGGTAATTATAGACCTATTTCCTTACTATCGTCGCTATCAAAGCCATTAGAAAAACACATACATAAAATAACATTACACCATTTAATTAACAACGACCTAATAATTGACAGTCAATCTGGGTTTCGACCTAAATATTCTTGCCATAGTGCCCTAACAAAAATGACCGATAACTGGCATCTTTGTATCAACAATGGCAACATTTGTGGAGCAGTATTTGTAGACTTTAAAAAGGCCTTTGATATGGTAGATCATGATATATTAATTAGAAAATTCAAACAAATGAAAACTAGCACAGGTATGGTGAACCTAATTACGTCATTTTTATCCGACAGACAACAAATAGTGTCCTTCAATAACTGTCTGTCAACACCCACAGAACTTAATATTGGTGTGCCTCAGGGCTCAATACTAGGACCGCTGCTTTTTGCAGTTTATATTAATGATCCTCCTTTATATCTCAATACTTCGTGTGACCTATTTGCAGACGACTGCACTATATACACTAGTCAAGAAAACCTTAGTGACTTAGAGAGTTCTTTGCAAAACGAACTTGATAACCTTAGTAGATGGAGCAATGAAAACCGCATGATTATTAACATCGACAAAACCAAATCCATGCTAATAACGACCAGACAAAAACTACAGACCCTAGCCATAACTGGGGCACCGCTCGATCTCCACGTGGACAAGTTACCTATAGTTAATGTAAATGAACACAAATCATTAGGTCTTTTAATTGACAGACATCTAAACTGGAGCTCTCATGTTCACGCCCTCACCAAGAGAATAGCACAAAAAGTTTACCAACTTACTAAAATTCAGCACTTCTTGGATGAAAGCACACGAAAAATATTCTATGAATGCTATATCCAATCACCTCTCGACTATTGTTCCACAGTCTGGGATGGGTGCCCTAAATCTAATATGAAACGACTGTGTTCGCTTCAAAACCGCGCCATACGTCTAGTTTCTGGCATAAAGCACGTTGAAAGTAATAACTTATATAGTCATCTAAGCGATTCCTTTTTAACAAAGCCAAATTAGTGAATAAAATTATATCTGAAAATACCCCAGAGTATCTTCTACCGTTAATTCAATCTAATGCAATGAACAGCAAGCGCTTAAATTTATTACAGGTTCCTAAGCCTAGATTGGACTTATACAAAACATGTCTCGCGTATTCTGGTGCTCACTTGTGGAATGGCCTTCCACCAGATCTGAAAACGCCAATGAGTCCCTACACATTCAACCGAAAACTCTTTCAATACGTACTTCATACCGACTATATGCCTCCATAAGTCACCTACTGGTATCATTTTTTCACTGTCATTTTACACTGTGTGAGTGAGAGAGTGGGTTAGAGAATGAATGAGAAAGAATGTGAGTGAGAGAGTGAGTATGAGACAGAGAAAGTGAGAGAGTGTGTATGCGCGTATGCCTACGAGTGTGAAAGAGTAAGTGAATGTCTGTACACGTATGTGTGAGAGATTGAGTGAGAGAACGAGTTAGTGTGAGAGAGAGGTTGTGTTGTGTGTATACCTGTCTGTGTGAGAGAGTGAGAAAGTGAGTGAGTGAGTGTGAGTTAGAGAGCCGCCGGGTGAGTGAGTGAGTAAGGGAGAGTGAGTTAGTGTGTGAGGGGGAGAATTTGTGAGTATGTGTGTATGTGCGTGTGTGGGTGAGTGTTAGAGCGAGTGGGTGTGCAAGAGAGAGAGACAGTGGGTGAATGAGAGAGTGCATGAGAAGTTAATGAGAGAGAGAGAGAGAGAGAGAGAGAGAGAGAGAGAGAGAGAGAGAGAGAGGGTGAGTGTGTGAGTCTGTGTACTTGTCTGTGCGAGTAAGAGAGTGAGTTAGTGTGGTTTAGAGAGTAAATGAGTGAGTGAGAGGGTGAGATTATGTGAGGCAGCGTGTATTTGTGAGTAAGTGTGTGGGTGGATGGGTTGGTGTGTATGTGTGTCCATACGTATGTATGCGTGTGTTTATGTGTGTGTGTATGTGGGTGTATGTGTGTGCACGTCTAAATGTGCTTGTGGGTGTGTATGTGTAAGTGTGTGTAAATGTGTGCTTGTATGCGTGCTTGTTTGTGTATGTTTATATGTGTGTTTATGTGTGCGTACATGTGTGCGTGTGTTTATATGTATGTGCGTGTGCATATGTGTGTATATATAATATATATATATATATATATATAATATATATATATATATATATATATATATATATATATATACATGTGTGTGTGTGTGTGTGTGTGTGTATATATATATGTATAAATATATATATATATATATATATATCTATATATATATATATATATATGTGTGTGTGTGTGTGTGTGTGTTCGTATATGTATGTGCATGTTTATATGTATGTGTGCATGCATGCAGTGTATGCGAGGGAGTGTGTATTTGTGTGTGTGTGTGTAAGTATGTGTATATATGTATGGATGTGTGTATGTGTGCTTGGGGATATGTGTGTATTTGCGTGTGTATATTGTGTGTATGCTCGTGTGTGTATGTGTATATGCTTTCGTGTGTATGCGAGGGAGTGTGTATTTGATAGCGAGAGGGTGTGTGTTTGTCTGTGTCTGAGTGAGAGTGAAAGAGAGTGTAATATTGAGTAAATGAAAGATGGAGAGAGTGACTTAATGGGTGAAATAGTGATTGCGAGTGAGAGAGAGAGAGAGAGAGATAGAGAGAGAGAGAGAGAGAGAGAGAGGGGGGGGAGTGAGCGAACGAGAGAGAGAGAGACAGTGGAAGAATGGATTTGTTAATGTGTGTATGTGTGCGCGCATTGTTTGTGAGTGTCTATGGGTGTGTGTTGGTGAGAAGAGAGAGAGAGAGAGAGAGAGAGAGAGAGAGAGAGAGAGAGAGAGAGAGAGAGAGAGAGAGAGAGAGAGAGAGAGAGAGAGAGAGATTTAAGCGCACGCATATCATGTAACATGCTTGTCCATATATGTTATGTATTCTCATGTTCATATTACCATTTTGAATGCCAATTGATGTTATAATTTATAACATGAACACATGTACATCACTGTAGAGTGGGTGAGAGAATTAGGGAGTATGAGAGAGAGAGAGAGAGAGAGAGAGAGAGAGTTAATGAGTGTGAGTGTGTGTGTGTGTGTGCCTGTGTAATAAAGAGAGAGAGAGAGAGGGAGAGAGAGAGAGAGAGAGAGAGAGAGAGTTGAGTGCACGCATGTCCTGTAACATGCCTTTCCATATTTTTTGTGTATATTCATCTTTCAGATTATCACTTTGTATGCATGACACTTGATTTTATCATGTATAATATAACATTACTGTAATGTGTGTGTGTGTGTGTGTGTGTGTGTGTGTGTGTGTGTGTGTGTGTGTGAGAGAGAGAGAGAGAGAGAGAGAGAGAGAGAGAGAGAGAGAGAGAGAGAGAGAGAGAGTTGAATTGCATCTCTAATTTTTAAGTTACAAGATGTATATGTACAATTTTTCTCCATTTTCTTTACAATTTTGCTGCAATGCCCACGACAATCGTCACTGTATGTGCGTGTAAAGTGTGGGAGTTTGATCATAATAGTAGGTTGAGGGATGGGAGGATGTGTGTGGGTTGGCTCATTGTGGGCGTGGTGGGATAGTGTGGGTGGGTGGGGGATTTGTGTGTGGGTACGTGTTGGATGTATGGGTTGGCGGGGAGATGTGTGTGTGGGTGGGGATGTGTGTTTGGCTATGTGGTTGTGGGTGAGTGGGTGGAGGAGGATATGTGGGGTGGGGATATGTGGTGGGTGAGAGATGTGTGCAGGTGGGGGTGTTTGTGTGTTTGGGGATGTGTGTGTGGGTGAGGGATGTGTATGGGTGTGGGATGTTTGTGTGGATGGGTGTGGAGTGTATATGTGGGTGGGAGATGTATGGATGAATGTGTGTGGGGGATGTGTGCGGGTTGGGGGAGGGGTGCGTGATGGGTGTGGGTGATGGATTTGGGGATGCGTGTGTGGGTGTGGGATATGTCTGGCTGGGTTGGGGTGTGTGTGGCTGGATGGAGGATGTATGTGTTAGTAGTGAGGGTGATTGTAGTTGTGGGATGTGTGGATGGGTAGGAGATGTGTGGACAGATGTGTGTGTGCGTGAGCGATATTTCTTTGGGATGTGTGTGGGTGTGGTATTGTGTGGGAGGGGAGCTGTGTGTGGATGAAGGATGTGTGTGTGGGGGTTGGGTGGGGTGTGGTTGGGTGTGCGGGTGGGTGAAGGATGTGTGTGAGGGTGGAGTATGTGTGTTTAGATGGGTGGTTGAGGTGTGTGAGTGTGGGTGGGTAGATAGGAGATGTATGTTTTGATGAGTGGGTGAGGGATATGTGGGTGTTAGTGGTTGAGGGATAAGTTCGTGTGTCTAGGGATGTGTGAGGGGATGAGTGTATGGGTTGGGGATGTGTGTGTGGGTGGTGTGTGCGTGGATGGGAGGTGTGTGCTTGTGAATGGGGGATGTGTTGGTGGGTGGGGATGTGTGTGAGGGATATGTGTATGGGTGGGGAGATTGTGCGTGGGTGGGGATGTGTGTATATGGTTAGGGGTGTGTGGTTAAGGGATGTGTGGGTGGAGGATATGTGGTTGGGTAGAGGATGTGTGTGCGGGTGATTGTATATGAGTAAGGGTGTGTGGTTAAGGTATGTTTG
This sequence comes from Cepaea nemoralis, assembly GCA_014155875.1. NCBI lineage: Eukaryota > Metazoa > Mollusca > Gastropoda > Stylommatophora > Helicidae > Cepaea > Cepaea nemoralis. The sequence continues at coordinate 12,767 of JACEFZ010021606.1, read as the reverse complement.
GTTGGGGGATGGGTGGGTAGAGGATGTGTGGGTGGGTAGAGGATATGTGGGTGGGTGAGTGTGTATAGGTTAGGATATTTTGGGGATGTTTGTAGGGGTGGGCTCGGGATCTGAGTGGGCTGGGGGAGAAGGGAGATTATGTGGGTGGGTGCGATATATGTGAGTTGACGGGGAGATGTGAGTGTGTGCGTGGTGGATGTGTGGCCGAGGATTGTTTGTTTGGCTGGGTGGTTGGAGGTGTGTGGGTGGAGGAGGATATGTGAGTGAGTGATTTATGGTGGGTAATGGGACGGGTAGAGGATATGTGCGTGGTTGGGGGAATGTGTGTAGATGGGTGGATGTGTGTGGGTGAGGAATGTGTGGGTTGGGGAATGTATGTGTGCCTGGTGTGTGGGTGGATGGGATGTGTGGTGGGTGAGAGGTGTGTGTGGGTGGGGAGATGTGTAGGTGTAGGGATGTGGTGGATGGGTGGGGGAATGTATGTGTGTGTGGATTATGTGTGTGGTTGGGTGGGGGAGTTGGAGTGAATGGGGGATGTGTGGGTGGGTGGTGGATGTGTCTCATAACATAGTAATATGCATTGTTTATGTTTACAAAATTTATGTGACAATGTTTTTTCTATGCACTGTTGATGAAAGAAAGATGAGTGATTGGAAGGGCCGAATGTAAGACGGGTCTGCGTGCCCAATTTGTTACCCTTTGAAAATAAAGTCTGTTCTATCTATCTATCTATCTATCTATCTATCTATCTATCTATCTATCTATCTATCTATCTATCTATCTATCTATCTAGCTAGCTAGCTAGCTAGCTAGCTGTCTGTCTGTCTGTCTGTCTGTCTGTCTGTCTGTCTGTCTGTCCGTCCGTCCGTCCGTCCGTCCCTTTGTCTGTTTGTCTGTCTGTCTGTCTTTCTGTCTGTCTACCCGTCCGTCCGTCTCTCCCTATGTCTCTCCCTCCTTCTATCCCTCCCTCCCTCCCTCCCTGTCTGTCTGTCTGTCTGTCTGTCTATCTGTCTGTCTGTCTAATAAATTATTGGTTGCAGTTAGAAAAATCCGCTTAATGCTAGGATTATATTGTTTTTAAATGTTGTATAATTTTCATGTAAAAAATAATATTGTATAATTTTAATGTAAAAAATGATGTGGTGGTATCGAGAACAACCTTAGATACACGAAGACCAACTTACAGAAAGCAGCAGAAAAGAAAGAGCACTTGAAAGATCTTTACATCTTCCCCCAACAATTAACTTGGGTAAATGGAGCGGCGGCGCAGCAGCAGCAGAAGAAAAGAAGAAGAAGGAGGAGGGGGGAGAAGGGGGAGGGGGAGGAGAAGGAGGGGGGAGGAGCCACCTATTTGAGAAATATGCGACAATTATACATATATAACAATGCTATTAAAAGTTATGTCCCCTCGCTATATATAAATTATTATGTAAATTAAAATATTAAATAATATTAAGTAAATAACTGTTTATACACTAATAAACTATGACAGTTGGCAGCACCGGAATGAGAAGAAGACTTGTAGAAAATTTCATCTCAATCGGATGGACTGTTCGCGAATGCATAAACAAGATACATACATACATACTTACAGACAGACATACATTGCATTTTATATATATGAATTATTTTACTGATTAATTTGCAAATTTCGCTGATTATTTTAATTTACTTGACTGTATACTATTCAGACTGGTCTCTAGTGTTATTTTCTCTAGAATTAATCACTATCTATATTTCATTAGGTGTTTATTAATTGTGGCAATTAATAGCCGTAATCTGGCTTCAGTCTTTTTTCCTAAAGCTGAATATGTGCAAGCGATTTTTTTGGTCAGATCAGAGTGTAGCTTATACTACATTTGATCAGACTGCACAATTAACTAATGTTCGCATTTCGGTGTGAATATTGGTGGCGCTCCTCTAGAGGGCAAAGACTAATATCAGGGGTAGGGGCCCATTTCCTCGCGCCCCTCACATCGGCCTACCCCATACATACACACACCCACTCCCATAGACTGGGACTCGAACCCAGGTGCCCGGCGACTATTTGGTTTACTTATCTATATAAGTATACCACATGCCCGGGGCTTGCCTCGCTGTCTTCAGGTGGTCATGGGACGGACCGGGGGAAGTCGAGGCGGCCGCTGGAAGCACCTGTGGGCGGGGCGGTCGGTAGGGGTTACCCAGGAACCGGAAGTAGTTAACCGGAAGTGACACCGGGAGTAGCCAAAAGTATATTCCCGCCAATTGTTCAAAAATGAGGTCCGAAATGGATCCGCTTTCTGACGACATCACGATGGATCATGACTTTTTATATAGTAAAAAATGACGTCATCAGATGGATCTGGATCCATATTTTCTACCCCATTACCACCTGACATACTACTCCTATTTCGTAAATTAATTAATTCATACATAATTTATGAGGCTAACCGAGAACAACAATTTCAATATAAAAACTATGTAGCTTATATTATATAAGCACAGGAATAATGCAACAATCAATACTACATGACTCACTAATATTAATTATTGATGTGGCATTTGTTATTAGCCATGGGGAACATACTGTTCTATCAAAGGGGATCTGGTTGTTATATAAGGGGTTTAATATTAATATTCAGATGAGATGAGATGATATAATATTATATGAGATGAGACGAGATGAGATGAAGTGAATGACACGACAGAATTACTAATGCCGAAAACTCAACAAAATCACGTAAATTAAGAGGTGCGGGAAAGACATGTGGATGGATAAACATCTAAATGGCTTGACCATATGGTGTAATGAACGTAAACTTGCATGGTGAATTTATTTTCATCATCATCATCATCTTCCACTTCTGCCGTCAAGCGTCGCGGGGAGAAAAAATTGGTCCACCAGCGTCCGATAATTGGCACTGGATAGTGTCATTCCGTGTGATTGTACAATGTCTTTGATGTCTTCAATACATTTTCTTCTCGGGCGACCGCTTGCTCTCGTAGGAAATCTTCTTTGATGTAGATCCAGTACTGGTAGTCACTGGTGTTGCATTCTAACGAGATGGCCAAACTATTTGATCTCCCGTCTTTCAACTATATCTGGTACAAAGGTAAATCACAAACAGGCAAATTACCGAGGCTGATTGCGATGCATCGTAAAGGACGCACAACTAACTTATTATTTGCTTACTACAGAGTGTTTGTTCTTTTCTTTATCCAAGATATTTTTAGAACTCGTTTATAACATTTATATTCAAAGGCATTTATGCGCTGTTCAGCTTGTTTAGCAAGTGTCCAGATATCCAATGATATTCGAAATATTCCACTACCTCAATTTTTCCTCATTAGCATATATTTCTTTCTCCATAGAAGTTGTATTTGTATGCAATAGCTTTGTTTTTTGCTATGTTAAGATATAAGTTGTAATATTATTATTCAATTACGTTGAGGTTATTAAGTTTTCTATACCAGTCTGTGTTGTGGATAGCAATACTGTATCATCAGCATATCGAAATTCTGATATATCATGACCTCCGATATTTAGGGCATCATATTGCTCCCTGTTTATATCATCTTTGACATTTCTCATTATATTTTCGGCGTACAGGTTAAACAAATAGGGTGACAGTACACAGCCCTGACGGACTCCTTGCTTGATCTCAAACCAATCTGATGTCTCGCCATCTATTCATCTAATGGTGATAAGAAACTATTAATTAATGTCTGATTTTTCACTTGATTATACTATTCATTAGGCATTTTTGATTAATACGTGTTTTAAATTGATGATAATGATAAAAGATTGTTGATTAACATGTATTTCACTTGATGATGAAATAAGAAACTACTGGTTAATACATTTCTTTGTCTCGATCATGATGATGTTTAGAAATTGTTGATAAATACGTATTTCACTTTGACGATGAGGATAAGAAACTATTGATTACTACAATTGTTTCACTTGATTATGATGAAGATAAGAAATTGGCCATTTAAACATGTTTCCCCCTTGATTATGACAAAGATAAGAAATTATTCATGAACACATTGACAGAAGTCACACCATTCGCATTTTCTTTGCCTGCTTTGGCATTAAAATCACCAAGTATTACAATTATTTCACATTTTTGTTACACTGGTGCACGGCCATGATAAATAGTTATAAAATATATCTATATCTTCATCTTCACATTCTGCTGTTGGAGCATATACTTGTATTATGTTAATATCCAGAGGTTTGCCATGGAGTTTCACTAATAATACTCCATCTGAGAGTGTCCAAAATCCGTTAACTGACTTAGCGCACTCTTGATAAAGAAATATGTCAACTCCCTTTTGTAGACATTTCCACTTGAATAAATAATTCTTTAATTATCTAAATATTGCTCCCCCGCTCCTGGCCATCTCATTTCACGAATCCCTAATATATTTATCTTAAGTCTAGCCATCTCTTTCTAATTTTCCAATCTGGCTTAGAGTTCTGACATTCCATGTACCAACGTCAAGAGTATGTGTAACATTTACTTTGCAGACAGTTGCAGATGACGATCGGGCATCAGCTGTAGCACATGATGCCCCCTATCGGATGAAGAGACTCCACTGGAATTAACGTCGTTATCTTGATCAATATTATTTTGAAGCATGATTATCTTGGGAAAATACAGCGGTGGTTTCCCCTTGCCTTCCGTCGGTTTGTGTATGGTTTACTCCACTAGCCTTTGTCTATAGACAGACCCTGTTATGAAAATGATAAGAAAGTGTCCGTTAACATATGTTACCCCCTTGATTATGGCAATGATAAGAAATTGTCCATTAACACATATTTCCTCCTTTATTAAGAAAATGATAAGAAATTGTTCATTAACACATGTTTCCATATTGATTATGAAAATGATAAGAAATTGTCAGTGTCAGGATCTTATATTTGGCTCGTTAGCTAACACGCGTGAGACAGTACAAGTATAACGTGATTGGACGTAAGACACAACGACATAACGTTCTATGGATTTATTGCCACATTAAATACAGAACGATAATTACAACAATCTACAATATATAACTCACGACGCTCACAACCACAATACAGCTCATAGGTCTGACGCTCAAGATATCAGTCGTTCGGCTTTCAACCACAGAGATCCACACAAGCGCCTTGCTTTCATCACACATGTCCTTCCAGTCTGAAGTCCCAGCTCGGTCTGAGATTAGCACGCCAACTGCCCACTGCCTCTAGTGGTGTCACGTGGCCTGCGTGCGTTTGTCGTCAGCCTGACCGCTGGTCGCGTGTCAGGTAACAATCTTGCCAGCCGACAATTCTTGTCCGCCGGGTGTCGTAACGATGTTGCTGCATAGCTATACCATGTTAGGCTCTGACATTCTCCCCGGGTACCTCAATGAAAGATGCCATCTTTCATTCATGATGTATGTATATACTGGGGTAGTGTTAACTTCATGTCAGAGACTACCCTTTCCCTTTGTTATGCATGAAAATACATATATGGCATAGAAATATATACAAAAAATGTAAGTTGCATTGAAATGACAAATGAAGTACAACTTTTAACACAAATCAGGTTTCATCCCCCTGATGCCTGGTTACCTTCATTGCAATAATACCCAGTCAGATCAGTAGTACCAGCTTCTCGCATCTACCTCGCAGCAATTTGAAAAAAAACGTAATAATATGGTTGTTTTGCAACAGCCATCTAGCCAGACTGAAAATACGACTTTGTTTGAGTCGTATTAAACAATCAACTCTGACCTCATTTGGCCAGGAGCTTTTATGTTGGTTTGCAATGTTGGCAGCTCTATGTCATGCTTGGTGGACGCCTACCCGCTGTGTTAGCCGTTTGAGCAACAAAATGTCTATTTATACAATACACATTAATGAATATGTTTCAAATTATGGCCCTTGGTGTAATTCATAAATGCAAGGGAAGTAATTTTGACATTCAAGAAATTCAATAAATTACAATAATTATTTAATTTCTTAGCGTCATTGCTTGACGTTTCTTCATATTAACGAGAAAAAGTCGGTAATATGAATACATTAATCAAGATATGATTCTAAGATTACACTTATCAAAATAAATAAGTACCCAATTGGTGTATTATATTTTATAGATTCAAAAGGATTTTACAATCGTCATAAGTTTTTGAATATTTGTATATCGTCTGCTAATTCTGCTATACTTTTTAAATTACACCGGAAATACACATGAAACGCAAAATTTAGTTGATGTTACACTGTCTGAACACAAATGATCCGGTTTTATTTTGTAACGGATAGTAAAATGTTCTCAAAGTTCGTGTCTGATGTTATAGTATCACAACTTTCGGATTATGATGGAATGTTCTTATTTCCGATGTGTTCACAACTTCTGGATAATGATCGACTGTTCTTATTTCTGATGTTTTGGATTAAATTCGATGCAGAGGTGGTGTAGAAGTCACTGTTCAGTCCACATTTGCACATGTCGTTAAAATATCACGGTGAAGAAATTCACGCACAGCTGTCACTGTTAAATGGTAAAGTTCGCTTCTGGTAAGTGGTTAAGCGTCTGTGACACTGTTCTTGGTGTATATTTACAATTAATAATGTTCTCTTTCTAACACACACTACACAATTGTACTACACTCATTACATGGCTTAATTAAAATATTTATATTATACATGTCGGTTTTTTTTAACCGTATCACAATTTCAATTATAGACCTTACACAGTAGGTGAATAGCAACAAAATTTCACTCATTGGTGGCTGTGTTGGTCTGAGTGTAATAGTACACAGTGCACTCAGACATTGCTTACTGGGTCGGTCGGACAACGGGACAAAAGATCGGCAATTGCATTGATTCTGCCGGGAATGTGACGAACTTCGAAACTATAATTCTTGAACTTGTAAAATTTGTCAAGGTTATAGCTATGTAAATGTGATCGGAAAAGTCCCGGACGAGCCCCCACGTCCACACGTGTCAGGATCTTATATTTGGCTCGTTAGCTAACACGCGTGAGACAGTACAAGTATAACGTGATTGGACGTAAGACACAACGACATAACGTTCTATGGATTTATTGCCACATTAAATACAGAACGATAATTACAACAATCTACAATATATAACTCACGACGCTCACAACCACAATACAGCTCATAGGTCTGACGCTCAAGATATCAGTCGTTCGGCTTTCAACCACAGAGATCCACACAAGCGCCTTGCTTTCATCACACATGTCCTTCCAGTCTGAAGTCCCAGCTCGGTCTGAGGTTAGCACGCCAACTGCCCACTGCCTCTAGTGGTGTCACGTGGCCTGCGTGCGTTTGTCGTCAGCCTGACCGCTGGTCGCGTGTCAGGTAACAATCTTGCCAGCCGACAATTCTTGTCCGCCGGGTGTCGTAACGATGTTGCTGCATAGCTATACCATGTTAGGCTCTGACAGTCAGTTAACTCATGTTTTTCATATGTTGTTTACCTGTTAACATCTCTCTTTCTCTTTCCTCTCCAGGTGACTTACCTCAACTAGGCCAAGCCAAACATTACTTTGCCAACAAATTTTATCTGTCGGAGGCCGGGTCGTGATTGGATGCCTGGAGGAGAAGATTTTTAAAGATACAAGAGATGAATATTTGGGCTTGAAAAAGTTCGATGTCTCTTATTATGCCAATTTGGATTTTGTAAAAAATATAGTGTAGTTTTAAACCACACATTGAGTAAAAATATGCGAATGAAGGAGTTAATTCTAGGATATAAACGTTAAAAGAAACCGAAACGTTTAAAGAAACAGAAATGTTTAAAGAAACAGCAATGGTTTAAAGAAACAGCAAGGGTTTAAAGAAACAGCAAGGGCTTAAAGAAACAGCAAGGGTTTAGAGAAACAGCATGGGTGTAAAGTAACAGAAAGGGTGTAAAGAAACAGTAAAAGTTTAAAGAAACGGCAAGGGTGTAAAGAAACAGTAAAAGTTTAAAGAAACAGCAAGGATATAAAGAAACAGCAAGGTTGTAAAGAAACAGTAAGGGTGTAAAGAAACAGTAAAATTTTAAAGAAACAGCAAAGATGTAAAGAAACAGCAAGGGTTTAAAGAAACAGTAAAAGTTTAAAGAAACATCAAGGATATAAAGAAACAGTAAAAGTTTAAAGAAACAGCAAGGATATAAAGAAACAGCAAGTGTTTAAAGAAACATTAAAAGTTTAAAGAAACAGCAAGGGTGTAAAGAAACAGTAACAGTTTAAAGAAACAGCAAGGGTTTAAAGAAACAGTAAAAGTTTAAAGAAACAGAAAGGGTGTAAAGAAACAGTAAAAGTTTAAAGAAACAGCAAGGGTTTATAGAAACAGCAAGGATGTAAAGAAACAGTGAAAGTTTAAAGAAAAGCAAGGGTTTAAAGAAACAGCAAGGGTGTAAAAAAAAGTAAAAATTTAAAGAAACAGCAAGGGTTTAAAGAAACAGTAAGGGTGTAAAGAAACAGTAAAAGTTTAAAGAAACAGCAAGGATGTAAGGAAACAGTAAAAGTTTAAAGAAACAGCAAGGGTGTAAAGAAACAGTATGGGTCTAAAGAAACAGCAAGGGTTTAAAGAAACAGCAAGGGTGTAAAGAAATAGTAAAAGTTTAAAGAAACAGCAAGGGTTTAAAGAAACAGCAAGGGTGTAAAGAAACAGTAAAAGTTTAAAGAAACAGCAAGGGTTTAAAGAAACAGCAAGGGTGTAAAGAAACAGTAAAAGTTTAAAGAAACAGCAAGGGTGTACAGAAACGGTAACTGATTAAAGAAACAGCAAGGGTGTAAAGAAACAGTAAAAGTTTAAAGAAACAGCTAGGGTGTACAGAAACAGTAAATGATTAAAGAAACAGCAAGGGTGTAAAGAAACAGTAAAAGTTTAAAGTAACAGCAAGGGTGTAAAAAAACAGTAATGGTGTAAAGAAACAGTAAAAGTTTAAAGAAACAGCAATGATTTAAAGAAACAGCAAGGGTTTAAAGAAACAGTATGGGTCTAAAGAAACAGCAAGGGTTTAAAGAAACAGCAAGGGTGTAAAGAAACAGTAAAAGTGCAAAGAAACAGCAAGGGTGTACAGAAACAGTAAATGATTAAAGAAACAGCAAGGGTGTAAAGAAACAGTAAAAGTTTAAAGTAACAGCAAGGGTGTAAAGAAACAGTAATGGTGTAAAGAAACAGTAAAAGTTTAAAGAAACAGCAATGATTTAAAGAAACAGCAAGGGTTTAAAGAAACAGTATGGGTCTAAAGAAACAGCAAGGGTGTAAAGAAACAGCAAGGGTGTAAAGAAACAGTAAATGTTTAAAGAAACAGCAAGGGTTTAAAGAAACAGCAAGGGTGTAAAGAAACAGTAAAAGTTTAAAGAAACAGCAAGGGTGTACAGAAACAGTAAATGATTAAAGAAACAGCAAGGGTGTAAAGAAACAGTAAGGGTGTAAAGAAACAGTAAAAGTTTAAAGAAGCAGCATTGATTTAAAGAAACAGCAAGGGTGTAAAGAAACAGTAAAAATTTAAAGAAACAGCAAGGGTTTAAAGAAACATCAAGGGTGTAAAGAAATAGTGAAAGTTTAAAGAAACAGCAAGGGTGTAAAGAAACATCAAGGGTGTAAAGAAACAGTGAAAGTTTAAAGAAACAGCAAGGGTTTAAAGAAACATCAAGGGTGTAAAGAAACAGTGAAAGTTTAAAGAAACAGCAAGGGTTTAAAGAAACAGTAAGGGTGTAAAGAAACATTGAAAGTTTAAAGAAACAGCAATGGTTTAAAGAAACAGTAAGGGTGTAAAGAAACAGTGAAAATTTAAAGAAACAGCAAGAGGTTAGAGAAACAGCAAAGGTTTAAAAGGCACGAGGTTCGACTTAATTGCACCGAGTTTTAAACCCACGTGACTCGTTATCTTTCCGCACGGAGGCATGCCGAAAGCTAGCAGCTTGTTAGGAGAGCAGCGTAACATCTTGGCCACGTAGACTCCTAACAGCCAGGGCAGATGGCTAGAAGTAATACTTATGTGGAAAGCTGTGATTGTCTAGTGTCTAGACGCGTGGCCGTCGACCAGATGGTCACTGGTTTGAACCAACATCGCGCAAAGAGGGGGGGGGGGGGGACATTTCTACAATTGACTTGGGCTCCCAGGATAAAATGGGTGCTAGTAAATGTTGTGAGAAGTGAAGTGAAGCACCGCATGCCTAGTGCATGGTCAAGCGTTTTAAAGGGTCGTGGTAATTTTTCTGCCACATCCTATTTACAGGACATAGCATTCAACACCAGCATTTTTCAGCTGCTGTTGATGTCTTAGAAAGTTTTTACGTTCAGTAGTTTGCCATTGCTTTCTGAATGACCGGCTCACATATCTTCCGTAAGAAACCAACGCGACGCGATGCGCTGCCGAATCTCGCGCAGCTGTATTTCGTACGTGAGTATACGGGATTACGAACAGCGTCCTTAACTTCTTCGCCAGGGAGACCGGCCATGGTAATTTACTATTACGCATTTCGTCATTATGGCGAGGGCAGCCTTTTGCTAGATGGAAAATATACTGATCCCCCCAAAAATGATGTCAATTGCAATGATAAAAAGAGTGTTGAAGTGCTACAACGAACCTGTATTTTTGTATGGATGTGAAGCGTGGACAATGAGCAGTCAAGATGAATAACATCCGATGGCTGTGGAAATGTGGTTTCTGAGAAAAATGCAAAGAATATCATGGACAGACAGAAATATAAATGACCAAGTCCTTTTTTTTTTTTTTTTAAAGCATATCCTATACAGGACTTAGCTGTCAACATCAGCATCTTTCAGCTGTATGTTGATCTCTTGGCAAGATTACGCTCAGTAGTTTTCCATTGATTTCTGAGCGGCCGGCTCACATACCCCGTAAGTTACCGATGCGATTCGAACCACTGCTGATTTGAACCGTCATCACGTTACCGGCGAGAGTATACGAGATTACGGAGAAAAGTCATAACCTCTAAGCCACGAAGCCGGCGACCAAGTCCTACAAGAAATAAATGAAAATCTTAAACTGAGTAGAGAATTATATGCAGACATTCACAATTTGTTGGACAATTTGTATGAGAAGGAAACAATTGGAGAACTTGGTGACAACTGGCAAGATTGAGTGGTAGAGACAAGTGGATGACTTGACCACGTGATATGGTCGAGACAATAATTCAGAACTGATCTACGACTCTGGTGATAGTGTGAGATGGCAAACATGACCGTCAACGTTTATCGGCATGGCACACGACGATGATAATAATGAAGTAAGTAATAATGTCACAGCGAGTCGTCTTTATATAATGCCTCAACACTTGGTTTACTGGTACGTATTTTGTCATAAATGGAGTAAGTGGTAATCGCATAGTGAGTTGCTCTGTACAGCATGCTCCAACTCTGGGTTTTCTTGGTGCCACGATATTACAGTGGCTAGCACTCGTACCTGTTGACCTGGTGGTTATCTGTTCGGATCCCCACCGATTGATTCCCATTCAGAAATCATTAGACAAACCGACTGTCTGGTACTAAATACGTTTTGTAAGGTCAAAGGTAACAGCATGATATTTTACTTGCACTTAGCGGTTTCCAGAGGAGGCATTGGAGAACATCGTGACAATCGGAAAGATAAGCGGGAAAAGAGGCATAGCTAGATCATGAAAAATGGATGCTGAATGGACTGAGACGGTGGCATGGAGGAATATCAATAGCATTATTGATACAGAACACCAAAGACCGAGAGCTGTGGAGAGACATGAACGCCTAAGCCAGTTGGCAGGGCACTTGATGATGATGATAATATAGACTTCCAGGTAGACCTCGCTTACAGTTGGTACCCGGATATATTCTGGGAAGGGAACGCGTCAGATGCTATATTGATCCGATCAGCTATCGACTTTCAAATGACCAATAAAGCATGGGACTTAAACCATTTACCCCGGGAAGGTTAACTCGGTCAACAAATCCCCGCAGAAGTCGGATGTGTCGGCCTAACGGCGCAAGAACACAGCTCTGCTGTAAACAGACACAAGGTAATCACGTCCGAAAAAAAAATTCCGGATTGAACGCAGCAAAAGAAGAAGAAACCATTTACCCATTATGTTTCAATGTGTGCTAAAGGGCTCATTGTTGTTCGCTTGCCCTCCACTTCCTCATTGGAGAATAGCCCCTCAACAATCTCATAAGTCATCCTTTCTTTAGCTATCCCATGCAGCTTCGTTAATCATCTAATCATCTCATCTTGTTCCTCTTGTACCTTGCAGTGTCGAGGTGAAGCATAAACAGCGAGAGAGTACTCGTCCACCGTCTCATCGCATCTTGTTCCTCTTGTACCTTGCAGTGTCGAGGTGAAGCATAAACAGCGGGAGAGTGCCCGTCCATCATCTCATCTTGTTCCTCTTGTACCTTGCAGTGTCGAGGTGAAGCATAAACAGCGGGAGAGTGCCCGTCCATCATCTCATCTTGTTCCTCTTGTACCTTGCAGTGTCGAGGTGAAGCATAAACAGCGGGAGAGTGCCCGTCCATCATCTCATCTTGTTCCTCTTGTACCTTGCGGTGTCGAGGTGAAGCATAAACAGCGGGAGAGTGCCCGTCCATCATCTCATCTTGTTCCTCTTGTACCTTGCGGTCAAAGAGTAAAAATAATGCATTCGAGTTCGCTGAGCATTGAGCATTGATTTGACGTTAGAATTGAGATTTATGCTCAGTTTAATTTCTTGTGACTTCCTCAAATTTAGGGCCCTTTACTTGTACAGTATACCGTGAAGACTTTTGAAGTTCCCCTCGAATCTGCAACCCTTTTCTGG
>JACEFZ010021605.1:0-19492 GCA_014155875.1 Cepaea nemoralis | reverse complement strand
AAGAAAATCGTACACTCCAAGAAAATCGTACACCCCAAGAAGATACTTCAAGAAAATCGTACACTCCAAGAAAATCGTACACCCCAAGAATATCGTACACTCCAAGAAAATCGTACACCTCAAGAAAATCGTACACTCCAAGAAAATCGTACACTTCAAGAAAATAGTACACTTCAAGAAAATCGTACACTCCAAGAAGATCGTACATCTCAAGAAAATCGTACGCTTCAAGAATATCGTACACTCCAAGAAAATCGTACACTCCAAGAAAATCGTGCACTCCAAAAAGATTGTACACTTTAAGAAGATCGTACACTCCACTGAAGACCAAATGTACCACGCACAATAATACTTTACTCTTAATCCGAGACTCGCACGTATAAAAAACCTCTTCACTCAATAGCAAACTCACCACTCAAGAACAGAAGCTCCATTCATGATTAGACTCTTCATCCAAGGACACTACAATCACACGTTAGTCGAGAACAAACAGTCCAGTTAGACAGCAGACACCATCTCATCTCATCATGTTCCTCTTGTACCTTGCGGTGTCGAGGTGAAGTATAAACATCGTGAGAGTGCCCGATTATGGGCTTCGTGTATCAATATTCCCATGGACTCTGCTATTCCCTCCGTCCAACGTTTACGTGGTCGGCCTCTTCCTCAAATAGGCAAATGCATACACTTACCGACAACACATTCAAAACCCAGAAAATTGAGTAGACTGACTCCACAGAAACACTTCAATACAACAGCAATCAAGTTTAGTTTAGTTTAGTTTAGTCGACAGATCAACATCACGGCATACGGGTGTAACCCATAAGTGCTCCGTTCTACTCCTAACTCAAGCCTGAGTCTGGAGAATCGCAGCTCAGTACACGAGCTCCGTAGCACCGGCGAGGATCCTGAAATACTTTGGGTAGATTTTTAACTCGAATATTTGTCCGGCCAGCGGCGTTAGGATACTCATTTTCGATTTCCAACTGTCAAGGGATGTTTTACGTGCGCAGCAATACACACGGGCGCCCGATCTCGCTATCCAGAGACCAGGGGAAATTTTGTTACTAGAAGTCCACGTGAAAAAATCCCGGCCCTCACCGGGGCTTGAACCCGGGACCTCCAGCACTCGAGTTGGACACCAGCAGACACATTTCACTAAAATTCAAACAGTCTCAAATCACGGGTAATGGTCTATAGTGAGAGGAGTCGTATGCGTAGACAGACAGACAGACACTAACCCCTACTTTCCAGGGCGACTAACCACCATTCTCATTAAGCATGTGTTCTGTTTCACAGTAACATGTGTAATAAATTTCAGCGGTGCATTGATCCATATCAGCTTATTCTTAATCTGAACCTCTGTGGGAATGTCATTGTTTTCTCGCCTACAGTTTTAGAGCCCCATCCGTATTTAGCAATAGACGCCAAATATAGACTGAAGATATCACCAGCGGCAGAACGGTATCGAAATTGCTGATCCAAGCCCAGGCTGGTATAGATCTTAAAGAGCATGAAGTAGTAGGAAAAGCAAAATGTGGTAAAACCTCAACCTGGATGTTTCAAGGACAGGATCAAGCTATGTTTTATTGTCCTTCTGCGTCATTGCGCATACGCTTAACGACAGTTTGATGGCCGTCGTGTGTTTAAGTGGCCATAAATATATTGCGGTTACTGTGTCCTGGAAGTCTGGCGTCTCAGTTCTAATCTGCACTAGCCATTCTATTCAAGTGTTGATGCTGGCGACACGTATACTAGCTGTGGCATGGAAATACAATCGGGGAATCTTTTTACACTTGAGGAGCTTTTGTTTCGCTTTTGAATAGGAGTAGGGGTATGTGTGCATGTGGAGTAGAGTATGATTGCTGTTGTGAGGGGGCCTGAGTGGTCTTGAGGTATGGTGTCCGACTCGAGTGCTGGAGGTCCCGGGTTCAAGCCCCGGTGAGGGCCGGGATTTTTTTCACGTGGACTTCTGTGTAGTGAGATCGGGCGCCCGTGTGTATTGCTGCGCACGTAAAACATCCCTTGACAGTTGGAAATCGAAAATGAGTAGCCTAACGCCGCTGCCTGGGCAAATATTCGAGTTAAAAATCTACCCAAAGTATTTCAGGATCCTCGCTGGTGCTACGGAGCTCGTGCACTGAGCTGCGATTCTCCAGACTCAGGCTTGAGTTAGGAGTAGAACGGAGCACTTATGGTTACAGCCATGTGCCGTGATGTTGATCCGTCGACTAAAATAAACAAAACTAAATTTGATTGCTGTTGTATTGAAGTGTTTATGTGAAGTCAGTCTACTCAATTTTCTGGGTTTTGGATGTCTTGTCGGTAAGTGTATGCATTTGCCTATTTGTGTTTGTGCTGCCTGCATGCATGCAGGTCAGTCTCCCTGTCTAATTGCCTTCATACATATATGTCTGTCTGTCTGCATGCGGACCAGACACCCTACTCATACTTATTCCCATCACCTCTCCTTCAAGAGCACAAGCCTCCAATTAATCAGTAGACCCAGCTCATTCATATTCAGACAGACTTGGATCAGGGATAACAACATACAGTGAGTGGGGTCGTGTGTAGACACTGAGAGCAGGCAGCTAGCCAGACAGGTAGGCAATCACGCATGCAGGTAGGCATCTATCTAATCTAATCCATCCTTCCACCCACCCATACCCTACACCTATCCATCTAAAACACACTCATTACCCACATCACCCACCCATTCATCCATCCACCATCCAAACTAACCCACCCACCCATCCATCCATCCAAATCTAATCTAATCTAATCCATCCATCCATCCATCCAAATCTAATCTAATCTAATCTAATCCATCCATCCATCCATCCATCCAAATCTAATCTAATCTAATGTAATCCATCCATCCATCCATCCATCCATCCAAATCTAATCTAATCTAATCTCATCCATCCATCCATCCATCCATCCAAATCTAATCTAATCTAATCCATCCATCCATCCATCCATCCAAATCTAATCTAATCCAATCCATCCATCCATCCATCCAAATCTAATCTAATCTAATCTAATCTAATCCATCCATCCATCCATCCATGTTTTTACATATCTGTAGCTACTGGGTGTTGTATGTCATCTATATAAGTGTGCTGTCTGTGTGTGTCTGCGTTGCGTATATGCGCGTGTGGACAATACGGTAATAATAATTTTGCGTTAAAACTACACCATGACCTCTGCTGAAGGAAAAAGAGCACATAGTTATGAGCTCTGTGTGCAATCACATGATTCTATTTAACCGATCTTTCAATCCCTTAATAAAAGTTTATCTGAATGTACTATATTTTCCCCCGACTCAGGGTAAAAATATTATCCCACTGGCCTAGTAATTAACACACAATTTTTGTTTAAAAAGTAATTGTGAAGCTCTTTTCTGAATCTGTAACATAGCCCCTATGTAAGCGTAAACACAAGTTATTTTCTACACTTTATCTGTTTCTTCCATTTCTACTTTTTATCTGTCTCTTCCCTTTCGAGGTATTTTTTAAACCTCGTCGCTCCTTCGTTTAGCAGCTGCCTATTTCCTGGCTGAATTCCATTATTCGCTCTCGCGCCCTCTAAAACAGAAATCTCGAGGCAATCAGACAAACTAGAATGCAAATCCATGGAAAACGTGCCCGGAGTGAAACCCCAAAAATTGTATTTCTAGTGAGTCAGCAGGCTGTATAATAGGATTCAATTTATAACAGTTGTTTTCTAACACGTTCTTCGCGTGTCTCCAATGATACAACCATAATTTAATGTTGCGTCATAGCACTTTTATCACGTGCTTCAATCTATAGCGAATGAATCACCAAAACACGAGAAGTAGACGGTAAGCTTGAACACGATCACAAGTAACAAATGGGCGTTGCAGATCAAGTCTACGTCAGCACAAACACAATAAACACACACCAATACAACTACATGGAAAACACTACATGAAAATATAAAGATAAATGTTACTCATCTGTATCCTTTTTGTAGACTGACCCTTGTTTTGTAAAATCTACAGCGTTTGACGCTATTCACCATATATCTCCACCTCAAAAGTTACGCCTAACTGAATGCAATCTCACTATTTGTTCATCAAATTGCATGCTCCCATTTCTAGTGTAATCCTTTCTAACTACTCTCGCCAGTCAGCTGTCAACCAATTCCCATTCTCCGTATGCCTAATATACACCAATTGTAGCTTATTACTTGTTACTTTCATTTTTGTATCCTTTGATCCATCTATCTAATAGTCCAGTGGTTCTCAACCGGTGGGGAATCCCCCCCCCCCTCCCCCATTAGGGGGGGGGGGGGGAATTTTAGGGTTTCCGGGGGGAGGGAATTTAAGATTATTTCAAGATCGCATTAATACAAGAACCAGTTACTTGATATTGTTTTTCCCTCTACATTTTACGGTTCTGTACTTCTCGCCCTAATTAAATTCGTTTTATAACGTAAGTAGACCCGCAAATCACGTTTTATGTAGAAGTCTAGACTTGTTCTAGTATGTGTTATTAAATTTAGCTTCCATTTTTATGTATACTGTATAAGGGGGGGGGGGGGGGGGGGAGAGAGAGAGATTTATAGGGAGGAAATTCGAAGGGGCGGGGGAATGACGTTCTGAACATATGGTAAAGGGGGACATGGGCCACAAAAGGTTGAGAGCCACTGTAATAGTCTATGGTATCTATACGTGGGGACAGAATACAAATTTGCCGAGCATGTGCCTACCTCAGAGTCAACGCAAACACACAACATCCACTGCATAGAGAAATCAAGAAGGTAAAGGGCAGCAGGCTAAAAAGAGGAAAGTCGTGGATGGGTCAAGCCGAAGACATTCTTCAGCAGATGTGTTCACTTGAGAACTTAGAACCTGGCGAGGAGTGGGTACAAGTGCCAACAGAGCTCTGTACGTCCTTTTCAGTGTGCATCCAACTAGACAGGAAATTCAGACAAGAAAATCCAGCTGCTGTGGAGGCAGAAGTACAGGCTGTGATCTTCGAGAATTCTTTAGAGGGTGACGCTGCCATTTACACGGATGGGTCGGTAGTTCGACGAGTGAGAAGTTCATGGGTCTTTACGGCTCAGGCCGGAGGGAGAATTGTGAAGGAAGAGTCTGGGGCTTTTGCTTTGACTACAAATAGCCTAACTATGGAAGTCATGGCAGTAAGTAAAGCAATAACATGGCTCGAGACAAATATTCACTCAGGCATGTGTCTTTAGTGACTCAGTGAGTATGCTCAGCTTGTCTTTCCACTGGAGTGAACTAGGCAGGCCGAGAGAGGGATCATGCTGCATGGGCAACACATGATCTCTATATTTTAGCCCAGGCTTTGTGCTATGGAGAGGCAAAAACTCCATCCCTGGGTTATTATGCCTTTTTAAAGCACAAACTATCGTCTGTCAAGACGGCAAGGTGCCAATGGAGAGTATGCTCAGAAAGATAGAGATGGGGTGGATCCGAAGAGAGTGATTGCTGTCTCTGGAGCGGTCTCGGCTGGCAAAGATTAGTTTTATTTTCATGTCAGGGTATGAGGGTGTACAAGGAAATGAGCAGGCTGACAGGCTTACAGGTACGGTTACTGTAGAAAGCGGACGAGCCATGGACCAGTCAGACATTCTGAATGCTCTACGAGAAGTAAGTCGTTTACGAGAACCAAGTGATGACTGACAATCTACAATCATGGTCAGACTGCGAGAACAGCAAATTAAAAGAGGTGTGGCAAAACAAGAACACTACACAGGAAGCCAAAGAAGATTAATAAACCAACACAGAACTGGTGTCGTGAACCGCTACACGCTGCGGGATTTGCTGAGGAGGGGATCCGAGCACTTATGGACTGAATGGTTAGATGTGCAATGAGGATGATCTGTCGACTAACTAACTAATTAACTATCTATATGTGAACCGAACAACAGTCCGTCCGCCCTGAAGTACCTACCCAACAGTCGGTCGGTCAGTGTGTCTATCTACCTATATGTCAGTTTTTCTGTTTGTCTAATTTCTGCTGTTAAGCTCATGCGAATGCTACCTATTTCTCCATGAGACATACAAAAGCAATCTCTCTCTCTCTCTCTCTCTCTCTCTCTCTCTCTCTCTCTCTCTCTCTCTCTCTCTCTCTCTCTCTCTCTCTCTCTCTCTCTCTCTCTCTCTCCATATACTGCTATATGCGCGGGGAGTTGATATTTGCTCATTTCCTGCAGCTTGGCATTCATGCCATATGAGTTAACTGGGTTGTGCCTGTATTTAGCCATCTTTTGTGTCAACATTGTAATCCAAATATGAATCCATGTAATGTAGCTTGCGTTGTCGACTTTGGAAGTATTCTGCTGCGATCTGTGTTCATGAGTGTTTGCACCGGAATGAGAACAACTCAGAGACTTTTTCACTAGCAATGTTCTTGGAGTTTGTAGCACTTTAGATGTTCTACAATATTTGCTACTTAAATGTACAGTGTTTGCCAATTAACATTTTCTACATAATTTACTACTTGAGATGTTCTACATAATTTACTACTTGAGATGTTCTACATAATTTACTACTTGAGATGTTCTACATAATTTGCTACTAAAGACGTTGTACATATCTGACACTTTGTTCTACATTATTTGCTACTTAAAATAGTGTACGGTATTTGCTATATAAGATGTTCTACATAATTTGCTACTAAAGACGTTCTACATATTTGGCACTTTGTTCTATAGTATTTGCTACTTCAAATAGTGTACGGTATTTGCTATATAAGATGTTCCACATTATTTGCACTTAAGATGTTTTACACTAATTGCTACTAAAGATGTTCTAAATTATCTGCTACAAACGCACATTTTAAGAGCGACTTCTCATTCAGTTAACCAATGGTTGTTATTTAGTACGTCATGTACTTTTGTTTACCATTAAATTGTGTAGCTCCCTTATGTTCTCTTCCTTTGTTCTCGGTAATTACGTTTTTTATCATGAAACTTTGAAAGCTGATATTCTTCATCTATTTTTCGCCTTCAGTTGTTTTTGTTGTCGTATCGTCTTGCCTTTTACGTCTGTATACATCTGTTATAACTTCTGCTTTCCGCTATAATCTGTGATATTTGTACTTGATGTTCCTAACCTAGCTTCGATTTACCCCACCCTTTCTCCCTCAAGCCTGTTCCTCTTGCGCAATTTTATTACCCGATTCATATATTTTCACTCACCGTTCGTTCTGCGCTTCTAAAAATAATGTTTTCTCTTGTTCTGATTACCTACAAAATTAGGCACTCACTGGTACATTGACCGAGTTTGTTTGCCTGTATAGCGACTTGTACTACTGAGATGTCTAGACATTTGGCATGCCTAGCAACTTGTGCTGTTGGTGTGTCAAGCAATGTGTGTTGTTGGCATGTCTAGCAATCTGCGCTGTTGGTGTGTCAAGCAATGTGTGCTGTTGGTGTGTCAAGCAATGTGTGTTGTTGGTGTGTCAAGCAATGTGTGTTGTTGGCATGTCTAGCAATCTGCGCTGTTGGTGTGTCAAGCAATGTGTGCTGTTGGTGTGTCAAGCAATGTGTGTTGTTGGCATGTCTAGCAATCTGCGCTGTTGGTGTGTCAAGCCATGTGTGTTGTTGGCATGTCTAGCAATCTGCGCTGTTGGTGTGTCAAGCAATCTGCGCTGTTGGTGTGTCAAGCAATCTGCGCTGTTGGCATGTCTAGCAATCTGCGCTGTTGGTGTGTCAAGCAATCTGCGCTGTTGGTGTGTCAAGCAATCTGCGCTGTTGGCATGTCTAGCAATCTGCGCTGTTGGTGTGTCAAGCAATGTGTGCTGTTGGTGTGTCAAGCAATGTGTGCTGTTGGTGTGTCAAGCAATGTGTGCTGTTGGTGTGTCAAGCAATCTGCGCTGTTGGTGTGTCAAGCAATGTGTGCTGTTGGTGTGTCAAGCAATGTGTGCTGTTGGTGTGTCAAGCAATGTGTGCTGTTGGTGTGTCAAGCAATGTGTGCTGTTGGTGTGTCAAGCAATCTGCGCTGTTGGTGTGTCAAGCCATGTGTGTTGTTGGCATGTCTGGCAATCTGCGCTGTTGGTGTGTCAAGCCATGTGTGTTGTTGGCATGTCTGGCAATCTGCGCTGTTGGTGTGTCAAGCCATGTGTGTTGTTGGCATGTCTGACAATCTGCGCTGTTGGTGTGTCAAGCCATGTGTGTTGTTGGCATGTCTGACAATCTGCGCTGTTGGTGTGTTAAGCAATGTGTGCTGTTGCCATGCCTAGCAGCCTGTGCTGTCGGTGTGTCAAGCAATGTGTGCTGTTGGTGTGTCAAGCAATCTGCGCTGTTGGTGTGTCAAGCCATGTGTGTTGTTGGCATGTCTGGCAATCTGCGCTGTTGGTGTGTCAAGCCATGTGTGTTGTTGGCATGTCTGGCAATCTGCGCTGTTGGTGTGTCAAGCCATGTGTGTTGTTGGCATGTCTGACAATCTGCGCTGTTGGTGTGTTAAGCAATGTGTGCTGTTGCCATGCCTAGCAGCCTGTGCTGTCGGTGTGTCAAGCAATGTGTGCTGTTCGTGTGTCAAGCAATGTGTGCTGTTGGTGTGTCAAGCAATGTGTGCTGTTGGTGCGTCAAGCCATGTGTGCTGTTGGCGCATCTAGTATCCTATGGTGTTGATGTGTCAAGCAATGTGTGTTGCTGACATGTCTAGCATACTTTGTTGCTTGTATGCCTACCACCAGGTGCTGCCGATCTATTTAGCAACCTGTACTGTTGATAGATATGTCTAGCCATGCGTGTTGCTGGTATGTCTACCATCCTCTACAGCTGGTATATCGTCGTGTCCACCACTCTGTCTTCTAGTGTGTCTAGCAACGTGTGCTGTTGACTTTTCTAGCTACTTGTACCGCGTGTATTTTTTATAAATGTGTCGCTGGCACGTCTGTCAACCTGTTATGTTAATATGCCTAATAAACGGTGAGCGGGCATGTTTAGTAATTTTTGCTGCAAACGTATCTAGTAACAGCCTGTGTGTTGGCATGTAGAGCAACTTGTATTGTTTGCACGTTTAGAAATATTGGCTGCTGGTTCAGTTTGTGAAGCCACGTGTTCTGTAAACGTCCCTCACAGACATATGTTGCTGGCACGCCTACCTAGCTGTTATGTATTAATATGTCTGGGGGTATTACCCAAGCAAAGTAAGACGTAAACTTGTCAAGCAATGTACAGGTTAAACGGTATTACCAAACGTATAGTACAACATTAGTGTATAAATCACAGTAGACTTTTTTAAGTGTACACATCCTTCCTGTGGCAACATACGGATGTTAGACATTGACTATTTCTCAATCAGTTAATTAGTTACTTATCCTTTACAAGACAACGCAGTCAACTTCCAATATTTTTTTTTTGGCTGCGTGATTTCTTGTTAAATTTACGTTCAGTAATTTACCGCTACTTCCTGAACGACCGGCAATTAATTATACCACTGTATGAAAACCAGTGCACATCGGTCTGTTTCCAAATGACCAACAGCAGTGTTTCGAACGTGGTATGTGGGATTACGAATTACGTTCGTAACCCCCTCGCCACAGCGCCGGCTTTAAAAACAGACGATCGGGCAGTTTGAACTTAAATGCTAAACTGACCTTCTTGAAATATCATGAACCAAAAGGATAAATACTGGCACTCTACAAGGTCAGAACATCCAGGAAACCTGATTCATAAACAGCATTGTGCCTGGGAAACTGAAAAACTTTGGCCATATGAAGCATCACAGTGGTTTGGAAAGAACAGTAAAGTTCGTGGCTTCTGGAAGAAGACAATGAGGTCGAAAAGCGCGAATATTGCAGACATCCTGGGAATGAGGGTGAGAACTGGAAGGGGATCCAGTAACTTCTCCAAGAGCCGTGATGAGAACAAAGTTCTGTAAAGGATCTGCCACATGATGATGATGGAAGTTAAAATGTGCTGTTGGTATGACTGCCAAAGTCAGCTGCTGGCACATTCAACAACGTGTACTGATGGCGTCTGTGTAGGACTTAGTACTGCTCCTTCCTTCTCTTATTCTGCCATCTTAATGGGGACAGAGATCTTCAACCCTCTTAATACAAGTTCATCTATCCTGGCTATACTATGGAGTCCCTTCCAATCACTTGCCGGTATTATTTGTCTATAAATCTCTATTCTTGTGAATCTAGAACTCTCCATATTTATATCTTGTGGGTTTCCAAATCAAGGGCTTTCTAGATCTGCTATTAAACAGTTTGCTAATGTATGTTTTATCTAGTGCCACCACGTCTTTACCTCGCCTCTTGATACATTGGTTGTCTCCATATCCCCCATATTGTTGATTCTATCATATTATCTGTTTCTTCGATTCTGCACATGCACCATTTAATGAATACATCCTGGCAGGACAATCAACTTCAAAAACTACAAACTAGCCACGTATAAAACAGTCGACTCAAATAGAGCCATACAGCACGCGGAATCTCATAAAAACGAACAACAGCAAGTCCTAGGAACAGGACATAAGATAGACAGTAAATAACATATTAAATTAGAGAAGATTACGCAATGCCAAGCAGACAGGGAGAGACACCAAGCGAGAAATTGATGGCATGTACTGTCAGTGCTCAAGAGTGAAATTACCGCGGGAGAGTGGAAATCTATGCTCGGACCATTTTCCCATGGTGTCCTAAAACGGACAGGGAAATCAAGGGAGGCAATGCGAGATCAATAATAGTATCGATTGCTGCCAGGAATAAGTAAAACTACATACAGACGGTGCCTCAATGCTACAGGGGTATCATGTGGGTAATTTATCGGGGTTATGGCGAAATGGTTCCGGCCAGCAAGTCAAAACATGCTGAGTGGGTGTCGCAGGAGGAGGAAACGGAAAAAATCCGATATGCGTGCGATGCGCGCGCGTATCTGTATAAATGTGTGCGTGTGAGTCCGCGCGCGCGTGTGTGTGTGTGTGCGCGCGCGTTTGACCATTCAATATTCTCCCAGAAGTTCTGTTCTCAAGGTAGTGCCTCATCCATCTTTCCAGACAAAATCAAACTTTTTTTTTGTGTCTTTCACAGTTTATTAAGATTGCTTGTGTGACTGTTCTCTTGTACGGGATAGTCTATTCCCTTGATTATATTAGTTATTTGATCTTAAACGATTGTGTACCATCTGAGTACTGGTTGTCTGTGAAGTTAAGAAGTGTTTTTCTTCTATAGTGGCATATTTTGCTTGTACTGTTCATGAATTCATTTATGTTTCATGCACAACTAAATCATCATCATGTACCACGCCGGTAAGCGTGGGCGGTCACGTTTCACCATCTCACACGATCACCAGAGTCGTGGATCAGCTCTGTGTTCTTGTCTCGACCATGCCAAAAGCCATATGTGTCTGTGTGTCGTTATTGCCTTCTTTGTGCTCCTATACTTGTGGAGTCTACAGAAAGGACTGTCTGGTTATTCTATAAACTAGTCCCATCAATGTGTGTCTTGTGCAGCATCAGTAACTGTCCTTTACCTAGATATCCATTGGATATCTGCCAAGTTCTGTCCACAAACTCCACATTCGTGACTCTGATATATCATCTTAGTCCCTCTAACTCCGCAGACACATCTGGTATATGTGTGTGACTAATTAGGGTTTGTATGTTTTTCCTCTAGTTCTGTCATGAACACAACGACTATGTTACACAGTAACATTAAAGACTACGCTTGGTAGCAATCTCGATTACATACCTTCTTATTATTATTATTTGTCTTCCTCCATTAACCTCAGTGAAGTGTTGGAAGGCCAATTACATATGACTTCCACAAATGACCTAGTGATATGACAGCTGTAACTGACTTGTGCTGCAGCTGCAAAGTCAAGTACAGCTGTAGCACAAGTCAAGTGCAGCTGCAGCAAAGTCAAGTACAGCTGTAGCACAAGTCAAGTACAGCTGTAGCACAAGTCAAGTACAGCTGTAGCACAAGTCAAGTACAGCTGTAGCACAAGTCAAGTGCTACAGCTGTACTTGACTTGTGCTCCAGCTGTACTTGACTTGTGCTACAGCTGTACTTGACTTGTGCTGCAGCTGCACTTGACTTGTGCTCCAGCTGTACTTGACTTGTGCTACAGCTGCACTTGACTTGTGCTACAACTGTACTTGACTTGTGCTACAGCTGTACTTGACCTGTGCTACAGCTGCACTTGACTTGTGCTACAGCTGCACTTGACTTGTGCTACAGCTGAACTTGACTTGTGCTCCAATTGCACTTGACATGTGCTACAGCTGTACTTGACTTGTGCTACAGCTACACTTGACTTGTGCTACAGCTACACTTGACTTGTGCTACAGCTGTACTTGACTTGTGCTACAGCTGTACTTGACTTGTGCTCCAATTACACTTAAACACTTTAAGAAAAAAAATTGTCAGCTAAAGCGGCAGCAATTAAACTCTCTGTTTATTAGCCAGAATCAGATATTTTATTTGAGACATTCCCCTGGATGAATTCTTCACAACTTGTTAATGAAAATGAAACTAATTTATTTTTAAAATGCTAGCAACATTTCTTTTACTCTGGCGTAAAAAAAAAAAAAAATAGATTGAATCTGTAGCGATCGTTATGACCGTTACATGCATGGTGCAGAAATTTGGACAACGAATAAATAATGAGAAGGTTAAATGTAAGCTTACGAAATGTAATTATATCAAACAACAGGACACACAACATCGAAGGAGAAACAAATAAAGACAGAAGAATTTGTTTTTAAATGGTAGCTCGCTTTGAACTCAAGCGTAGTCCATACACGTTCTACTACTTTTTTAGTGTACTAGACTGATTTTTGCGCGTCGATTAGCTTTCTGCACTCACACACTATATTTTATTAGAAAGCAGCAAGTCAAATGGTTTGGCCATGAAAGTAGGTTACCAGTCAACAGCAACCACAACAAGCAATGATGTACAGACGAGATGGAAACACAGGAAGAGGCCGACCACGTAAACGTTGGACGAAGGGAACAGTAGAGTCCATGGGAATATCGATACATGAAGCCCATAATCGGGCACTCTCACGATGTTTATACTTCACCTCGACACTGCAAGGTACAAGAGGAACATGATGAGATGAGATGAGATTAGCTTTCCCTATTACTAGTGTCCCTCGCCATCAGGCGAACCTTCTCCGACTTCTCATGTAATTGTAATTTACGTCCCCAAGTCAAGGACGAGAAGTCAACATTTTAGTCTAGCTGATCGATGTACGGGTTTGAACGAGCAACCTCGGTATCAGCACACCTGTAGTTTAACAACGAGCGCTTTTATCACTAAAGGGGGGGGGGGGGGGGGGGTGTCTTCATGGCGAAGTGGTAAAGCCATCTGCGTAGCTCTCAGAAGGTCGTGGGTTCTTTTCAGACTTCGTCATTCGGTTCGTGAGTGAAATTTTATTTGGGTGACTAATCGGAAGGTTGCCGGAGCTACAGGTTCGTGCTCTGTTCGAGATCTGTGGAGAGACATGAAAGCCTGCGCCAGCTGGCAGGGTTGATGATGATGGCGGCGGCGGCGGCGGCGGTGATGGTGGTGGTGGTGATTATGATGGTGAGGTGATGGTGATGGTGATGATGATGATGATGATGATGAGGTGATGGTGATAGTAATGATGATGATGATGATGATGATGATGATGATGATGATGATGATGATGATGATGATGATGATGATGATGATGATGATGATGATGATGATGATGATGATGATGATGATGATGATGATGATGATGATGATGACTATTCTACAATATCTGAACATCGACACACAAACACTGGCCCATGAACCGTATCATGTTTAAGAAAGTAAAATATATGCCCACATTAAAAGTGCAAAGAACAGTAATGCTAGGCGTGGTTCATGAAACATAGAGTCAGGAGCCGACCAACACCCGGTGTACATTAAAATGCCTGGGCTAGGGAAACTAGACAAGGAGAAAGTCTCTTCAGTAGAATATGATGAGAGCGAAGCTTCACAATAGACTTCGTACTTGAAGATGATGATGATGGTTGTAGTAGTGGTGATGTGGACGTGGTATCTTAGTTATTACAATAACTCAACCCGCCACACGTAATTAATGCATAAACTCATAATACCCCAGTTATTACTGCCACGCAAACGCTATCTGAACCTAGTGCACCCAGTTGTTACTACATGTCATTCTGTCCCACACAATTGCTCCATTAACCCCAGGTAATCCTGTAACTTAATCCGCCCCATTCAACTCCTGCATGAACCCACGGCAACTCAAACATTCAGATCGCAGACGGTAGCAAGCTTGCCTGCTGACCCGTTGGTCATTTTCTCGAATCCCATCGAAGTGGATTTGTTCTTAATAAACCTGGACTTCTCGGTCGACCAAGCCTTTTTTTTTTTTTTTTTGCTCGCTCCCTTTGACCTCAAGCGTACTCCGCGTTTTCCCACCTACCCTGGGTGGGTACCGTCCAAAAAGAGAAACCTGGACCAATGCAGCAGTCTTTGCCCACGATGTCTATGAAGGTTTCCACTCAGGCACTGAAATAGAAGTGATGGGCTGAATTTTTCGTGTGGATTAGCTTTCCCTATTAACAGTGCCCCTCGCCATCAAGCGAACCCACTCCGATTCAGAGGTACTTGTAATTCCCCAAGTCAAGGACGACAGGTCAACATTTTAGTCCAGCTGTCCGGTGTAGGGGTTGGACCGTTTACCTCGGCATCAGCACACCGGGTGTTTAAGAACACGCGTTCTTACCCATTCGGCCATGCGGACCTGCCAGGCCTAAAATGAGAACGAGGGACATTGTTGGGAAGTAAAGGCCGTCCGTTTGATCTAACCACATCATCCATCGAGTGCCGATTGGTCTATACAAATATGATACTTGCATCATATACTGTACAGCGTGTAAAGGGGTTCTTTAACTGTACTTATCATATACATGTGCGCATCAAGACGTCTAAAGTTCCTTTACTTACTCTTACTTTCTTTTGCGCTCGCTCGCTGTGAACTCAAGCGTAGTCCATACACACAACTTCTAGTAGTCCTCGACTGAATTTTGCGAGTGGATTCTTTCCCTATTACTAATGTTCCTCGTCATCAGGCGGGACCACTCAAACTTCAGAGATACTTGTAATTTACATCCCCAAATCAAGAACGAGAAGTCAACATTTTAGTCCAACTGACCGGTGTAAGGGTTGAACCTCCTACCTCAACATCAGCACACCGGGTGTTTAAGTACGAACGCCCTTATCCATTCGGGCATACTGACCTCCTTTCACTCACTACAGTAACATATTCTATCCAATACAATTGCTACATTAGCCCAGTATTCTTCGGTTATGACTGCAAATAATGGTTATACAGTTACAAACACCTATTATGTTTAATTCATGACTGTTAACCTAGTCCGCCCCATACAGTTACAAACACCTATTATGTTTTATTCATGACTTTTAACCTAGTCCTCAGCATACAATTTCTACATTAACCCAGTATGTTTCAGTCATGACTGCAACTTATGTCACCTCCTATGTTTTATTCATTACTGCTCACCTAGACGCTCCTTACAGTTGTCCCTGCCGCTGATACATGATGTCGTTGTGCTCCAGTAAATCCTTTGTCCCCACTAAGAGTTACTTACACTTGCTGTATTTCAGATATCGCTGTCTCTTCTTCTATCACACAAACTGTTATTTTACCTCATTGAATTCTCTTATTATTTTTTCGAGTCCTATCGGCGTCTGTGGATTAGTGGTGGTGGACGCGGTTTGACCATTCCAACATATCGGGTTCGAAGTCAGTCGTAGGCAATTTGAGAGCAGGTCGCTTTGCATTGATTTTCATAATGGTATGAGCGTCGGCCGTTCAGAAAGCAATAACAAACTTGTTTTGTTGTTGCGAATCCCTTACGGGACGTTGCAGTCAACACCAGCATTTTTCAGCTGCTGGTGATGCACTAAGCAAGTGTTACGTTCAGTAGTTTGCCATTGATTTCTGAACGACCGGCTCCCATACCAGCATGTTATAACAGAGTGGTTCTCAACCTTTTTTGGCCCGTGCTCCCCATCGCCATATTTTCAGAACGTCATTCCCCCCCCCCCTTCCTATCAAAAATTTGGCTTGTGCCCCCCCCCCTTTCACCGTATTTTCAGAAACGTCATTTCCCCCCCCCCTTCCTATCAAAAATTTGGCTTGTGCCCCCCCCCCTTTCACCGTATTTTCAGAACGTCATTCCCCCCCCCCCCCCTTTCATATTTCCTATCTAAAAATCCCCCACCCCTACACAGTATACGTAAAAATGGAAGGTAAATTTAATAGCATATACTAAAACAAATCTAGACATCCACATAAAACATGATTTGTGGGTCTACTTACTTTATAAAATGAATTTTAGAAGGATAAGACGTACATAACTGTAAAGTAAGAAGGGAAAAACAATATCAAGTATTCGGTTCTTGTATTAACGCGATCTTGAAATGGTCTTCATCCCCCCCCCCCTGCAAACCCAAAAATTCCCCCCTGGGGGGAGGGGAATTCCCCACCGGTTGAGAACCACTGTTATAACACAACGCGACACGGTCTGCTGCACAAATCGGTCGCAGCTGAGCTTCGAACGCCTGGTACCCGGCTCACGAACCGCGTTCGCAAGCCTTTAGCCACGGACAAACTTTTTTTTTTTTATTCGCATATCCTTTACAGGACATCGCTGTCAGCAGCAGCATCTTTCAGCTGTATGTTGATTTCTTGGCAAGATTACGCTCACTAGTGTGCCATTGCTTTCTGAGCGGCCGGCTCAGTGTCCCGCCAGTCACCAGCGGGGGACGAACCGCTCCCAGCTACTGAATGTAAAAATTTGAAAAACGAAAACACAAACAATAGACTGCACGATTTCTTGCCTGGCATATTTCGCTACATCCCGTTAGCTACATACTACATAAATCACTCAACATAAACTAAAAGCAATCACATAAATCCTTCATATTTACCAGATGCTGCGAGATATGTCAAGCAATAAATCATGCAATCTATTGTTTGTGTTTTCCCTTTTTTCTGTTTCTTTATTGCGCTCGCTCGCTTTGAACTCAAGCGTAGTCATACTCATTACTTCTAGTAGTGCTGGACTGAATTTTGCGCGTGGTTTAGCTGTTCCTATTAACAGTGTCCCTCGCCATCAGGCGAACCCATTCCGACTTCAGAGGTGTTTGTGTCTTCGTTATTAACATTGTTTTGAATGTAAACATTGCCCAGAAAATAGTGAACAGCCAATAAATGATGTGACTGATTGCAACATCACGCAATGGATATGAAGCAAACTGTATTTAACTTTAAGTCCTAAATAAGCGTACTTTCACACTACTTTGTCTCAGTGTTACTTCAACTATGCGTGGTTGGCGTGGCTGATATAATTAACACGCTTAAACTTTCTCTTCAGACGGCGGCGTTGTGGCTTCTCTCCATAAACCGGTCAGTTGGATTTAAATGTCGACATCCCGTTTAGACAGCAAATAACTGCTTACAACGTCAGCCTGGGATTGACTGCAACGTCCCGCAAAGGGCATGCTATTTTCACATAACTTCAAATATATCACAGTTATTAAACTGCTAATTCACTGTTTTAAATCAGATTCATTCTGGAGCATAAAAAGTGAATCGCAATAAACACCAGCCTGTGTTTACTAACATTAAGTGGACAAGACAAACAGAGAGGGCGTTACCCGCAGTTCATTACACCTAGTTCACACGTGCGCCCGTCATGACAACTGTGTAATGTCCCGGTAAACGTTTTTTCTACCGTTTTGTGCGATCGTTGAATGCAGCTTGCTGTCAATCTTAACACCCTCTTGTGTCGCCGCTGGGTTGCAGCCAGATCGATATACAACAATACCATTGTTAATGTGATACATGTTACGGCTGTCGTCAGGTTGTTTCTGCTGTAATGAATATCCCAGGCTCTGGTCTTTGAGGCGGATGCATTAGGTAGATTGGATGGACGTGCCGCAGAATGCGAATAAAGAAAACCAAAGAAGGTATTGGAATAATGGTGTATAATTCTCAGTCCACAGACGTGAGCATGAAGTCATCTTTAAGCTCCGCAAAGGAGATGGTTGACTGATATGTCATCTGGTCAATAAGTTAAATATGGGATACGGAATAATATGACCGTAAATTGGCACGCTGTGGATGGATAGAAAGAGCAGTGAAGATATCTTGAAAGAAGTTAACTCACAACGAAACTGGTTACTCGCATTAGAAGGAGACAATCTCCATTATTTTGGCATGTTATGAGACGAAGGAAGGCTGGTGTATGTCCTCACAACGGGAAACAGGAGGAGAAGAGAAGAAGGTGGAGACCAAGAGAGAAGATGCTAGACAGTTCGGCATCATGGTATAGAGGAACATCGATATAAGAAATTATTGCCAGCATAAGAGACATATGGTTGTGGACAGACATGAACATCAACGATATACGACATGAACTATAAGAAGAAGACACTGACACAATGGCGCTAAACATTTGCTGCCGGAATCGCCAAGAACAGAGACAGCACTGCTGGTCTGGGCAGTTCAACTGGGGACAAACGCTGAGGACTTTTCAACAACCTCAAGATAACCACTAAAAGATGGTGTAAGTCCTTACAGGATGGTGCGATCAATCTCAGATCTATTTTTTTAGATAATTTTATGTTCAGTAGTTTGTCATTGCTTTCTGGACGAGAAGTCAACGTTTAAGTCCTACGGACTGGTGTGTTGAAGAACCCACTATCACGTCATCTACAGTTGGGAATTTTAAGAACGAGCGCATTAACCCTCATAAAAGTAGAATCATTTACACTACATCATCATCATCATCACGTGTCCTGTCAGTTGACGCAGGCATTCATGTCCCTACACAGATCTCGGTCTTAGTGTTCTAGATCTAATGTATTGATGATATACCCCCCCCCCCCCCCCCCCCATGCAACAGCCTCAGTCCATCAAGTATCATTTCTCTAGGTTTACCACTGCCTCTTTTTCCGTTGATCTTTCCAGTTGTCATGATGTTCTCCAATGCCTCTATTCTCGTCACGTGACCAAATAAAGTCGTTTGTCTCTTTCTTTATGTTGCATATGATATTCCAGTTTCATTCGCCTCTTTCCGGCAACTGTTGTTAGATACTGTGACAGCCCAAAGAATTCACAACCCTAATCTCAGGAACCACTCATCTTTGACTACAGCAGACCAGCTTCATTTAACGGTGTTGACGGGATTTGTATAAAATATAAGAAACAGGAAGGCATACTCCGCTTGATCGTGAGGTAGTGCACTGAAAGTCTAGCATTCTCTGACAAGGACGAAAAAAATCAACGGACCCGCATGCTCGTTGTGAACATTAACATTCCCCTGGCAGTTAAAAATCAAAATTAACAGGCCGAAAAAGATGCTGATCAAATAAAATTTCCAATAAAACCAGCAAAAGCTGGCACTTTAAGGTTTAAGAAGCAATTTTTGAATTTTCCTAAAAAATATTCCCCTTTTTTGGGAAC
>JACEFZ010021604.1:17500-19206 GCA_014155875.1 Cepaea nemoralis | reverse complement strand
AAAAGGGGGTCCCAAACGATGATGATGATGATGAATGATATGTGTGTGTGTGTGTATATATATATATATATATATATATATATATGTGTGTGTGTGTGTGTGGTGTATGTATGTGTGTGTGTGTGTGTGTGTGTGTGTGTGTGTGTGCGTGTGCGTGCGTGTGTGTGTCAGACTTCGTATAGACTCAAGAGACTGTACCGACAGGACAGGTATAGAATAAAGACAGTCAGTTGACAGGGACAGGCATGTGACACTGGTACGATAACTACCAGGACAGGTCACGACTGTTGACAGACACTAAGGGGTCAGGGAGAGGTTAGCCTGCAACGCAGTTACAGACGGACTAAGTCAGGTCAGGTATGAAACACGTGGCCACAGGACACGTGAAAGGAAAGGCCGGACCAAGGCTAGGCAGACTGTGGTAGACCAGCGACTGAGACGGACGTGGTTTGAGAGAGGACTGCTTGTATCAGACTTGATAGACGCGTGAAAGATATTGAGACTGCCAAGTTGCATAAGTGCTAGAAGGCGAGCTGTGTAACTGCGAAACGAAGAGCGTGCTCTGATTGAGTGAGACAGTGAGACGGTGTATGCCGTTTGAGTTCAATGGCTAATCTGTATACTAGCGTGAATGTTTGTACATAGATCGCTAATTGTAGCCTACATATTTATTGCATATCATGTTTCCAGTACCGACACTCTTGTATTGAGTCGGCACTACCTTTATTTAACGAGCGATCCGTGCTATATTGTTGACGCTCGAGAGCAGTTAATAAACGTTCCGGATTAGAACGGATCACGAGCCCGTCTCGGAGTTTAATGATTGTATGAGAGAATAGACATTACTTGTCAGCGACAATCATGTGTGTGAAAGAGTAACACTAGGTACATGACACATATACAATGCAAGAAACGCGACTGTTAAATACATAATTTACGAAACACACCTGTTACATAAACAAATTAAAAAACACACCTGTTGCATATACACTTGAAGAAACATTCCTGTTACATATACAATTTACGAAATACACCTGTAAAATATATAATTTAAGAAACACACCTGTTACGTATACTATTTAAGAAACACTCTTGTTACATCTACATTTTAAGAAACTCACCTGTTATATAAACAATCTAAGAAGAACACCTGTTACATAAACAATTTTATAAACACACCAGTTACATGTGCTATTAAAGAAACACACCTGTTACATGTGCAATTTAAGTAACACACCTGTTAAATATATAATTTAAGAAACACAAACACACCAGTTACATATACAATTAATAAACACACCTGTTACATAAACAATTGAAGAAACACATCTGTCACATATACAATTTAAGAAACACACCTGTTAAATATACAGTTTAAGAAACACACCTGTTATATATACAATTTTATACACACACCTGTTACAACTACGATTTCAGAAACACACCTGTTACATATGCAATTTAAGAAACATACCTGTTACATAAACAATTTAAGAAACATACCTGTTACATGAACAATTAAAGTAACACATCTGGTACATAAGCAATTTTTGAAACACACCTGTTACATATACAATTTAAGAAACACACCTACTACATAAATAGTTGAAGAAGCACACCTGTCACATATACAACTTAAGAACAGTAATGTTACGTATACAATATAAGAATTACACATGTTAAGTATATAATTTAAGAAACACACC
>JACEFZ010021604.1:0-15000 GCA_014155875.1 Cepaea nemoralis | reverse complement strand
TCGCTTACAAACTTGTTTTTACAGTAATGAAAGCCCCGCCAATTCACATGACGACACAAGGCGTATCCGGATTCATATGGGAGTGGGTGCAATAAAAGAAGTAGCTTAAAAGTCGACAGGGTCGGCTGCATTGCACCGGGTTTTTATCCCATATGGCTCAGTTTCTTTCCGCAGCGCGGAAAGCGTCGCACAAAGCACGAACTCCGTAGCTCCAGCGACGACCCTCGGGAGTCTCCGAAAACATGCACTCGTGAAATGAAGGACGCGGCCCGGAATCGAATATACAACCTTCGGGGCCGAGTCAGACGACTTGACCACTTCACCACGGAGAATCTCGAAAAGGGTGCAATGTGTATTATTAGTAAAGACAGATAATTTACAGAGCATGGGGTAAATAATTTGTAAATTGATAGGAAAGTAGAAGGAATATATTTCTTACCTTATTTTTCATTTCCTTCTTGTTTCTTCAGCTGCTGGTTAATAATGTATACACAAGTATTCATGTTAGCTTTTTATTTTGAGTTCGTGAAGCTTCCAAATAGCTGTGCTTTAATGTGCGTATGGAGTGACCAGAAATGATACCGCAATTTAGTCATTATGTTTCCATTTTTAAGTATCTGTTCAGCTGTCTGTGTAGTTTGTTCACATGTACACATAGTTGACAGACCCGCTTTGAGTCTTCGTGAAAGATTGTCTATGTAACAGTATTGGGTATAATTAGGATCTAGTGGGAAACACAGATACAGCACGATTGAGCATTGAGACTGAAAGGGGTGGGAGATGCTCAATCGTGACGTATTATGTTGTTAAGGTTAGTTAACATCCGATAGTCCAGCTGAGAAGACACGGCTTGTCATCTTGAGAATAAAGTATAAAGTTTTAGTCCAGATCAAGTCTTGTTACTTCATTTGACACTACTACAGAAGTAATAAATGGTGCCGTGGACCGAGAATCTGAGGTTGATCTAGGCCGGCCAACAACAACTATCCACTGGCGGCATGCTGTAAGACAAATTATGAAGGTAATGGCCTACCACGCGAAGTACTAAAGAATCCAGACAAAACTGCCAGGACAAGAAGGGTTTCCTGGAGCCGTGGCTGAACATTTGAATTGTATCATTTACAAGGGGCCTAACCTGGCCGTTGCCTGAACCTTGCCACTTTCAAGGGACTTGCCTCAAAATTAAGTTCAAGATTTTATCGGAAGTCAGAACTCGTTCAAGGTCAGGTCATCACTGGCCGTTGGCTGATACTAATCCATTTTTGGGCCTCGTCATTCCTATGACCCAAACACACCTAATCCATTTTTGGGCCTCGTCATTCCTATGACCCAAACACACCTAATCCATTTTTGGGCCTCGTCATTCCTATGACCCAAACACACGTAATCCATTTTTGGGCCTCGTTATTCCTATGACCCATTCCATACGACGAAGAAGTACCCACTTGAGAATCAAGGAAGGGACCCAACCAGGGGTCGAAGATTGTCTGGCAGCCCATGAGATGTGACCCAACCAGGGGTTGAAAATTTTCTGGCAGCCCACGAGAAGGACGAAATTACCTGAGGGAAGAGAAGTGATATCTAAACTCCGCCACCTGAATTCCGAGACTAAATTTCACTTGATGCGGGCTCTGGTTGGTTGAACTGAATCCGTAAGTTGGTAAAAGAAGGTAACGGATTAATTAAGGAAATAGACTCAGAGTAAAAGTTGTGTATTTCGAGGTCTCCCGTGAGGTTCCGAATTTCTTAATTTGAGTGGAGTACAGGACATTATTGTGGTTTAAGAAACAAATATCTACAAGGAACCTTCTGATTGCCACAAATTTGAGTTTTTTTATTGAGGACAGGGTTCATTCTTCCTATGCTCAGACAGGATATCGTTGGTGCTTCTTCTGATTAATGTAATATCTTACAATATTATAACCAACTGAATTGTGCTGTTTGGGATTTGGGAAATTGTAATTGTGTGATTGGTTGCTTGCTTTGTTTCTGTATTTTTCAGCATGGCGGAACCGGATAACTTGGCCCAGGCTTTGACAGGCGTGGGAACAGCAGTAGGCCGACTTAATATGGTGATTAAACAACAAGGGATGGCAACAGAAATTGTAAAGTTTAGTGGACAGGCCAGAGACTATAAGAAATGGGTCACTTCTATAGAAAAATATGCCTATTTGATCTCAGCAACAGATGAAGAAAAAATAAGACTGGCTTATCAGACGGCAACGGAACCAGTTTCGGATCATATCAGAAGAAAATTAGAGGCTAGAGTAGATGAGACATGGGAACAGTTCAAAGAAGACCTAGCAAGGAAATATGCAGAAATAACGGATCCACAACATGCGTTTTCGGTGTTGAGGCAGGCTAAACAAAATAACGGAGAGACGGTACAGTTGTTTAGCGATAGATTGATTAACCTGGCTGAAGAAGCATTCTTAGGACAGAATGTACGAGGGGAGGAGGTGGAAAGAATGTTAGTAGGGATTTTTGTAGATGGCATAAAATCTGATGGTTTGAAACTTAAGTTGATGAGGGAAAACCCTGAGAGGTTATCACAAGCGGTGGATATCGCGGTACAAGAGGAAAATTTGAGACGAAGATTTAGATTAAGAACAGGACGAGAAGTGGGAAGCAATCGAGACGACAGAGTTGAGGAACCCATGGAAATAGGACAAACAAGATTCGGATGGAATAGGAGAGGCAGTATACAAACGTTGCAAGGTAGAAATAGGAGCGATTATGTTGAAAGAAGAAATGTGAGATACCCTACAAGTGAGTCAGTGGGAAACACAAATAACACAAATATTGTCTGTTGGGTTTGTGGTCAACGGGGACATGTTTCTCGTTTTTGTAATAACAGGCGTGTCCAGTCGAATACACAGGGTAGACATGATAATAATAGGGTGAGTAGGAATGTTGTTGATGGACACAGGAACTTTACAGGTACAAGAACACAGGAAAATCGGCGCCCTACCTATTAGACAGGACCTATGATAGGAGGGTAAATAATAGGGTCCCAAGTGTTAGAGAGTATGTTAATAACAAGTATAATAGCTCGAACAGAGAATATTTTCAACTGGATGAAGTCAAGAAATTTATAGAAGATAAAACAGATTATAGCTCGTGTATATTAGAAATAGGGAAGTATAGAGTTCGTACATTAATAGATTCGGGAGCTCAAGTTAGTGTAGTAAAAGAAAGTTTTTTATACAAAATAGTAAGAAATTGTAGAGTATTTAAGTGTAGTAATAATTTACACTCTGTTACGGGACAGAATTTACAAGTAGTTGGACAAACAATGATAAATTTTAAGTTAGGAGGGATCAACATAAGACACCTTTTTTCATGTAGTGAGGGGTTTAAATAGAAATATGTTGATAGGGAGAGATTTTTTGATAAAGAATGGAATAAGACTTTTTTATGATTTACATAAGTTAAAATTCAGAGACGTATATATAGATATGGAAGAGGATATGCATATATCAGCACTAGTTAGGGTTAAAATGACAACGACGTTAAAACCACAGTCGATTAATTTGATACAAGCGAAGCTGAAGAGAAACCCATATTATGTGGAAGGAAACACAGTCAGAATCACTGAGTTACAAGAGGAAATAATTGATGAGCCTGGTTTGGAGGTTCCAGATGGAGTAATGGAGTTGGATAAACACTTAACCTTTCCAGTAATGGTTATCAACAACACAGGGAGAGAAATCAAGTTATACAGAGGATGTGTGATAGCAAAATTAGATCATAACATTAGTGAAATATTGGCAACGAATAGAACAGAAGTGTCGGGAACAAGTTATTTGGAAACTTCTAGTGAAAGGAGAAGTGACAGACGCGGATGCGGAAGAAGAGGGAAAATCGGAATGGATGAATTGATCCATCTATCCAGAGAAAATAAAGTACATATACATTCACTAGACAAAATAACAAGGGAACAAGAATTGTTGTCACAATTAAAAACTCCGCCAGAAAACAAGGAAGTGTTGGAACAGTTTATAAAGCAAAATCAGGATGTGTTTGCGATTAATGATTTAGAATTGGGAAAAGACGCGAACAGTTACAATGGAAATAGACACAGGAAATCATCCACCAATAAGTTTAAAACCATATAGAACTCCATTAAGAAATAGAGAAATCATGGAAAAGGCAATAGAGGAGATGCTGAAAGCAGGAATAATAAAAAGGTCGAAGTCAGAATGGTCATCTCCGGTAGTAATTGTGGCCAAGCCTGATGGTTCGAGTCGCTTCTGTTGCGATTACAGGGCGTTGAACAAAATTACCAAGAATGTAGCGTACCCACTGCCGGTAATTGATGATATTTTGGGGCTGCTTAATGGCTCTACATATTTCACAACGTTGGACGCAAGGTCAGGGTTTTGGTGTATTCCGATGTCAGAAGACGCGCAACGGAAAAGTGCCTTTTGTACCCACATGGGCTCGTACGAATTCTTACGAATGCCTTTTGGTGTCAAGACGGCGCCCTCTCACTATATGCTCTTAATAAATGAAGTTCTAGAGGGTATGCAAAGGTTCGCTCTTGCTTATATTGATGATATATTGATCTATACAAAGGGAGATGTGGAGGATCATTTGAAACATATTAGACTAGTGTTTTGACAGGTTAAGAAAGCATGATGTGAAGTTGAAGCTTAGTAAGTGCCAATTTTTAAAAACAGAAACAAAATATTTGGGGTATATTATAAATAGAGAGGGTATTAAACCAGACCAGGACAAAATAAAGATTATTAAAGAGTTACCTGCTCCAACAAACGTTAAGGAAGTACGTGCTTTTGTGGGAACGTGTGCGTATTATAGGCGGTTTATTCCAGCATTTTCAAGGATAGCTGAACCAATTACAAATTTAACAGCCAAGTACGCCAGGTTTAAGTGGGATGATGAGTGTCAAAAAGCCTTCGACTATTTAAAAAACAGCTTAACACTGGTACCACTGTTGACGCATCCAGACTTAAACAAACAGTTGATACTATACACAGATGCTTCGGACAATGCAGTAGGAGCATGTTTGGTACAACCATATGAAGGAAAAGAATCTGGAATACCAGGGGTTAAAAATGAAAGACCTATCTACTTCTTGTCACATAAACTTAGTAAATCACAAAAAAAAAAATGGACTACTATCGAGAAGGAAGCTTACGCGATTCATTACGCTCTACAGAAACTTAATTACTACTTACATAACGCAAATTTTGTTATTAGAACTGACCACATGCCTTTAAAGTCTTTTCTAGAAGCTCCAGTGCAGAACAGTAAAATACAGACATGGGCATTGAATCTACAGGGGTACGACGCGAAAATTGAGTTCATACCAGGTAGGATAAACACATGCGCTGATTTATTGTCTAGAATTCCATATCCACAGTCATCAGAAGATACAGAAGAGGAGGCAGCCGAACCAGAGATAGACGACCGGAATTGGCAAGTAAATATTCTAGATTCTGCTATAATAAATGGGGAAGAATTTGATAGTCTACCATCGGATCAGGAGTCGGAACATAGGGAAGAAGACCTACAGTTAGCACAATTCAATATGGAAGAGGAGCAGGATTTGGACCCAAGAATCATACAAATAAAGGAAAAATTACGAGAAACAGAAGATAACAAATATAAAAGGAATTATTTGCTCTTACAAGAGGATGGACAGTTATATTATATGTGTGAAAAGAACGAACAACTAAGGAAATATATTCCAAGGCATTTAGAAAATGAACTTTTAAAAGCATATCACGATGAAAATGGACATCTCGGTAGAGACAAACTAGTGAAAGCACTTACAAGTAAATATTATTGGCCAAACTTATTTAAATCTGCATGCAAATATGTAGATACGTGTGAAAAGTGCAGATTAAGGAACATGAAAACAATAAAGTCTCCATTACAGGACACAGATATTCCTCACTTCCCAATGCAAAAGATTAGTTTAGACATATCGGGTCCACACCCCAGAACATTATCAGGAAATGTATATTTAATTCATATAGTAGACATCTACAGTCTTTGGCCAGAGGTTTATGCAATTCCAGATAAGAGCGCGGATACTGTTATTAATATTTTTTTACAGGAGTTTGTACCAAGGTTTAGTTGCCCACAAAGTATACTTACAGATAATGGTAGAGAATTTGTAAATAAAAAATTCGAAAAGTTATTAAAAGATTTAAACATAAGACATATAAAGACCTCATTTTATAGACCTTCGTCAAATGCGAAAAACGAGCGTCAACATCGGACGTTATACAACATTGTGGCAAAGATTGTTGATGAACATGAAAAAGATTGGGATCTATTTTTGGGGCCTGCTCTTAGCGCTATTCGTACAAATCAAAATGAGAGCACGGGTTTTTCGCCATTTTATTTAATACACGGGAGAGAACCAATATTACCTATAGATAATTTATTAAAACCTAGACGGAAATATATGGGTGAAGATTTTCAAGAGACCATAATACAAGAAATGCATAAAGCACATATGAGGTTAAGGGATAATATAATAAAAGCTAGGGAAAGACAGAAAAAGTACAAAAATGTAAATACAAAATTACAAGAGTTTAAGGTAGGTGATAGAGTTTATTACAAAAAGCATAGGAGAAACTCTAAGTTTGATGCTCGTTGGATTCCAGGTTATTACGTTTTGGAAAAACTTGGAAATGTATCGTATATTATAAAGAACCAGGTCACAGCACATATAGCAAGGGCACACGTTGAACACTTAAGAAGAGATGAAAATGAGATAGAAAATAATAATTATAATAATAATTATTATTCGGATGCGAAATTTTTAGATGAACAGGTTGTTAGAGGGGCCACAGTAACCCCAGATCTTAGAAAAGCTACAGTAACCCCAGATCTTAGAAAAGCTACAGTAACCCCAGATTTTAGAAAAGATACAGTAAACCCAGATCTTAGAAAAGAACCAGAACAAAATCAGTTGCTAGCAAATCCAAGTTACGAAGAACAAGAACAGACAATTCCGAAAAGAATGGAAGAAGAAGGGCCAAATGAAACTCATTATGATAGTATGGAAGAAGACACAGGTGCTCCATTTAAAAATACTAGGCAAGCAACGAAAAGAAGAATGGACAGTCAAAGAGATAAAGAAGTGAAAAGACAGAGGAGAATTAGAGATTGTTCAACAAGCGGAGACGATATACCTATACTGGAAAGATCCTTAAGAAAGAGTGATCGACAAATTAGGTGGGATGTTGAACGGAAGAGATTAGCGGCAGCTAAGAGAGACATACAGACGAAGAAGAAGAAATGGATGAAAAGTCAGAGTCAAGTAGTGGTATGGAGGAGACTAGTAGGTTGTACGAGGAAGAAGATGTTGATATAGAGTTAGCACTTATTCAGAGAAATTTGGAGTTGTTGAGGAAGTGGAAAACGTAAGAGATAGATAAATTGAAAGTACTGCAGATAGCAAGTTATAAGTTTCAAGATTTAAAATTGTAACTGATGTTTGAAGAAGTATACGAAACGGTGGAAAAAGTGGTCTTGAGATATTAGTATAATGGCTGAATGTATTTTTTTTATTGATGTTAGAAATGCCGTGTTTAAAGATAGGGGTTAACAAGTTATAGTAATAATAGACAGGACAGATCACAAGTACGTTGATAAGTAGAGGATGGCTACTACATTGAGTTAATGTTGGATATAGGTTACAGTGCTTACTTAAGAGCTTATTCAGGATGCTATGTGCTGTTAAGAGATAATAAATAGATAATTTTGGATTACTGATTTGTTTATGTAGATAGAACAGATATGATCATAATTGATCTGTAGTTAACAGATATACAGATGGAATGTTTAGTCTTCTCGGTCATATAAATACTGGATATGCGTCATTTTACTTAGTATGAGAGCCTAATGCTGGTGGGCCAATGTACGTAGTAATTTTAAGAGAGTTAAAATTGTGTTGAAAACTGGCTTTATGAAGTCTAAGTTTTATGAGTTATGAGTCATATAGGAAATGTTTTTATGCTTGAGTTGATGAGGGATATTGTTTGGTTGTTTTATTAAGCCTAAGTTGTAATGCCTCATAATAAGTTTGTTTTCATAATTTGGTTTTGAAAATGATTGTTATTGTTTGATTAATTGATTTAGAG
Organism: Cepaea nemoralis; assembly: GCA_014155875.1. NCBI lineage: Eukaryota > Metazoa > Mollusca > Gastropoda > Stylommatophora > Helicidae > Cepaea > Cepaea nemoralis. The sequence goes on along the minus strand of JACEFZ010021604.1, from coordinate 6,877 downwards.
TAGAGGGATTGTGTTCTTAGCATTTGACTTGATAAAAAACTATTGGTCCGTAAAAGTGTCCAATAGTGATAGGTAGAATAGAATATTTTATTCTGATTTGATAACATGCATGTTATGTCATTTTAATGTTGTTTTTTTTCAGATTTAATTTGGGGGTTGTGTTCATTTTATTTCGATTACATGAATGGTTTGATATATGGAGTTACATGGTTATAAAGTTAGTTAAGTAACTTTAAGTTTAAGATGGATGAGGTTTTGCTTAAGTTTTTTCGTTCAGAAAAGAGTTGATAAAAAACTAATTTATCCATTGATATAAGGTAGGGAGAAACTTAAGAGTAAATAGTTAAGGAATGCTACGTATTCAGTAACTAGTGGGAAACACATGGTTGGTGAACGTGTGTGCACGAATGGATAGACGTATCCAGGGCCTGCACACACGTCACTGTATTTATAAAATAGCAGGATGGGATGTACGGGGGCAAGATATAGGTGCTGTGAAATACCAGCTTTAATTATATTAAAGGTGTTCATAAAATATGAACATGGGCTCATGGTAAAAGGTGAAATAACGAAACTGGAACAGAATTGTGGTTGGCAATGTCAATCTGAAATACACATGAAATGAAGGTTTATGAAAACTTATGCCAAATTGTTTTATAACGAACAATGATATATTTCATAAGGTGTTGTAAAAAATTATTTTACAAAATTTTTTTATTGGCAAGGGAGGTAAAGGGTGAATGTCTTAAATGTACATTTACTGTATGTCCATGTGGTCATGTCGTGTATTCATTCTTTATGTTCTTTATTAGGTGCGCACCACTTCTTTACTTTTTCTAACTACATTGTTTTTGTACGTCCTGGGGTTTGAAAGAATGAGAAATTGTATAAGGTCAAAATTTTCGATAAATAATTTATGAGCTGTTCTTATACTATGTATATTTGATACAGGAAACAAGACAGAACCAGAAATGAAGAATTATGTAGTAGATAACTATATAATGTTCGGGATGTAGAAAGGAAAGAAAAACTGTTTGGATTAACAGGGTTATCATACGGGGTATTATATAAATAAAAGTCGAAGAAGAAGTATATGGGGGAGGTTTTATAAGCAGACCATATCACTGGGAGAAGAAGTAAAAGAGATATTATTTACTCAAACTTGATTTTTAGGGAAGGTTAGAATACAAAGAGGGAATAGAGTATGGGGATTAGGAGTAAAGATTTTTCCTTTAAAAGGAAAATTCTTTAATTAACATGGGGAGGTGTAACAGTATTGGGTATAATTAGGATCTAGTGGGAAACACAGATACAGCACGATTGAGCATTGAGACTGAAAGGGGTGGGAGATGCTCAATCGTGACGTATTATGTTGTTAAGGTTAGTTAACATCCGATAGTCCAGCTGAGAAGACACGGCTTGTCATCTTGAGAATAAAGTATAAAGTTTTAGTCCAGATCAAGTCTTGTTACTTCATTTGACACTACTACATCTACTCTGCTGTTTACCGTTCAGAGACGGAACATGATTACCTGTTTTGCACTATGAAAATAGTTGTCAGTGTCTCTGTAATGGGCTTTCTTCTTAACGACCAAGATGTTGGTCCTCTTTTCATTGAAGTTTATAGATTGATTCGTGTGAACGTGTGTTGTACCCTAATTTGACAACGTGTTTGCTCTCACGTTTCATGTTATGACACAATATGTGTTTCCACCGCAATATTACTCTTCTGTTGGTATTCAAAACGTTTAGTGTGTGTGTGATTTTTTTTTCAATACAGTTGTTTGTCATCGCTGAGGGCTTGCGGAATTGAAAATTCATCACTGTGGAATACAAACTGTTGCCATTGACATTATGCTGATGCTGTAATGTTTAGGGCCTGCAATTCGTCTGAATAGCTGGAGCAAAATATCCCAGTAAGTGTGTACGTAGATTAAGGTCTGCGACTGCTCAGACCTTAATCCAGTAGGTTGATGATTGATCTCGGTTGCATAAAACTTAATCCATCCTTTCTCCAATAGTCCTCTTCCTCTTTCAACACATGGTCCTCACATTTTTTCCAGTAACTTTTATCAATATTTAATATCGCGGACTGTGTTAGTATCTTGACGTCAGACAATTTGAATGTAGTATTGGCAGCTGCCACCTGTCCTTTAATTTTAGCCCACACAAGTTCAATAGGGTTTAAATGGGAATGATACGGCGGAAGTCTCAAGCACCTATGGCCATGCTCTTCTATCAACTTGTCAATGTGATATTTCTTGCTTTTTTGCGCCTGTTTTACAAGGGACAACAATTCTAGCTAGAAATACGTTTCTGGAAATTGTATGTTTTCCATTCGGAGCCATATCTTTATTGCTCCCTTTGTGCTCGATGATGTAGGTATTTTGTCTTCTTGGGCAACAACATTGATATCATGCATTGTTCATTATTGGACACGACGGTCTATCTAGGGATGGAAGCACAGTATTCTCGAGCCAAACTCTAAATACATTACCATTCATCTTATTATGATAATCCCTATTGTCTGTATGCTTTGATATGAACACGAGCGCAGCACTCTGTTGTAAGCCATTATGCGTATTACCAGCATGGGCCATGACCAAAAGCAGTCCTATACTACTGGGCACATATCGCTTTATCTGTCCATCCACTGATTGCCATTCTTTATCACTTGTGTGGTACGCATTGATCCACATTTCATCCAAACACACTATGCCATAATTTTCTTTGTGCATTTCCCTTATTTCACGTAGGTATCTGCTTCTCATGGCTCCTAAATGCGGTTGTTCGCAAAGAATATTTCTACCGCCCTTGTACTTTCAAAAAGTGAAGATAATGTCCTTATAGTTTTCCACAAAGTTGTTTTGGTTAGCTCTATGTTATTGTTCCGTCTCAACCAAACGTTAAGTTTTCATACAATCACTGTTTCTTTGGCATCCAGCATTTTTATAATGCAGGATAATCCTGGATATACAATCCAAAATTTTTATAATTTTAGGAGCCTCTGTGGCGAAGTGGTCAAGCTTTTTGACTCGGGCTCCAAAGGTCGTGGGTTCGATTCCGGGCCGCATCCATCGGTTCACGAGTTAAATTTTTCGGAGACTTATATTGGTCGTCGCTAGAGCTGAGGAGTTCGTGCTTTGTGCGATGCTTTCCGCGCTGCGGAAAGAGACCGAGCCAAATGGGATAGAGCCCGGTGCAATGAAGTCGACCCTGTCGAATTTTAAGCGACTTTTTAAAGCATTTTTATAATAGCTCGCCTTATGACATCTTTGTCAAAGCTGTATACAATAATTTTTCTAATTACCGTTTGGTTATTGCGTGGTGGTTTAATTCCAGATTCTTGCACCCATCGACGAAATGACCGTTTACTCAAACCCAATGCATGCACTGTTCTTTTTTCGGAATTTGTAATAGTATAAATCAGTTTCCTGCGATCAGCTCCTTGACAAAAATATGTATACAACTTCATAGCGATTCTTTGAAGTGTATAATTTCGCATTCAATCCCATTGAAAAATATTCACACATTTCAATGTTAGCGATAAGTGGTAAGATTAAAAACAACAACAACAACAACAACAACAACAACATATTAATCAGGTTTCATGAAATAACCCACATTTTGAGACACCTCTGAACAGTCCTAGTTTAAACAACGCGGGGAGTTGGCATAAAGCCAATCCCGTGAGAGAAAAAAACGTACAATATTCAACATTGAGCGCTGATTGTCTGGCTACGCTGTAATACATTTAAAATTATGAATTTCATCTAAGACCCGTAAATTATATACCGCATATAAACAAACTTCAAAATCTGCTGTAAAATCTCCAGAACAATTTTTTTTTTTGGGGGGGTGGACATAATGATAAGGTTATATACTAAATCTCATAACTTGGTTACTGAGATATGGATGTTTATATTGAGATTGAGGCAAACAAATGTGAATGCACTATAATGCTGCTGCTGCTGCTGCTGCTGCTGCTACTACTACTACTACTACTACTACTACTACTACTACTACTACTACTACTACTACTACTACTACTACTACTACTACTACTACTACTACTACTGTCGCTGCGTCTGCTGCTGCTGCTGCTACTACTACTACTACTACTACTACTACTACTACTACTTCTACTACTACTACTACTACTACTATTACTAATACTACGACTACTACTATTACCATTACTGCTACTACTACTACATAGTCCACCCATTTCATGAGGCCTACTCAACCCCATAGTCCACCCAATTCATGATGCTGACTGCACCCTATAGTCCACTCATTTAATGAAGGCTACTCCACCCTATATTCCACTATGTCATAACTCGCCACCGGCTCGTGGTGGCGAGGTCTCGGTGGATTCGACGCTGCGCCGCCAGCGTCTGCAGCCTACCTTGTGCCGAGTTTCAACACCGACAACTGTCTTGGAAAGCAAAAGCACTAACTACTATGCTAAGGAGATTCCTATCATCATCATTATCATCATCCTATGCCTTGACGACTGGCATGGGCGACCATGCCTCTCCACAAATTGCGATCTCCGACATCATGGATCTATTCGTGTGTTGACTCCCTTCAGTTCCATGACACAAGACAGTCACGAAATTCTCTCACGCTGTCTTCCTTTATCTCTCTTTCCACAAATCTTTCCGGTTGTCATAACATTTTCCAGTTTTTTTTTTTCTTTCTCTGCATTCTTCTATAAACCCGCATCTCCAATGCCTGGCATATTTCCCTGCAATGTGACGTGCATACTGTAGAAGTCATGCAATATAAAATAAAGCAAGCGATGAGCCCTTGAAACTTAAGACATGAGCCAGAATAGGCATTTGATGTTGATGATGCTGATAATGATGATTCTGTGCAAGTTATTACATGCCATAGGTTATACACAATGATTGAAAACCTTATACTAAAGCTATTTAGTGTGTAGATCCTGTAAACATATTTCGAGTATTAATAAAACAGAACACCTAAATTGTCACTTTGCTAATCAGGTAATACCTGAACTGTATATTAAAATCACTCCTTTCACTCGAAGAAGCAAAGGCATTGCAGAGCCTTAGTGGAAAGGTTGAATAATTATGCAGGTTCACATTGATGGCTATTCAAGCGTTCAAAGGTGCGTGACATCCCGTATTAGCTACCGGGTCATATACGTGATCACCTGTTAAAGGTTCACGTTTATTATTAGCGCAGTATTTCTTGTATGCATTTGTTTGTACTTGCCCATAAGTAACGTAGCTCCATCAGATTACAGGTCCTGCATGATTGGGTGCAGACGTGTTATGTAGTATTTGGCTGTGTATGTCCGGAGAAGGTAAAATCAAATACGTTTTCATCCCGATTACTTAATTTATGTTTTGTTTAACTGAATAACTGAATTAAATTTAGCACCAAACATATTATGTAACCCAAATGTTAAACCAGTACTACTGTATGGGTCAGGAACATGAAGAACTACTACAGGAATTACTCTTAAGCCACAAACATTCACTAATGGTGCCTGTGAAGGATAGTGCGAAATAAAATGGCATGAAAAAATCACCAATGTGGAGCTCATGGAGAGAACTAAACACATTCCAGTGAACCAAGAGGTGAGGAAAAGATGCTGGCGCTGGATGGGACACACACTGAGAAAACCTGAAGACAGTATAATTAGGCTCTCGCTTGTTTGGGACCCAAACGGCGAACGAAATAGCCGGAGACCTAACACCTAACACTCTATGGAGAAGAGAATTACAGACAGAATTGGATAATGTTGGAGAGAGCTGCAGGACATCCAAGAGATAAAGACGGTTTGGCGAGGTTTGGTTGAAGGTGTATGCCTCAATAGGGGATAGAGGACAGAATCAGAAGAAAATATGCATTTTGTCAACCAGGTAGCACCTAAACTGTGTACTTAAATCATTTAAAAGTGATTGCCGATACAGTCTTTGTAAAATGGTTGCGTAATTAGGAAGGTTTACATTGATGGTTATTAAAGCGTTAAGAGGTGTGTCGTGTAATTGTATTGGTTTGTGTTTCATATCCACGATAACCTGTTATAGTTGCAATTTGCATATTAGATATATTTATTTCTATTTGCCCTTAAGTAATGCAGCATCGGAATGTTGGGCGGCGCTCACCAAACCCGACACCCCACATTGTGCCAACGGCTTCAGGTGGAGGAGCGCGCTTGGGTGTGGATGCAAACCTAAACCTGGTGCGAGGAAATGCAGCCTAAAGACTAAATGTTATGGCAGGGCAGACCAGGTCCTAAGCCTTCGGTCGGTAGTTGGTCCAGGATGGACTCTCCGGTAGCGCGGAGTGTTAGAGCATTGCGTTGCTGATCATGTAGCTTCTGTAGCCTGTTTTGTTCTAGAAGTATTCGTGTCACCCTGCCTCTGGAGGTAAACAAGGCAGACTGAGACAGGGATCATGCTGTATGGGCAACAGATGGTATCAAAATTCAGCCCAGGCATTGTGCTATGGGGAGTTTTAACGCCATTCTACAAACTATCGTCTAAGATTTAATCTCAACTACTTAATCATGTTTTATTTAACAACATTAGTTAATTAAACTTAGTTAAACATAGCACCAAACTTAGAATTTGATATTGACCACACCACCCATCAGTGGTAAATGCTCGTTCTGTCAAATGTGTCACATGGTGTGAAAAGCGTTCATTTACTTTACTTTCATGCAGATATATATATATATATATATATATATATATATATATATATATATATATATATATATATATATATATATAGCCGAGGGGAAAAGACAAAAGGAAAGACTGATGTTTTTTCCTTTGCCCTTTTAAAAAAAAAAAGGGGGGGTTTTCTAAGAAAAGGTAGATAGTAACTCTGCCTT
>JACEFZ010021603.1:0-19817 GCA_014155875.1 Cepaea nemoralis | reverse complement strand
ACTATACACATCGCTGTCAGCACCATAATTTTACTGCTGTTGTTGATGTCTTGGCAAGTTTATGGTCAGTAGTTTGCTATCAATCTCTGAACGACCGGCCCCCATACCAACACGTTAAAACCCAGCGCGACACAGTCTGCTGCCAAATCGGTTGCAGCTGTGTTTCAAATTTGGGTAAGCAGGGCTCACAAATTGCGTCCCTAAGCCCTTAGCCACGGAGACCGGCATTGCTTCTTTCATGATGGCAAAATGGTCTATGCTTTACTTCTGCATGTTGTCATAGGAAAGATGTATGTGCTAAAAATGTTTACTTCTCTTTGTTTGCTGGTGTTTTTAATATTGCTATGGCCTGTCTTATGATTTCATTTGATCAGTCCCAACTATTGTTAACTTTGGAGCCAAGGTATTTCAAGTTTGTGGCACTTTCAATGTCTTCATTGTTTATTCTAATTTTTTGATGACATGTAATTTGTGTCTGTGAAAATAAATTTTTGTTTTAATTCAGAAACAGATTTTGATCTTGTATTTTTACAGACAGGATTAACAGGTCCCTTGACACTTTTTGACAAGGACTGTATCATCTGCACATCTGAGTTCTGGAACTAGATTTTAAAAAATTATGAATTGATCCAAACTGTTACAGGTTTAATCTTTGGTGTTTCTCATTATATTGTCTGTGCAGACGTTGAACAGGTATGTGGAGAGATGACAACCCTGATTACTCACATTGCAGCTCAAACCAGTTTCAGCTACAATGATCACTGCTTGTTGTTGATGATACAATGTCATAGTTACTAAATCCTACTGTCCTGAAAGTTGTTAATTAATCCCTTGCTGTCTAAGACAGGCATTATTTTAACTCTTTCTAATTCAGACATCTATTACTATAAAGTAACAACCGTTGCCGGTCTCTCTGGCTGTGGAGTTACAACACTTTCTCTCTGTAATCCCGTTTATCACGCAGTCTCGTAGCGGAGCGAGAGCTGAGGCGGTTCGACCCCCGCTCGTGACTTGCGGGATACTGAGCCGGCCGCTCAGAAAGCAATGGCAAACTACTGAGCGTAATCTTGCCAAGAGATCAACATACAGCTGAAAGATGCTGGTGTTGACGGCTAAGTCCTGTAAAGGATATGCTAAAAAAAAACAAAAACAACCGTCTGGGTCATGATTTTGTTTTTCTTTTTGCAAAATATATAATGTATCTAGCAATCAATTAATGTAAGTCAGTTATGTGGTGCAGAACAAGATAAAAATAATGTTTTTGGAGGATTACTCATAATCTTTTTTCAAGAACTGACAATTTGAGACATTGTGCTATCCAAATTATTAATAAATTAGCAACATCTCTGTTCAGTCTTCTTATATTTTTCTAGGCACCAGAGCGAGACCATTAATCTTGCTTACAAACTATTAGTTGGTCTTACCTCTGTGTATGATTTTCAACTTTTCTTTCAGGTAATTCAAAGCCTTGACTGTCTGTAAAATAAAGGGGAAAAAATAATAGGAAATGTTAACAATTTAACACAGTAACTTCCAGTTGCTGCTAAAGAAGACACACTTTTCTATTTACTGTTGGAACACCCTGATAAAATTCAAACACTTTATGTAGTTAGAAAACAAAGTTGATAAAACCTGTGGCTAGCTCAAATCTAATCCAGCTTTTTTAAATACTACAGGAAATTACATATGCTACTTTTAAATTAATGTGATAGAAAAGATTGTTTGGATATTCAAATTTCCACTGTTAAATTATGTTATCAAGATGTGTAGTATTGTTGATTATGACAACCAGCGAAAAGTTTATTAAAATCATGCACATGTCTTGCTACGGAATGGGCTGGAAAATCTTTTCAAATGATATGACAGATAAAATAGACATTGATAAAGATAGTAACAAATATAGGGCAGTGCTTGTATAAAAATGAAATAAAACTGATTCTGATATATTATGAAATAGGTATGTCACCCCCAGGTAGCGTAAGAGTTAGCATGTTAGCCAGCTACCCCAGTGGACATAGGTTTTAATTTGCATCAAGGCAGATTGTTAAATTAGTTCCATCCAGCCTAAATGAGTCACTGGAAATGTCTTAGAAAGTAAAAGCATGATATTGACCACATCAACCCCTCCCCCTCCACTCTCCCTAAATAGCAAATGGTCTATAAAAACATGGGACCAGCACCATATGCCCAATACATTTCAAGGCATGTAATAAGGGCCCTTGACTCTTTATGTCAATCTCTTCTACACCAAGAATTTTTAAGAGTGTGGTGGAGGTGGCTAAATTAATGAAACAGAGGAAGATGTTTACTCTTGCACTTTTTCAACACACAACTGGATATACTACATGAAAATATTCAAGAAAAAAAAAAAGCACTACATTCCTTAAAACATCAGAGTTGTAAGTTTCAATGTCATATTAATTGTTTACACACTGTGTCCTTTATTATTTAATAAGTTTAACATGTACACGTACAACGAAAGGAGACGAAGCCTTGCTACAAACCTTTGAGAACAAAGTTGTAAGACGCATCTTTGGACCCATTAGGGATACACAAAGTGGAGAGTGGAAAAGAAGAAGCAACAAAGACATTTATGATCTGTTTAAGTCCCTGCTAATCACTGGTATCATGAAGGCTAATAGACTACAATGGCTGGGGCATATAGAAAGAATAGAAGATAATAGGGAAACAAAACTCGCTTACACTCAGGAAATAAATGACCGTAGACCCCGAGGTAGACCAAGAAGACGGTGGAGAGATAATATATATACAGACCTACAAGCACTTGGAATCAACGACTGGCAAGGGAAGGTCAACCAGAGAGACGAATGGAGACGGATTGTATCTGCAGCAAAGAACCTCAGTGGCTCGGAACGCTGAAGAAGAAGAAGAAGAAGAAGAAGAAGAAGAAGAAGAAGAAGAAGAAGAAGAAGAAGAAGAAGAAGAAGAAGAACAACAACAACAACAACAACAACAACAACAACATGTACACGACTACACAAATATAAAAATATCTTTAGACACACAAAATTTACATAAATTAATTCTTCTCAACTTGATTTGTCAAATCTGGCAATTAACATGTTAATGGATACAAGGTCATATAGCTTTATAAGTTGGAGTAGCCAGTTTCTTCTTTGTGGCCTTTTTATTTTCCAGTAATTTCAAAGCAGAAAGGTAAAAGAACCCACTGCTCACCCCAGTATAAAAAATTGAGAATAAAGTGGTACACCAATATTTTTTTCAACAACAATGGCATTGTATGAGAAGATTGTTCTTAACATTTTTTTTTTGAAAATCAGAAAAATGTTGTTCAATAACTTGTAATAACACTGAACTAGGTCACACACAAAGTAAAATCATTCAACCATGCTGATTTGAGCCAAGTCCAGAAAATCAAATGTTTGGGTACATTAAATACATATTTAAGGTGTAATCCAGAAATGAAACAGAGAACAAGCAAGATAAACACATTTTATAAAAATGAACCAAATCCTAATTAGTGAAAGCCAGCAAAATACTTAAATTACATATCATAGGGCTATGAATCATGAACAAAAAGTAAACAAAGCAATACCACCCACAGAAGAAACAAAAGAAAATAATGAAACTATTACATTATTCAAAGAAACAAAAAAGCAGTAACAATTGTAATCACGCAACAGACAATTAGTAAACACAGCAATACAGCAAAACATTAAAGCTACAGAAATAAGGTCAAAAGGTGCACTTAAAATGTTCTGTTCTATAAGATACCATGAGAAAAAAAAATGGAAATTTAAATCATTGTTTTCCTCCAGTGAATTTGAATATGAGGACAAAAAAAATAGATTCTACAATTTATTGTCTGGCACATTTCGCTGAATCTCATCAAATGCGTACTGCAGCAATTACATAACATAAAGCAACAAAATAAATCCATTATTCCCCCTCTGCCGTGCGTCCACCTTGACGAGGTAGAGGGGCTTGAGGGGCCAATGACCCCAAGAGCTATGCCGGCGGTAGCACAGCTACTGGTAGGGTCACCCATGTCGGACAGGTCAAGGGAGAGGGACCAGACGAAGTGACGCACAAACCTGCTGCCTTGTAGGTAGACTGGGGACAGTCAAAGGCTAGGGAAAGCATCCCGAACAAATGCTTGTCGAAATCGGATGTACTGAGCCACAGGCTTGACAAAGAAGTGCAACGTAACTTTATCATTTCATGATGCCACAGATGAAAATAAATCGTTATGGTGCTAATCCCGTGAAGTCCATCAGGCGGTGATAGTGCCGGGCCCCCTGCCTCGAGGGGGTCCACCCATGACTACTGGTGGTCACCTTCCCCTGTGCTGTGGAGTCAAGGCACAGAGGAGTAGGTTAAGAGTTATTGACCAAACACCCCGGACACTCAACATACTACAATGGAATGCAGAAGGAGTTTATAACAAGAAAGCCTCCCTAACACAGCGTCTTCATAAAGATAGAATAGATGTGGCATGCATTCAAGAGACACACCTCAACGCCAATCGCACATTTTCAGTCAAGGGATATCAGGCCACACGTTTCGACCGCGAAGGACACAAAGGAGGAGTTCTAATACTTACACGAAATACAATACCTTGCAGCGAAGTATCTGTGATCTCTGACAACCAAACGGAAATTATAGGTGTTGATATAATGATAAAGGACGTGAAAATAAGAATTTACAATCTGTATAGCCCGGCAGATAAGGATCTTACACTCTCAAACATGGAAATAACTGACACAAATTGCATTGTTGTCGGAGACTTTAATAGCCGTTCAGAAAGATGGGGATACCCAGATACTGACAAAAGAGGAGATGAAGTGGAGGACTGGGAAATAGACTCAAATCTCCATCTACTCAACAAAGCGGATGACACACCGAGCTTTTACTCCAGAAGATGGATTACCACTTCTACTCCAGACTTAGCTTTCTGCACAGGAGACATCCTCCACAAAATCGATCGCCATGTGCTTGACCAATTAGCAGGTAGTGACCACAGACCAATCAAGCTTGTAATAAATATGGAGTATGTTCCACAGGAGCAAAAGCCTTTGCCCCGTTGGAATTACAAACGAGCAGATTGGGACAGATTTGCCATACTAACAGACACATATTGTGAAAACATAAATACACGATATGGCAACATGAAGCAAATGGTGGAAAGTCTAAACAGAGCAATAATACAGGCGGCCACTGAGTCTATTCCAAGAGGAGCGAGGAAAAATTACAAACCATACTGGACTGAAGAACTACAAATTTTGGAGGACAAAGTTGAAGATGCTAGGAAGACCGCAGAGAGAGAACAAACAACTGAAGCGAACATCTCTCTCAAAGCCATCTCAGCAAAATATAAAAGAACAGTAAATCAAACAACAAGAGATTGTTGGAGGAAAAAAACAGAAAACCTGAATTTTGACAGGGATGGAAACAAACTATGGAAACTAGTGAAAGCCATGAACAATGAAGGACCTAGAAACAAACAAATAACAATTAAACAAGGAAATGCCTTGCTTCAGGAAAAAAGGCTGCAAATGCACTAATGGAACACTATGCCAGTGCAAACCACATTGATATTACAGCCGAACAGAAGAATGCAATCAAAGATAAACAGATACATCATAGATATACAGAGACAGCAGCAGAATATATGATGGCAAATCTAACAATGGAAGAAATGGAACAGGCAATGAATACCCTAAAAAAGAAGACATCACCAGGAAAGGATGGAATCACAAATGAAATGCTAATAGGACTAGGCACTAAGGCAAAAGAGAAACTACTAGCAGTCCTAAATTACAGCTGGAAGAGGGGAATAGTCCCTCAGGCATGGAAGGAAGCTATACTAATACCAGTCCCAAAGAAAGGAAAAGACCTGGAAGAACCAAATGGCTATCGACCTATCAGTCTTCTTAGCTGTGTAGGAAAATTAATGGAACGCATTATCAATGGCAGGCTAACATGGCATCTGGAAGAAAACCAACTCTTAACACCTCACCAAGCAGGATTCAGAAAGTACAGATCCACTGAAGATCAAATAACCTATATAGCTCAGGAAATAGAGGATGCCTTCCAAGAGAAAAAGCACACACTAGCGGTCTGGATAGATTTAGAAAAAGCATTTGATAAAGTATGGAAGGAAGGACTGAAAGTAAAACTACAAAAAATGCATGTCTGTGGGAAAATATACAAATGGATCAGCCACTACCTTGAGAACAGAACTGCCAGGACAAAAGTACAAGGACAAACCAGCAAAATGATGCTGTTGGAGCAAGGTGTCCCCCAAGGAGGAGTTCTTTCACCAACATTATTCCTAGCATATATAAACGACATCACGGAAAATTTTCCAGCCAGAGTACACACATCATCCTTTGCAGATGACCTAGCCATATGGACATCTGAAGAATATATTAGTACAGCTAACAGCAAAATACAGCAAGCCCTATTAGCGCTAGAGGACTGGTCAAAATCATGGCTAGTGAAGATAAGTGAGGAGAAAACAACATGCACAGTGTTCTCCCTCTCAACTAAAACTCAGCAACCTAAGCTCGTATTGAATGGAAAAATATTGCGCCATGAAGAAAATCCAAACTATCTAGGAGTCACCTTTGATCGTCGCCTGACATGGAAGACACAGGTTGAGAAAAATCGAACAAGAGCAAGGCAAAGAATGGCAATCATGAAAAAGCTTGCTGGTACAACGTGGGGAGCAGATGAGAAAGTTCTCAAGAAGTTATATACTGGACGGGTGAGGCCAGCACTGGAATATGGCATTGCAGCTTGGGCAACAGCAGCTAAGTCAAACTTTAACAAAATAAGTAGAGTCCAAAACCAAGGAATGCGAATCATAACTGGAAGCCTGAAGACAACGCCTATTAATGAATTAGAAAAGATAACTTGTTTACAACCAATGCAGGATAGAAGAGATAGCAGAGCCCAGCAACAAGCTGAAAAATTTAGAAGATTGACAGACCACCCTATGTATAAAAGGCTTAGTGGTTTTGGAAAGGGAAGACTGAAGCGTAGCAACTTTGTAGAAACTGCAAAACGAAAGATTAGGGCAGATCCCATACTTAACATATCTACAGTCAAACCCATTTACAATGCAGACAAGTTCCCAGCTTGGAGACAGCAGCAACTGCCTGAGATGATAGAAAACATTCCTGGTGTTGAGAAAAAGAACACTCAGCATGAAACAGAAAGAAGAGAAATAACCCTAAACTACATAAAAGAACATTACCCAAGCAGCAATTGGACCCATGCATATACAGATGGATCAGCCAAAAATTCAGTAGAGAATGGAGGAGGAGGAATTCTCCTAAATTTAAAAAATGGAGTGAAAAAAACACATTCAGTGGCAACTGGAAAGTTTTCAAGTAACTTCAAAGCGGAGGTAGAGGCTCTGAAAACTGCAGCAGAAATGCTTTTGATGGAGGAAAATAAAGACACGCAAATAGCTATCTTTACAGATGCAAAGTCAGCTGTCTCAACACTGAAGAGCAAAAACAGCACAGAACTAGCTGACCTAAGAGCAGCACTCCATGGTCTATGCCAGAAATCCAAAAAAGTTGTAATACAGTGGATCCCATCACATTGCAGTATACCTGGAAATGAAGAGGCTGACAGACTGGCAAAAGAGGGCGGACGACTACCACAGCCTGACACAGACATAACCTATAATGAGGCAAAGAGGTTGATAAAAAGCACTTATAGAACCAAATGGGAATCAGAGCATCCAGGCCACCAGAAGGATGATGCATATTACAAACTCGACCGAAGAGAACAAGTAGCAATCTTCAGACTCCGCACAGGACATAACAGGCTGAAATACCACTTGTTCAATAAACTAAAGATAGGAGATACCGATGAATGTAATTGTAGAACTGGAAAAATGACAGCAAAACACTTGCTGCAGGATTGCCCAACGTATGCAGAACAGAGAAAGATATTTTGGCCCACACCTGCTTCATTTGAGGACAAGCTCTATGGAGATGTCAACAAGCTCAAGTTGACCGCAGCTTACTTTAACTACATTCAGGTTGACATTTAAAGGTGCATGAAGACCCAGAGGCATGAAATGGAATATTGCTTGGATAGCAAATCCATTATGTGGAAAGTCCAAAATCGAAAGCTCGCTGTGTGGGCTTCATAAAAGGTGGAAAAGTGTCCTAGTGGCACGAAATGGAATATTGCTTGGCTAGCAAATCCATTACATGGAAAGTCCGAATCGAAAGCTCACTGTGTGGATGTCATCTGCAGACTGCATACTTCTGGTTTCCGGAAGAACAGCCTATGGTGAACGGAAGGCCCAATATACGGAAGTGAGGCTAAGCAGCCATGTGCAGGACGTGACGATTCCTTGGGTGAGCCCAGTACCAGAGCGCTATGTATCGGCTCTGCAAGTATGGAAGCCTCCTTGGATGGCGGGGAATGACATGGTCTGCCCCTGCCTTCCCTTGAGGGCTGACCAGGATCTTTGGCTGTTCTATATGGGCCAGCTGGGATGGGGGATAACACCACAACAGTGAGTCAAACGTCCTAAGAAACCCCCGGGAAGGTTAACCCGGTCAACAAATGCCCGCAGAAGTCGGATGTGTCGGCCTAACGGCGCAAGAACGCAGCTCTGCTGTAAACAGGCACAACGCAATCACATCCGAAAAAAAAAAACAACTCCGGATGATCGCAGAAGAAGAAGAAGAAGAAGAAATCCATTATTCAAAATGGAATTTTCTTGTCAGACATCACAAATATTATCTGAAAGTATAAAATGTGGGATGATACTTACTGCCACTGTGATCTTGCCCAAAATATTCTCAGGAATGAATGTACCCAAATGACCATAAACAAATTTGTAAAACTTGTCTAGAGAAATATCCATGAGCTCCATACAGATCCAGCAGTCTCCCTGCATAATAGATTAAACAAGCAAGTTTAACATTAGTGGAGGGAAACAAATTAATGAAAATATTTCATTCAACAAATAACAAAAGCCAGTAATAACTGTAATGACACAGTGGATATTACTTAAGGGTGTGAAATGTTTGGTCGTCACGTATACTAGGTCAATAGCATCTAAAGATTGGGAGACTATAACTTTGAAAAAATCCCTACAACAAATTTTGTGAAGGTGACTTTATCACAGAGTCGTCGTAATGGCTAGAAAAAAAAAGCAATTTAATTATGCTATTTTCAAAGACCGATTTCTGAGATTGTACAATGCCCACCAATCTCCTACTGCTGCTCTATTAATAACAACAAGAACATAGAAACCTGAAATAAAAACTACATTGTGATTGAGAAATACAAGAGGGCTTCAAATGAAAACCTTAAGAGTGTGACAGAAATTATAATAACCATGCCATGGTCTTGTAACCTGCCAATATTGTTGTTAAGGATGTCAAGAGTGTTAAGCACATGACATCATGATGCAGATGAACACGGTGACACCATAAGGACAGTTTAAAGATGGCAGCCCCACTTTTGACATGCACCAAAGAGGTGTAGCGTTCTGCTATACAGATTTTGATCAGTGAAGGGTGAAACCTTTAGAAATTCAAATGAAAATGAAGGTCCAGTATAGTGATGCATGCCTGTTAGTCCAGCAAGTTTATGAGTGGAGTAGGAAGTTTCAAAATGGTGTGATCTCTGAAGAGTTACAGTAGGTGGTGCATGAGTGGTTACACATGTGACCAAGATAATTTTTTTCTGCAGGAATCCAAGCACTTTATCAACGCTGGAGGACTTGCATTAAAAGCAGTGGTGACCACACCGAAAAATGATACATTTCTTCTTTACTTTTCAGAATATATTCTCAAAAAAGAAAAATGTGTTAGGTTTTCTTTTGACGCCCCCTCATAAATACAGAAGGAACAAATCAGCCATTGAAAAGAATCACCAAAGTATTATACCAATATAAAAAGTTTTAAAGTAAACTGAAACATTAGGAAACATTCCTTTTTTAGTTTCTGCATAATATGATAAAGAAAAGAAGTTAAATTTGGGAAATGTAGAAAAGGAAATGTTCTCAACAAAGAATTATATAACCCATTTACACGTAATTAAAATGAACTAGAGATGATGTAATATACATATATAGCGAGAGTCTGGATGTTCAAATTATCATAGAGGCTTTACAGCCTCATATTAGTTCTCATTATATGAGCTTCATTTCACCAGCCTGGAACGACTGCAGTGCAATGCATGGTCAGAATATTCATTAATGGGATTTGAACCCATATTACCAATAGCACAATCATGGCTCTTTGGCAAGTTGTTTGAGTGAATGCCACTACAGCAGTAAACTTAAGTGTATATACATATATCCATATTTAAACAACTTAATGTTAGTTTTTGTCATACCCTTTTTTATACCAGGACAGAGAAAAAAATATTAAGACCATGACATGTTTACAGTTAAACACACAACAATTTTGCACTTGGGGACATAAATCTAGTTGATAATGTAAATAAATGAATTCTGCCACAGCTTGTTTTTTAATTTAGTGGATAATGGGCTAAAAGGCTGAAGTTGGAAGTCAGTGTAGCTGTTTATGAAGACACCAAACAAACTATTTGCTAACCTCTTTAAATAATGCTCCATAAAACTGTACAATATATGGGCACTCATTGCTTCTCATGACCACATCCAGGTCCATCAACAACTGCTTCTGGTCTCTCTCCTCTACCGTTGACCTGATTCTCTGTAAATATAGAACAAATGTAGGAACATTTCAGCACACCAGCTCAAGATCAACAATTATTGTCTGGAAAAGGCTAATGAAAGTTATATCCGAATATAAAAAAGATAGTGTTCGTTGATCATGTAATGAGAAGAGAAGTATTGGAAAACATTGAGATGCTGGGAAAATAAGCAGTAGAAGAAGCAGGGTCAGACAGAGAGAGATAATGCTGGATAGAGGGAGATGGTGGAATGGAAAAATGTCATTACTGGAATTGATCCAGAACATATGGACCGAGACCTGTGGTGATGCATGAATGCTACATCAGCGGGTAAGGCACATGAAGATGGTAATAACAGACACATTAACAAATATACGAGGGGGCTTCAAATAAAAACCTTAAAAGTGTGATAGAAATTACAACAACCATGCCATTGTCTTGTAACTTGTCAATATTGTTGTTAAGGATGACAAGAGTAGTAAGTAAATGACATTAAGGTGCAGATGAACACGGTGATATCATAAGGACAGTTTCTCCCCCGATGTGTCTCCACCTTGCCGTGGTGGGGGAGCTTGCGTGTCCCATCGACCCCATGTGCTTGCCGATGGGTGAAAAAACTACATATCGGACAGCATATGGGATAGGGACCAGACTAAGAGAGACACAACCTGCTGCTCTGCAGGTGACTGAGGATAGCAGTCAAAAGTTTAAAAAGGTGCACGAAGGCAGACGCTTTTGGTCCGGACAAAACTCTTAAGGCTCCCTGTCGAGGGCTGTGGCTGAACGCCTCTAAGCCACAAACCCTCACATCTGAGAGCCAGGCCGATACCTGCCTACCAAAAAATAGAAGCGTGATACTGAGCAAGCTACATGCTCAGTTCTATTACATGTTCGAAGGCTCTCAGCTGGGGAATATGAGAGATTCCCGGATGAGAGGGCCAGGCCGTTTCTCGTCCACTGCTGCACGAAGGTAAGGTGCTGAGCCGGCAGCACATGTAGCCTACCTGGTGAGCGAGTACGAAAAGTCAGAAAAGTGCCCCAGTCAAAGGAAATGGCTACGAAAACTGTCTGTATCCAGCTCACAGAGAGTATAGACAAAAGTGGAAGAACGTCTCAATGACGCAAAATGGAACGCACGGCGAGCGGACCTATTGCGTGGTCTGAAGTCAAAATAAAAAGCTTACCGAGTGGATGTCGCTCGCAGTCTGACCGCTCCTGGTGTGTGTTTGAGCGATCAGTGGCAAACAGGTTGCCCAAAACATGGAAGTGAGGAACTAAAGCAGCCATGAGCAGGACGTGGCAACTCCTCGGGTGAGCCCAGTCTCAGAGCAATATGTGCCGGCTCTGCAATTATGGAAGCCTCCTTGGATAGCAAGGGAATGCCCAAGGTCTGCCCCTGCCTTCCCTTGAGGGCCGACCTCGATGTCGCTGATCGTTCTATCTTGACCAGCTGAGATGTTGGCGACATCACAACAGTCTTACGTGCTACGAAACCAGAGGAAGGCTAACCTCATTAAAAAATGCCCGCCGGAAGTCGGAAGTGTCGTCCTACGGGTGGCAAACTAAAAATTGACACTACGCAATTACGTCCGAGTGAATTGTCTCGTCCGATTGTCTCTTGTGCTAGGAACAGCTCTGACTACCTAGTTTCCGAATGCCGCTCTTGTTCGGAACAGCTCTGACTAGGTAGTTTCCGAATGTCCGACGTGTCTGGAACAGCTCTGACGGACACAACGACAAGCACATGTCCGAAAAACTCGCTTAGTGGATACTGACTGCAGACCAGCTTGGTTTGTGCGGGAAAGGCTCGGGGTGAAGGAAATGCCCAATATATTGAAGTGAGGAATTAAAGCAGCCATGAGCAGGACGTGACGATTCCCTCTGTGTGCCCAATACCAGGGTGCTATGTGCCGGCCCTGCAATTATGGAAGCCACCCAGGATGGCGGAAAATGCTATGGACTGTCCCTGCCTTCATTTGAGGGATGACCGTGCAGTCTCCGACTCTTCCAACTTTACCAGCTGGGAGGTGGACAGTACCACAAAACTGAGAGTCTCCCAGGAATGCTAACCTGGTCAAAAATGCACGCTAAAAGCCGGATGTGTTGGCCTAAGGGTTTCGATCCAAGGGTGCCTAACTAGACACACCGCAATCACATCTGAAAAAACACTCCGGATGAACGCAAAGAAGAAGAAGATAAGGACAGTTTAAAGATGGCCACCCCACTTTGTATATGCAACAGAGAGGAACAGCATTCTGTTATGTTTTTTTTAAAAAAATCAGTGAAGGGGTGAAACCTATAGAAATTCATTGGCAAATAAAGGATTTGCCTGTCAATCCAACAAGTGTATGAGTGGAGTAGGAAGTTTCAAAACAGCGTGACTTCTGTGACAAATTGTTCATGACCGGGTCAGGCACACCGAGTGGTGACCCCAGAGTCAATTTTTCTACAAGAATTCAAGCACTTTATCGAGGACATGCATTGAATGCAGTGGTGACTATATCAAAACATTATACATTTGTTCTTTACTTTTCAGAAAATATTCACTAAAAAACATTTAAGGTTTTCACTTAAATCACCCATTCATGTATCAATGGAATGAAATTTCAGAAAGTGAACAGTTTTGAATATCTAGGTTCACTGCTGATGGGCAGTGGAAAAGTGATAAAAAAAATTAAAAGAAGAACAAACATTTCTCAACAAAAACTAAAGCAATTGAAACATGTATGCATTGGAACAGACAGAACAACAAAACTCAGGGTATTGAGAGCATGCATATTTCCTATGAAACTTTGAAATTTAACAAATCAGCTGAAAAGCACATACATGCCTTTGAAAAATTCATTGGATAAAATAGAACCAAAAAAGAACTCACTTTAGCAGAAGATGGTTATTAACACAAATAAAATTGAAGAACATTAAATATTACGTGGCGTGTAAAGAGACTTGAATGTCTGGAAAAGAGAACTATGAATGGAGGTGTACCGGGGGAAGCGGAGATGAGGAAGACCACGGAATAGATGGGTTCAAAGTGTGATAAATAATTGACACATGACAGCAACAAAGGCAGGAGATCAATCAGACTTTTGACAGAGAGAAATTTCAAAATTTTGTTGACAGAGGAAAAGTTCTGTATGGGACAAGCCACTGGATGATAATGAAGAATAATAATAAACACTGTATATCTTGAAGCTTGATCAGTTACAGATAAGAGCATACAACTAAACAAGATCTGTATACAAAGCCAGAGAAAGACCAAGAAATGATGGATAGACGACAACAGAGGTGCAATAAACAAACAACTTAGGCTTGCCCTAACTCCTACATTTGACAGCAAATGCAGATTAGGATAATAGGCATTCACTTGGTGTTAGACCAGTGGTTCTCAACCTTTTTTGGTCCATTCCCCCCTTCACCATATTTTTAGGATGTCATTCCCCCCCTCACCATATTTTTAGGACATCATTCCCCTTTCCTTACCATATTTTTAGAACGTCATTCCCCCCCCCCCCCCCTTTTGTATTTCCTCCCTAAAAATTTCCCCCTGCCCCTACACAGTATACGTAATAATTGAAGCTAAATTTAATAGCACATACTAAAACAAGTCTAGACATGTACATAACATGTGATTTGCGGATCTACTTACGTTATAAAATGAATTTCAGAAGGGTGATGCGTACAGAAGCGTAAAGTATGAAAGGAAAAACAAGATCAAGTAATCGGTTCTTGTATTAACGCGATCTTGAAATAATCTTCATTCCCCCCCTGGAAACCCCAAAATTCCCCCCTGGGGGGGGGGGGGGGGGGGGGGGGATTCCCCACCGGTTGAGAACCACTGTGTTAGACAATAGATAATGAATAACTTTGCTGCCCGACAATGTTTACTTCTTCGACCTCAGTCAATACTCTACACATAATGCAATTATATATTAAACCGCTGTATGGCTTTAGGTTTCTTCTTCATCTGCCCTTCTCCCCTATTGAAGCATAGGTTCTCAACCAACTCAGGCCAAGCTGTTCTATCTTTTACTAACTCCTGCAGCTCCCTCCATGTCCTGCTTCTATTATTCATCAATTGTTTAATTCTCTTCTTCGTATGTATTTCTTTCATTTGCCATGTGGGTTCTAGAGAAAGGGCTTCCTAGTTATATTATCATTAGGTTCTCTCAGTGTGTGTCCTATCCAGCACCAGCGTATTTCCCTTATCTCTTTATTCGTTGGAATCTGTCTAGTTCTCTCCCTAAGTTCTGCATTAGTAGTTCTGTAATACTATTTTTGCCCTATTCTGAGCAGGCACTAGATGACTGTTTGTAGTTTATTAGTAATTTTTTGTCGTTCTCTATGTTTCTGATCAATACTGCAGTACCGATTTAACATTATAGTTAAATATTTAAGTTTGGTAGTAATTTAAGTGTCTTTTGATCTCAAAAATCTCCTAGTGCTATGAAAATCCCTCTAGTTTTTGGTATTATTATTTAAACATCATTAGCTGTACCCCCATCTTTGTCTACATGGCTGCCTAATTAGGTGTATGATTCCATCTTATGAAGTGAGGTTTCACCGAGGGAGTTTCATCATTTGCTTGATTTATTCTCATCTTATTCATTCCCCTATAACAATCTTGCTTCTGAAAGAAGTCCAGATCATGAAGGTATTTTGTCAAAATCATTCCATTTCTGGTGATAGTTGTATTGCATTTACAGCAATTTATATGTTGAAGACAGAATATTATATGTTGATCCGTATTAGAGTTATATCCCAGCTTAAACTTCAGACTTTATCAATGAAGGTAAGACAGACAAATCATAAAGAGTTGTGTGGAACTGATTTTGGTGAATTACAGACAATCAGTGGACCGGTGAGAAATTACTCTGAAGCTGCAGAGATATTGTTCTTTAGAAGAATGCTGGTAACACCAAAGAAAGATAAAAAATGAAGGTATCTTGAAATCATGTAGAGAACTGGTACTTGTATGAGAAGTAAGCAATTCACATTCTTTAAACAAATGAGAAGGGGTAAAGTGAAAAATGTCATGACAACGTTGGAGGGAAAGGAAGTTGGAGGGTAAGAGAGACCAGAGAAAGATAGGGAGAAGATGCTGGACAGCCTGAATTGTGGCAAAAAGAAACATATGTATAGGAAATTATTGTGAACACAAGTGACCCGAGGCAACAGACAACCATGTGTGTGTTGTATGTGAATATATATATATATATATATATATATATATATATATATATAGAGAGAGAGAGAGAGAGAGAGAGAGGAGAGAGAGAGAGAGAGAGGAGTGAGAGAGGAGAGAGAGAGAGACAAAGAGACAGAGAAAAGAGACAGTGAGAAGAGACAAGGCCGAGAGAAGAGACAGCGAGAGAGAGGAGACGAGACAGAGACAGACAAAGAAAGAGAGGAGATGAAACAGAGATAGAGAGAAAAAGACAGAGTGCGATGAGACAGACAGAGAGAGAGAGAGAGAGAGAGAGAGAGAGAGAGAGAGAGAGAGAGAGAGAGAGAGAGAGAGAGAGAGAGAGAGAGAGAGAGAGAGAGGAGACATAGAAAGGCTGTGGACCGGGATTCATGCCAGAAATACCCAGATACTAACCATCACTTTCAACAACTATACTGAACAGTTCATGGTATATGAACATAAATGTACCTTGACAGCCATAGACAGAGAGAGAGAGAGAGAGAGACAGAGAGAGAGAGAGAGAGAGACAGAGAGAGAGAGAGAGAGGAGAGAGAGAGAGAGAGAGAGAGAGAGAGAGAGAGAGAGAGAGAGAGAGAGAGAGACATAGAAAGGCTGTGGACCGGGATTCATGCCAGAAATAGCCAGATACTAACCATCACTTTCAACAACTAAACTGAACAGTTCATGGTATATGAACATAAATGTACCTTGACAGCCATAGACAGAGAGAGAGAGAGAGAGAGACAGAGAGAGAGAGAGAGAGACATAGAAAGGCTGTGGACCGGGATTCATGCCAGAAATAGCCAGATACTAACCATCACTTTCAACAACTATACTGAACAGTTCATCGTATATGAACATAAATGTACCTTGACAGCCATAGACAGAGAGAGAGAGAGAGAGAGACAGAGAGAGAGAGAGAGAGACAGAGAGAGAGAGAGAGAGGAGAGAGAGAGAGAGACAGAGAGAGAGAGAGAGAGAGAGAGAGAGAGAGAGAGAGAGACAGAGAGAGAGAGAGACAGAGAGAGAGAGAGAGAGAGAGAGAGAGAGAGAGAGAGAGAGAGAGAGAGAGAGAGAGAGAGAGGAGACATAGAAAGGCTGTGGACCGGGATTCATGCCAGAAATAGCCAGATACTAACCATCACTTTCAACAACTATACTGAACAGTTCATCGTATATGAACATAAATGTACCTTGACTGCCATAATAGTGCCACTTTTCTCATGGATCATCTTGTTCACAAAACCATAGTTTCCTCTGCCCATTTCTCCTAAATCTCTCAAGTCCTCTGATGTGAATTCAAAAGACTGCAGAAGGAAATAAATTGTAATTCATGGTTGGAAATGGTTTAAAATATAAAATTGGATGTGAATTCAAAAGAAAGTAGAATATGATTCATGGTTGCAATGTAGTTCTAAACTGACTTTATTAAGCAACAAAACAAACTACATATATATGTCTGTGTGATTGAGTGAGTGAGTGAGAAAATGTGTATAGTTGTGTGCATATATGCATGCATAGATGAATGGATAGGCTGGCGGATAGGTAGACTATTAATTCTGTAATTTATAACGCATAATTTATAACATGACAGTGTTAAATATTTTTATTATTGTATTTACTGTAATAAAGTCTGTGGCTGAATTTGACCACTTGACCCAGTATGTCGGGTAATTATGAAGAGAACATTTTATTGGTGACAACTGGTAAGATCGAGGGGAACAGACCAAGGGGAAGACCTAGAAACAAGTATCTGGATGGCTTGGCCTTGTGGCATGGTCGAGACAGAAACACGGAACTGATCCACGACTCTGTTGATCGAGTGAGATGGCAGAACATGACCGCCCACGCTTACCGGCATGGCACATGATGGATGGATGGATTTACTGTAAGTAAATTTAATACAAATTTGTTAAATTACTGAATTAACATGTGAAAGGAGAATGATAGGAATGGCAGAAAGTTAGACAGGCATGCATCCCAATTCTTAACCCATTAAAAATAAAGTTAATTCATTTATTCTCTAAAATTAAAAAAAAAAATGTTTCTACTATCTTCAGCCAGCTTTATAACAAATTAACAGGGATAGCGAATGAAAGAAGAAGAAGATTAACAGGGATATTTTGTGACCTCTTTTCTGTTGTATTCTTTAAATTTATGTTCTTCCTTTACTGCTTTTGTTTCATAAGTTACTGCTTCTCTGACGTTGAAAACCTGTTTCCAGGTGTGAGACGCCACTATCCTAACCTTTCTGCCACCAATGCCCCTTACAGTAATTTAAAAAAAAAATAAAAATCAAAGTTATGTATGAATGTATATGAAAACTTAAAAAATGTAACACAAACTCAGAAATATCAAATCAACCATAACCGAGTCATGGGTTCTAGGAATACCATGACAGAAGCATTAACATTATTAACACGCAGGTAGGCTAAATGATAATTAAATGCTAGTTAATACAAACTAAAGTATGCACTAATCTTACTTCTTCTGGGGAAATCTGTAGCTTGCCTGTTGAGCGCTGTAAACCACGAGACCGTAATCTCTCTCTGAGAAAACAATAAAGGAAAAAGCACAATTAAGGACACTTTTCCAGGCATTGAGGTGTATTGGGTAAAGGTTCTTACCCCAAATTTTTATAGATTAATTTATAGGTGATATATATGATCAAGAGCTCTTTGGCCATATTTACTTGCAAGAACATTTCATGATAAAGACCGGTCTCTGTGGCTAAGGGCTTGCGAACGCGGTTTGTGAGCCCGCATACCCATGTTCAAAACACAGCATTGCTGGTTTTTTCGATAAAGGTATAGGAGCCGGTCGTTCAGAAAGCAATGGCAAACTACTGAACGTAAAATTTGCCCAGGAATCACGAACAGCGAAAATGCTGTGGTTGACTGCTATGTCCTGTGAAGGACATGCAACTTAATTTTTAATTTTTTAATTTAAGGCTGGGTCAACCCATGAGATCTAGTCAATAAAAAAAAATCCCTGTCTGAAGAAACACTGATATACTTTTACTTATGTATAAACAGGTAAAAATGCATGCAAGCACACACGTGCGACAGAGAGAGAGAGAGAGAGAGAGAGAGAGAGAGAGAGAGAGAGAGAGAGAGGGGGAGGGAGAGAGAGAGAGAGAGAGAGAGAGAGAGAGAGAGAGAGAGAGAGAGAGAGAGAGAGAGAAAGAGAGAGATCAGGTGAAAGAGAGCATTGACTTGAGCTGTAGAAAGATACATGAGACAAGATAAACATCATCACAGAGAAAAGTAATGAGTGACATCAGGAAACAAACATGAAGAGTGAATAAAGGGATCTCTTGACTTTCGCTAAAGAAGAAACTACTGACAAACACTATATTCCACCCCCACCCCCTTACACCCCCTCCATCACCATATATCCTTTTCTTTTTTTACAGGACATCACTGTTGTTGGTGTCTTGCCAAGTTTACGTTCAATAGTTTGCCATTGCTTTCTGAATGACCGACTTCCATACCAATTCGTTAAAACTCAGCGCAACGCGGTCTGCTGCCAAATAGGTTGCAGCTGTGTTTCGAACATTGGTAAGCAGGCTTATGAATCGCGTTCGTAAGTCCTTCGCCACGGAGACCGGCCTATCTTCAATAAGAGAGAAATTTAGTCAATATTACTAGGGCAACCCTCCTGAAACATCTTTCACCTTCCAGATAACAAAACAAAACTACTTGACAAAATTGTTAACAAAGAATTCACTTCCTACAGATCTAAAGACACATGACTTTCTGATAACTTTAGAATATATATTAACATTAGAAGTGACAACAAATCTGTTAACAAATAAAGTTAAAAAGTCAGTTTCATGTCCCTTAAATGATGCTGTAGTTTTAAACCCCCAAAATTTAAAGAGTTTTTGTTAATAGGTAATGAAGTTTTGAGTTTGCCCGCTTTTTGAACTGCTGACATCTCATAAATA
>JACEFZ010021602.1:0-18860 GCA_014155875.1 Cepaea nemoralis | reverse complement strand
ATTCCCCCCTTTTTTTTGGGTTTTAACCCCCAAAAAAAAAAAAATTTTTTTATTTTTAATTTTTTTTTCCCAAAAAAAAAATAAATTTTTTTGTTTTAATTAAAAACCTTTTGGGGGTTTTTTAACTTTTTTTAAAAAAATTAAAAATTTTTTTTTTGGGTTAAAAAAAACAATCTATCGTTACAGCATTTTGTACTGTGACCAGTGTCTGTAACTTTGAAAAATAGAACTTGTTACAATATTTTAATGAAAAAGACCAAGTCGTTGCTATTAATATTGCACAAATGCTGTTATAAGTTTGATGTATCATAGGGCTGCTGTGTTGATCACATAACCAAATACAAGTGTGTAATTGTAGCACGGTGAATGATTGCATTAGAATGTTAACATGGCCTTCATGCACACTTGTTTTTATGCCTTTTTCTTATGCACATGTTGTATATTATCTCTTTTTTATGTAACTACTGTAAGTTTAAATAAATGCATCTGATTTTTATTTACATTTATGTCAGCCCATTTTAGTTGTTATTAGAATAGTTTTTATAAAATCCCATCAGAATATTACTGTTGTATGGTTTAGTCAATATATTGTAATCAGATTTAGAATTATCTCAGTCCATGCACATATTTCTTCTTATTTATTTTTTTGTTTTGTTTGGGTGTTTAGTGAGAATCGTCATCATTGCACTTTGGACAGATTAATAGATGCTCTGGTCTCCTCCTTATCATCCCTGACAGCACATAGCTCTAGATCACACTAGTTCTGTGTTGATTGATCAGGTTTCTCGAGTCCTTGTCAAAATGTTTGTGTCTAGCAGTCCACACTTTACTCTTATCTCCATCACTGTGTATAGGGAAGCAGATTTATGTGTGTCTTTAAAGTCATCTCTTCATCCTGCTCTTTTATGTTATTGATGTTTTGTCCATCTATATCTCTTCTTTCTCGATCACCACCATGTGCACCAAACGATCATCTTACTTTCGTGCTTGAGTGGTTTGGTAAACAAGTGAAAGTTTTTCTTTGGTAATAAATAGTACCTAATTTATGTTTGAATAAATACATTTGTTTAAGTTTAAATTAATTTTATGTAATCCATTTTTTATTCTAATGTAAATGTTACCCCTGTGTATAATTACTGCAAATTTTGTAAATACATTTGCTTCAGGCATACATTTATGTCATTTTTTTTTGGTTACACAAATTTTATGTCTCCTGGTACATTACAATAACTTTTTGTTATTTTTCACATTCAGAATTATTAGAACTGATCAAAGGGGCCATCATGTTAATTTGTAGAGACACAACCTGAGCACTTCTGACATTGTATCATAAAACAAGTTATGCTGGTCCCTCTCCATTACCCAAACCAACATGGGCAACCCTGCTAGTAGCTATGCTACCTTCAACATAGATCTTGTCATCAACAGAGTCCAAGTCCCTCTACTGCTACAGAATGGAAACACAGAAGAGGGGTTAGAAAAGTTAGTTGCATGTCCTTTACAGGATATCATAATCAACCCCAACATTCTTTTGCTGTTTGTGATTGACTAGGACACGTTATCACTCAGTAGTTTGTTATTGCTTTCTGAATAACCAGTGCTCATACCATTGAAATCAGTGCACGATTTGTCTGATTTCAAACCCTTGAGCCAGTATGTCAGGGAATTGTGACATAGTGGTTCATGTTGTTTATTTCTTTGTATGATGGTCCATTATCAAAGCCATTGATGGCAAACAGAAAGCCAAGGAACACATGTGTTGCCCAGATGTAAGAAACCAGTTCCCAAAAACATGCAGTACAGAAGTCCGCAATAGAGAATAGACACTACATGACAAAGAAGTACACAACCAGCCCAGGGACTGAAGATCTTGATGATTTGATAGAAAAAGAATCACTGTCTGACTCTTCTTCTTCTTCTTCTTCTTCTTCAGCATTCCGAGCCATTGAGGTTCTTTGCTGCAAATACAATCTGTCTCCATTCGTCTCTCTGGTGGACCTTCTCTTGCCAGTCGTTGATTCCAAGTGCTTGTAGGTCTGTATGTATATTATCTCTCCACCGCCTTCTTGGTCTACCTCGGGGTCTACGGTCATTTATTTCCTGAGTGTAAGCGAGTTTTGTTTCCCTATTATCTTCCATTCTTTCTATATGCCCCAGCCATTGTAGTCTATTAGCCTTCATGATACCAGTGATTAGCGGGGACTTAAACAAATCATAAATGTCTTTGTTACTTCTTCTTTTCCACTCTCCACTTTGTGTATCCCTAATGGGTCCAAAGATGCGTCTTAAAATTTTGTTCTCAAAGGTTTGTAACAAGGCTTCGTCTCCTTTCGTTGTACTCCAGGTTTCAGAGCCATACAGCACAACTGGTCTGATCAGTGTTTTGTATATTGTGATTTTGGTGTTACGAGATAGCGCCTTTGATTTTAGTAGATGTTGTAGTGCATAGTATATCTTATTTCCAGAGTTGATTCTAGTTTGTATTTCTTCCCTTATGATGTTGGAGCAGTTGAAGATTGTACCCAGGTATTTGTATGTTTCCGTTCTTTTAATGGTCATATTATCTATTTGTATGTGGCCAGAGTTTTTAGCCATTCCGTCTCTTGAAATTACCATATATTCTGTCTTATCTTGGTTGATAACCAGCCCCATCTGTTGGGCTTTTTCCTTTAAGTGAGTCAATATTTCTAATGTCTTTTGTTCACTTTGCCCTATAATATCTATATCATCTGCATAACCAAGCAGCCTGGATGTTCCTCCAATATCACATTCCTCCTTTACCTTCCTTACAACTTTCTCTAGAGCCAGATTGAAGAGTAGCGGCGATAGTGCATCACCCTGTTTCAAGCCAGATGTTATTTGGAAGGGGTCTGATTTCCTGCCTTTATATGTTACTATATTATAAGTATCTTCCATGCATAGTCTGGTCATGTTGAATTAACTTCCTTGGTATTCCAAATTCCTGCATAGCATTCCATAGACTATTCCTATGGACACTATCATAAGCCTTTTTAAAATCCACAAAAATGTTATGGAGATCTCTTTTATATTCCCAATGTTTCTCGGCTATTTGTCGTAAGATAAATATCTGATCTATTGTTGATCTGTTTTGTCTAAAACCCGCCTGGTAGTCACCTAATATGTCTTCTGAATATGGTTTTAGTCTATTTAGTAATACTGCGGATAGTATCTTATAGCTTGTGGACAGTAGTGATATTCCTCTATAATTTCCACATTGGAACTTGTCTCCTTTCTTAAAGATAGGTATCAATAATGACTCTTTCCAGTCATGGGGTAATTCTTCTGTCCTCCAGATTTTTATTATTAGTTCGTATAGCTTTAGATGTAATGCATGGCCACCTGCCTTTATAAATTCAGCAGCAATTCCATCAGTCCCAGTTGCCTTATTGTTTTTAAGTCGTGTGATTACATATAGGATTTCTTCAAATGTAGGTTCTTCAATTTGTGGTTCGCATGTTAGAACCTCTTCCTGTGGGAAAATGTTACTTGGAGCTTCACAATTTAGTAATTCAATAAAATATTCTTTCCATGTGTTGCACATTTCTTCATTGGTATTTATCATATTCCCATTTTTGTCTTTTAAACCATATGTGTTTTGTTGGTGCCCTCGTTTCATTGACTTCAGTACTTTAAAAAACTTTCTGGATTCATTTTTCTGGTGATTAGTTTCCATATCTTTGATTATATTACTCATATATTCTCGCTTCTGCTGTCTGACTATTTTTGTAGCCTCTTTACATTCACTTTCTATAATGCTCTTCCTTTTGGATGTTATTGATGTCATTTAACCATACATGTCTGGCATTCTTCTTCTTAGTGACTGCTTCTTCACATTTTTGATTGAACCATCTGTTCTTTCTATGCGTGGTTGACACACCGAGACATTCTTCTGCGGTAGATTGAACTGTATTCTTGATGTTCAACCAAGTTTGGTCAACGCTTTCCTCCAAAGGGTTTTGAAAAGTTTCAAGTTTACATTTTATTTCATCTGTAAATTTCTCTTTGACTGTAATGTCTTGTAGTTTTTCTCTGTTATATGTTGGGTGTAATCTTTGTAATTTAGTATAGAAAGCTCTCTTAAGTTTTATTTTAAATTTTGCTCCAACGAGGAAATGGTCACTGTGGCACTCAGCTCCTCTATAACTTCTGACTTGCTGTATGTTTGATGCATTTCTGTTGTTAATTAAAATGTGATCTATTTGATTATAGGTTCTCTTGTCACATGATTTCCAAGTTTGTTTGTGTATATCCTTTCTTTGTAGTCTGGTACTGCTAATCTGCAGTCCTTTGGCTTCTGCCAGGTTGATGACTCTCCATCCATTATCATTTGAAGTTGTATGTAGGCTTTCCATACCGGCCACTTTTTTATTAGTTTGCTCTCTACCTATTTTTGCATTGAAGTCTCCCAGCACAATCAGGATGTCCTGTTTGGGGGTTTCTTCTATGACATCTTCCAGATCATTATAAAAGTCTTCTTTAATATCATCTTCTTTCTCTTCAGTAGGTGCATGTACATTAATCATCGTTATATTTTTCCATTTACCTTTTATTCGTAATTTACTAATCCTGTCATTAAAAGCTTTAAAGATTAAAATGTTCCCCCATAAACTCTTTTTTGATGACAAATCCTGTTCCTAATTCATGTTTATTTTGGGTGTTTCCTCCATATATTATAATCATTCCATTTTGCTCTAAAGTACCCTCTCCTGGCCACCTTATTTCTTGAATTGCTGTGATATCCATTTGATATTCAACCAGCTCCCGGGTTAGTTCTTCGGCCGCTCCAGCTTGATATAGTGTCCGTACATTCCATGTTCCAAATCTCAAAAGTCCTTTAACGTTCCAAGGTCGTTGTCCAGATAAGTCAGTCCGATATCGAGGCTCATGTATTTGTTTCGTAACAAAGAAAGGTTTTTACAAAGGTGGGGATGTTAACCCCACGCTTCAACCCCCAACCTGGAGGACCAGGGTGTTTCTCTTTGTCTGTTCTCTACCCTTTGACCTGTCCGGCTTGGGAGGCCCTGCTGGTAGCTACGCTACCGCCGGCATAGCTCTCAGGGTCATTGAGAAACTCAAGCTCCCCCACCACGACAAGGTGGAAACACCATCGGGGGAGACTGTCTGACTCTGGCTAAGATTATATTTGGTGTATCGGAAAGATGCTGGACAGATGTGATGAATAACCATAAAGTATGGTTTGCTGGACAGAATTAATGATCGATCATAAGTAATGAGTGCAATAAATATTGTCTTAGTAGAGTTAAGATAATATTAAGTTCAAAACAATGTTTTCTCGTAGTGAATTTGAATAACGAAGACACAACCAATAGATTGCATGATTTATTGCCTGGCATATTTCGCTGCATCTCGCCAGGTACATACTGCAGAAATCACACAACGTAAAGTGAAATAACTAGATAAATCCTTCAATCTGAAATATACACATATTCCGTGGTAGACAATCGACATTACTGTGCGAATATGTGTATATTTATCTAGTTATTTCACTTTACGTTGTGTGATTTCTGCAGTATGTACCTGACGAGATGCAGCGAAATATGCCAGGCAATAAATCGTGCAATCTATTGTTTGTGTCTTCGTTATTCAAATAATATTAAGTATAAAGAGAGATAATGGACAGAAGGAAAGACCAATGGTAAAGTACAGGATCCACTAAGTTATCAAAGAAAGCTGTCTACTAAACACTTTTGCAGTATGGAAGCTGGAATTTTTCTCACAAACTCAGTGTTTTCATGTGAAAAATAAGAGATTGTGATCCTTGGAATACATGAAATAGGACATCTTGGTCTATGATGTATTCAGGACATCACAGATAATTATATATTTAATTTGCCAGAAGATTTTCTCAGGACCAGTGTGCTTTAAGATCAACTCTTATGGAGACAGAATTCTGGACAGAATATGTCACAAAGTTATGATGTTTTGTCTGGATTACTTTGAAATCCATGATGAATAATTTACTTATGCAGTAAGCAGTTGGACACTGAAAATGAAGTAGACTGAACTATAGTAAAGCTGTAAACATTCAAAGAAAACATTTGAACCTCGACACGCTCAGTTTACCAGCTGTCTTCTCATGTAATGGATACAACAGGTTGATTGCCCTGTCTGCAGTTGGACTTATCTCTCTGTGTCAGATTAGTAACTTCAGTGTGTTTTTTTTATTTTGTCTTTGTATTTTTATATATTTATTGTGTTTTACTAGTGTCACCTTGTCTTTGTTTTTTATGTGCTTTGGGTAGCTTTGTAGCAAAAACTCCAAATTGTCTTACCTAATTGTGTTGCTGTAAAACTGACAGTTTCCTTTTCCCATTTATTCAGTTTCACACTGATTTGTAACTGATTTGTAGAGTAGAGACCAACATAATATTGTTTACAAACTCAGAAGATTGGTACTGATATTCTCCATGACATGCATGTATTTTTAACCATGGAATTCTTAATATAAAATGAGTTAATTTTATATGTTTTTATTTCAAACACATTATTATCTTATATATTCCTTCTGGAGCAATGGGCCATCACTCTTGATTCCATTTCAAACAGCTGGTGCTTCAACGCTACATGTGCACCTACCATGGTTTCCTGTTAGTTTCCTCACCCATGTGGTGGGCTGCTAGTGAGATGTTGTTTTATTAATATGAAAGGTGATAAAAGCTGCTGTGTACAATCAAGCACTTTATTATGGTAGATGTTTTCATATTTTATTAATAATATATTCTCACAGACCTATGGGGTCACACGGTGCATGTCACGATATTGACTTTTTCTTTAATTCTCAGACTTACAGTATTTTTGTCTACTGATGTAACTTGTTTTTATTCTTCAGAAATGCTTCAGTAAAGAATAAATTGGTGCCTGGTTCGCACGATTTTTACAGTATAAAGTATTGAATGAATATGGCATCTTTGTGTGTTGTGTTTGTTTTGTGAAATAGTTTATACCTATAGTGGAGCCATTACAGTCTAATGGCTAGTTCACTCACTTTCCAACAGAATGATCCAGGGTTTCAGTTTCCAGTTGTAGCAGGATTGGATATTTTCTGATCGGTGAGATTGTTAGAATCGTGTGGTCTCATAAAGTGGGTGCAAGGTGAGGCAAGGCACTGAGGTATGGAACTGGTCCCTTCACCTGATATTCCCATGATTTAGCATGCATGAATCCCTAACATTTCACATCAGGTAGTGTATACAATAGGATTACTTTTACCTATGTGCCGAGTGGTTACTATGTGGAGAGAAGACTGGGCTTTATCAGCAAAACTTCAGATCTATCTGGTTCTCTTTCTCTCTTTGTCACTCTATCTCTCTCCCTTCCATTTTGTTCAATCTGTTTCATGCTGTCGCTTTCTGTCATTCTTCTGTTTTGCCATACCTGGCCTCTCTCACCTCTGTCTATTCTGTTTTGCCTCATATCTTCAGTTCACCGTGATGTAGTTAGTCCTTGGTAGAACGTTGCTCTCATTACGGCCCAGTAAAATGTTTTTGTTTAACAGCTTGCCTATTCTTCTGCCCGCTTCAAGCGCAAGGTTTCTGCAATGTTCTTTGTCAATCTTGCCCATTCTCCCACTTCAAGCGCAAGGTTTCTACAATGTTCTGTGTCAATCTTGCCTATTCTCCCACTTCGTGCGCAAAGTTTCTGCAATGTTCTGTCAATCTTGCCTTTTCTCCCACTTCAAGCGCAAGGTTTTTGCAATGTACTGTGTCAATCTTGCCTATTCTCTCACTTCATGTGCAAGGTTTCTGCAATGTCCAGTGTCCATCTTCGTGCAGGTCGACTCATGCCTATTTTTCCAGCAACCATGTCTCCCATCGCTGTTCTTTCCCAAGGGCTGTGACATTTAATATCACCAACATATTTAGTTTCCGAGACAGGTTGTTTATCAGCCAGTTCTCATCTAAGTTCAAATCTTGTAGAATGTTAGTATTTTTCTTCTTCTTGATTACCAGTTTGCTATGACTTTTCTTTAAACGTTTAAGTTCACAAGCCCTGATATTATTCTGTTCTGATTGGAAAATATTTGATGACTCAATCCATTTGTTGCCACAGAAATTATGCATTCTTTCACGAATTATACTATATTTGCTGGTGTTGTGCTACAGAGCTTTAAACTGTTTAATCTATGCATTGCTATCTCTGACACCTTTTGAACAGTTCCCATTGTTGTAAATTGAGGACTACATATAGTTTCTGATATTTTCAATGTTTTCATAGTTTTTAGAGTGGCTGACCAAATGGCTAGAATACTGGATTCTCCTTTGGGAGACCTGGGTTTGAATCCTCGGCAAGGTGTGTTTTTCTTTTTCTGTCAGGGCAAAAAGAAAACTGCAACCTGCACAGTTCACAGTGACTGCATTAGCCAGGCGGTCTTAATTCCTCAGGCTCAAAGATAACCCCCTCCCCCGCCCGCTATACACCGCAAGGTACTATATTGGCAGTAAATGACAGTTTTTTTTGACAGTTCATACCTTATTGTGGATGTTGTCTGTGGATATTAATGTTGTTTGCTTCTTCTTCTTCTTTTCGTTCATCCGGAGTGTTTTTTCAGATGTGATTGCGGTGTGTCTGTTATGCGCCCTTGGGCCAAAACCCGTAGGCCAACACATCCGACTACAGCGTGCTTTTTTGACCAGGTAGCATTCCTGGGAGACTCTCACTTTTGTGGTGCCATCTACAACCCAGCTGGCCAAGTTGGAACGGTCAAAGGAAGGCAGGGACAGTCCATAGCATTTTCCGCCATCCAAGGTTGCTTCCATAGTTGCAGGGCCGACACATAGCGCCCTGGTGCTGGGCTCACCGAGGGGATCGTCACGTCCTGCTCATGGCTGCTTTGAATGCTCACTTCAATATATTGGTCATTTCGTTTGCCCCGGGCCCTTCCCGCACAAACCAGACAGGTATGCAGACGGTATCCACTCAGAGAGTTTTCGGACATGTGCTTGTCGTTGCGCCCGTCAGAGCTGTTCCTAGCACGAGAGACATTCGGACGAGACATTTCACTCGGACGTAATTGCGTAGTGTCAATTTTTAGTTTGCCACCCGTAGGACGACACTTCCGACTTCCGGCGGGCATTTTTTTAATGAGGTTAGCCTTCCTCTGGTTTCGAGGCACGTTAGACTGTTGTGATGTCGCCCACATCTCAGCTGGTCAAGATAGAACGATCAACGACATCGCGGTTGGCCCTCAAGGGAAGGCAGGGGCAGACCATGGGCATTCCCTCGCTATCCAAGGAGGCTTCCATAATTGCAGAGCTGGCACATATTGCTCTGAAACTGGGCTCACCCGAGGAGTTGCCACGTCCTGCTCATGGCTGCTTTAGTTCCTCACTTCCATGTGTTGGGCAACTCGCTTGCCACTGATCGCTCAAGCACACACCAGGAGCGGTCAGACCGCGAGCGACATCCATTTCGCGTCATTGAGACGTTCTTCCACTTTTGTCTACACTCTCTATGAGTTAGATACAGGCAGTTTTCGCAACCTTTTCCTTCGACTGGGGCACTTTTCTGACTTTTTGTACTCGCTCACGAGGTAGGCTACATGTGCTGCCGGCTCAGCACCTTACCTTCGTGCAGCAGTGAACGAGAAACGGCCAGGCCCTCTCATCCAGGAATCCCTCATATCCCCCAGCTGAGAGCCTTCGAACATGTATCAGACCTGAGAATGTAGCTTGCTTAGTATCTCGCCTCTATTTTTCGGTAGGTGGGTAGGCCTATCGGCCCGGCTCTCAGATCCGCGGGTTTGTGGCTTAGAGGCGTTCAGCCACAGCCCTCGACAGAGAGCCTTAGAGTATTGTCCAGACCAAGGTCTTCTGCCTTCGTGTACCTGATTTAATCTTTTGACTGTTATCCTCAGTCTACCTGCAGAGCAGCAGGTTGTGTCTCTCTTAGTCTGGCCCCTATCCCATAAGCTGTCCGATATGTAGTTTTCATCCATCGGCAAGCAGATGGGGTCAATGGGACACGCAAGCTCCCCCACCACGGCAAGGTGGAGACACATCGGGGGAGATGTTGTTTGCTTTATTTGTTCAGAAAATATTTTGATCTGTACTGTGTCTTTTGACAGTTAGATTTAAGTATTCTAATCCTTTTGCACTATTTAAGAAGAGTTCTAGAATTTTAATTCACGAATTAAGAATGAATCAAACTTGGTCTCATCAGTTTTGACATTTCTCATTACATTTTGTTGCATAGATGTTGACCAGGTATGGAAAAGAATACAGCACTGTCTGACTCCCCTTTGCACCTCAGACAAGTTTAATGTTTCACCAACTGCTCTGAAAGCTGCTTATTGTTTATCTTATAATGATTCAATTAAGTGGATCGATTGCTCTGGAAACTCTCATGATCCACAATAATTGCTGTTCAACACAGCCAAAAGCTTCACTGCAGTCTACAAACGAGTATACAGATCTACATTTTACTCTGTGGATTTATAAAAGACGGTCCTCGTGTAGACTTGTTCATGATTGCTTGAATTGTGCAACTAAAGTTTTCTACAAAATGAAGTAGCCAATCTAACACCAACCTTCCTTAATTGTCTTTTACGACATGCACTGCCGGTCTCTCTGGCTGAGGGGTTACAAGACTTTCTCCGTAATCCCGTTTATCACGCAGAGTCTCGTAGCGGGAGAGAACTGGGAGCGGTTCGACCCCCGCTGGTGACTTGCGGGATACTGAGCCGGTCGCTCAGAAAGCAATGGCAAACTACTGAGCGTAATCTTGCCAAGAAATCAACAGACAGTTGAAAGATGCTGCTGTTGACAGCGATGTCCTGTAAAGGATATGCACACCCAAAAAAAATGACATGCAGTGACTGTTACAACAGTCATAGCATACTGTTACTATGGCTCGCCATAGGGGATGGACTCCCTATGGTCAGATTTTTGTCCTAATCCTGCGACTGGCCTAGCAAGCCGGCAGGGGATCTTCATACTGCTCGTAGAAAAAAAATAAGAAGTATAAACGGACTGACTCAAATGGATATAGACCCGGCAATGTTAATGGACTACGAGATAGATCAGCGATTCAAAAAATAAGCACAATGAACGTCTGCAGTTTTAATAGTAAAGAAGAACTTATAGAAACAATGAAAGGGAGGAAAATTGGACTGATGGGAATAGCGGACACCAGAATAAAGGGGGAAGGATGCAAGGAGATCACCACAGTTACACATTTTTCTACTCTGGAGTGGAACAGCAATAAAGGGCAAGACACGGTGTGGGAATAGTCATTAAACCACGGCTAGCAAGAGGAATACTAGAAATAACATATATCAGAAAGAATAATAACAGTGAGAATAAAAGAACAAACAATTACAACATGTATAAATATACTCACCATGTAATACAAACAATAATGAGCAAGAATGCGAGGACTTCTACGAAGATATCCAACGTGCTAAATAAAATAGATAAGCAGGACAACATCATAGTTATGGGAGACTTTAACGCAAGACTAGGACACAACAGAGCGGGCATAGAAAAACATCTTGGAGCATTTGGAGACCAACATAATGAAAGAAATGATAACGGAAGTAGACTGATAGAGCTATGCAGCCAACACAACCTCTATATCACAAATACATTCTATAAACACAAAGACTCACAAACATACACCTGGTATAAATGGAACGATCTAGATATTAAAAGCCAAATTGATTTCATATTAACAAGAAATAACAGAAAGAGAAATATATTAGATGCAAGGGCAGTGCCCAACTTAGGTATAAACACAGACCACAAAGCAGCCGTTGCTGCAATAAGAACCATCAGTAGAAGAAAGCAAAGACCAGGAAAATGCATGCCATACGAATCAGTAAACTTAAAAAATCTCAAAGACGAGGCAGTGAGGGAAAATTATGAAAAAGAGCTAACTGACATGTAAAATTACCTATAGAAAGAAAGCCAGTGGAAGAAGAATGGGAGATGCTCAACTCAAGCATTTTAAATACTGCAAAGATAACATGTGGAACCACGAAAAGACGCAAAACACGTATAAAGAAAATAACAAGTTGGTGGAATGCAGAAGCTATAAAAGAAAAAGGAAAAATATAAAAAGTGGTCGAAGAGCAAACAGGAATCCGATTACATAGAATATAGAATAGCAAGAAGACATGTGAATAGAATAGTAAAGAGAAAAAATCAAAAAGACTGGGGGGAGTTTGGAGAAACCCTAAATAAAAACTACAAAGAGGCAACTAGAAACTTCTATAGAAAGATAAGTGCAATGAGAACCAGAGGAGAACCCTTTGACGCAACTGAAATAATTAACAGCGAAAATGGAGAACCAATAAGTGAACAAAATCAAATCCTAATAAGATGGGAATAGTACTTCGAACAACTTCTCAACATCCCATCAGATGTCATAGGAATTGAAGATGCCACCAAGGAACTAGAACCAGACGTACTGAAAGAAGAAATTATAGAAGCCATCAGATTAGCCCCATTGAGCAATTAACCAGGACAAGATGAAATACAAAATGAACTAATTAAAACAGCTAAAGAAGTAGGAACAGCTGGCTACATAGACTATTCAACCACGTTTGGGTAGAACAACAGACACCACGAGACTGGGGAAACGCCATAATTATCCCAATTTGGAAAAAAACAAAAACAAAGGCACATTTCACTGTTGAGAAAATATTTTGCAAAATCCTTGAGAAAAGATTACAAACTATTATAGAACCCCAGCTAAGTGAAACACAACTTGGATTTAGGAAAAACAAAGGATGCACAGATGCCATTTTTGGTTTTGGACAACTTATAGAAAAATCAATCGAATTAAATGAAACACTCAGCCTTTATCGACCAAGAAAAGGCATTTGATAGAGTAGATAGAAACAAGCTGTGAGAAATCCTTAAACAATATATACATCTGAAAAACCTATGTAGAAACTTATACAACAACAGTGAATGCATATTGAGAGCAAGTGGAGGACACTCAGAACCCTTCACCATAAGATCCGGAGTACGACAAGGTTGTGCCCTGTCCCCTCTCTTGTTTATAACATATATAGACAACATATATAAAGAAATCAGCCAAATATGAACAGAACACAGAAGAAGAACCAGACAACATATATAAAGAAATCAGCCAAATATAAACAGAACACAGAAGAAGAACCATCTGCAAATCTAACCAGATGCTGTTTGTCCATCAAGAATGATGATGACCATTCATTTCATCTAGTGGGGTTGAAAGTATGGAACCGTGAGTTCTAAGATGGCTGATAAGGCCTATTTTGGCTCGAAATGTTCTTTGACAATGTGGACAAAGAATGCTTGACGTTTCTGGAGGAGGATTTTCTGCAGTGGTGTTTCTGTTCTGTCTTTTCTTCACAGCTCTTGCAGTCCTGGTTGCCTCACAAGTGACTGCACCTTTGCGCAATGATGCACGCCACGAACTTAGGTCTCTGGCTGCAGTCTCCCAGGCGTCATGATGAATTCCAAAAGCATTCAGTGAGATTTTCAGAGTTTCTTTAAAGCGTTTCCTCTGGCCGCCTTGGGAGCGTTTACCACAACGCAACTCGCCGTAAAAAAATTCGTTTAGGGAGCCTGTGATCTGGCATCTGGCATACGAGTCAAGTGACCAGCCCAGCGAATCTGATTCTTCATTAGTAGAGTGTGGATACTGGGCATGGACGCTCTTTCCTAGCGTGTCGCTGATAAACAGTCCAGGTTTCACAAGCATATAGCAGTGTGGATAATACAACTGCTTTGTATACTTTCAGCTTTGTTTGCAGGCTCATTCCATTTATGTCCCATGCATTCTTGTAGTCTGCCAAAGGCAGCGCTGGCCTTGGAGATTCTTGCATTCACTTCATCATCAATTATGTCAGCTTGTGACACAGTGCTGCCAAGATAGGTGAATTTGTCCACAACACTTAGACTATGACCATTTACTTTGATATTAGGCACAGTGTGATTCTTCCCTGGAGCTGGCTGGTACATAACTACAGTCTTCTCCAAATAGATATTGAGCCCAAAGTTGGCACAGGCATGTGAGAAAGCTGAAACATTATGTTGCATGTCCGCCTCTGAGTTGGCGTATAGAGCGCAATCATCAGCAAACAGGAGCTCTCCGACGGTGTATCTGTCAATTTTCGTTTTAGCTTTCAGCCTTCTGAGATTGAATAACTTTCCATCCATGCGGTAGTTGATTCTATTCCAATGTCGTTGTTCTCGAAGGCATTCGTCAACATAGCTGAAAACATGAGAGTGAATAGTGTTGGTGCCAGGACACATCCGTGTTTCACTCCATTCGTGACAGGAAAGGGTTCAGACAGTTCACCGTTTTCCTGTACTCTTGCCTGCATGCCATCATGAAATAGCCGCACTATTTGGACAAACTTTCATGGAAAGCCATATTTTGCCATAATCTTCCATAGTCCTTCTCTGCTGACTATCAAAAGCCTTGGTAGGGTCAATGAAAGTGGAGAACATTTCGCAGTTCTGTTCCTGACATTTCTCTTGCAGCTGCCTTGCAGCGAAAATCATGTCAACAGTTCTTTTCTGAAGCCACACTGGCTATCGGGAAGAAGACCTTGATCAAGATGGGCCGTGAGGCGATTGAGAAGAATTCTGGCGAGTATCTTCCCTGCAATTGAAAGCAAGGAGATGCCTCGGTGGTTGTCACAGGATTGGCGGTTTCCTTTTCGTTTGTAAAGGTGGACTATTGACGCGTCCTTGAAATCTTGTGGCATGGTCTCGTTCACCCATATGTTTGTAAAGACTTGATGAAGCTGCTCTGTTAGGACCGGCCCACCAGCCTTGTATATCTCTACGGGGATGGAGTCCGGACCAGGTGCCTTGCCGCTGGAGAGTTGCTGGATGGCTTTGTTTACTTCCATTATGGTTGGCAGGTCATCAAGTGTATCATTGATAGGAACTTGAGGAAGGCTTGTATGAAGAATGACTTGCGCGATGAATTGGATTAAAATGAGGAAGAGTTGCACAATTCGTCAACCTCACTCTCTCGCCTGAGTTCATCTGAATCCAGTGGCAGGACAAGTCAAGACGACTGGAGACGAATACAGGTGCAGTAAATGACCAGGGCGCTCTGCGTGCCTTGCCGTGCGCATTACGTACCACAACGCTTTGCATGTAAACGCCGTCTTGCCCGTTGAATCAGGAATGATTTCTGCCGCGCAGTCTGCCGGATCCTGTCTTCACATGCTGGGTAGGCATACCCTAGTTCACCGCTTGGTTTGACACCAAATCGGCTACCCGTGCCTGGTTTAGCCAGCCTCTCACAGCTGTTGCCCGGGGGTGGCCGCTGTCGCATGCTGACAGCTACTAGGAGCCACAGGCGTGAGCTGGGTGTCAGGCTTGTGGGGGATGGGTCCTGAAAAGGACATGAGAGTCATCCTTACCAAAGGTGCTACCAATGCCTGACACCTCGTACCCCCCTGGTATAAACAGCTGTAGATTGCAGTGAAAAATAGTATTAATTATTTTATAGAGCATATGATTTTATCCACACACACACACACAAAACAGACAAGCCCAACAACATATAATAGCCTCATAAATATGGTTACTGAGAGAAATGCAATGAACTGCAGGGAGAAGTGGAGCTGACAATGAGCGAAGGTCTCTCTCTCTCTCTCTCTCTCTCTCTCTCTCTCTTCTCTCTCTCTCTCTCTCTCTCTCTCTCTCTCTCTCTCTCTCTCTCTCTCTCTCTCTGTCTCTCTCTCTCTCTCTCTTTTCTCCACTCCCCAACTCCGTTCAACCTATAAAAAGAAGTTACGTATATTCAGGGCCCATCCAAGCCTCATATTAATAATCATGTGACGAAACCAGCCACATTTCGGATATTAATCTGAAATAGATTGTCGTCTATGGAGATGATGATCCATGGTAACAAGTGAGAGTTATTTCGGCGGCCGTGATGCGAGCGATGTTCTGCAGATGAATTGCTACATGATGACGACATAAACATACCTGTCAATACAGGCGACAGAGTTTATAAATATGTTAGAAACACAGTTCACAAACAGCATTCTGTTTCGGAAAGTACAGATAACAACTGTTCATGTGACACTGTTATCATAGAATCTATATCACGGGGGATGCTTTGCACGTACAGTGTTAATGAACTAAAAATGCAGATTATCATCAGAGATACCAAGAAGAAGATCTAGGTACGTTAATATCAGATCACAAATGTGTCCGTCTTAATGAATAGAATAAAACAAAGAAAACTACATCTTATAAAATTATAGCGCTTTAGGCAATAAAATAATGAACAGAATAAAACAAACGAAAACTGCATCTTATAAAAGTAAGAACGCTTTAGGCAATAAGACCCTATCAGTATCATCGGAGGTTAGAAAAAGAAATCGTGTATGTTGCTTAAAACCAATTTTAACAAAGGGTTGTAAATCTTGGACTGTTAGTAACTAAGCAACAACAACAAAATCCCGCGAAGCCTCAATTATATGCTTCTACAGAAGAATGTTGAAAATACTTTATACTTCAGACAGCCAATGTGGGTAATCTAAATGTTTGACAAGAATAACACATAAAGAACACTTATCACAAACTTTAGAAATAGACAGTGGCCATTTTATGGCCACAATACGAGAAGAGAGAACTGGAACTGAAAAGATTTGTGGGGAAAAAAAAAGATATAGGCCTACAAAC
This sequence comes from Cepaea nemoralis, assembly GCA_014155875.1. Lineage (NCBI taxonomy): Eukaryota > Metazoa > Mollusca > Gastropoda > Stylommatophora > Helicidae > Cepaea > Cepaea nemoralis. The sequence goes on along the minus strand of JACEFZ010021602.1, from coordinate 2,175 downwards.
ACATCCACGAGAAACATTGCTTTCTTCATGCCACGGTAGGGAGTCAACATGTGGCTGGAGTTCGTGAGCTCGCCATTCGGCAAGGCACTTGATGACATGAACATGTGTAATTATTATGGTTATTAAGTAAAGGGTTCTTAAGTAAGTAAGTATAAAGGGCACGTGGTGCTAGATCCATATTTTAATAGACCAATTGGCACTTGGTTGGTGACGTGCTCACACCGGCCATCTTTTCTTCCTAAGACATTTCCTGATACCCACTTTAGGCTGACTCGACCTGGGGGTTCTTGTGAACTTTAGAAAGCTTTGATCGATCCAATGACCCCCGGGCCGGCAGGCTAGCGTCTAGCCACTGTGCAACCACGGCTTCCTCGGTTTGTTGTAAATCCCCTGGGAGATTGTGAATTTTAATTCTTAAATTCTATGCATTGATATTCAGGTGATCTAGGCTTTGGAAAGTGCTCGCATCGATCGGAGTAAGGTTAGTGTCGAGACTTTTCTCCCCACCCGATACCAAAGTGCCATCTTCACGGGGACTGTATTACATTATCTCCTTCCCCTCTCCAAACACATGTATGCAAGATTGCTTCTAGAACTTTTCATCTTCGAAGACCCATATTCAGATGTAACCAGGTCATGATTCAGCTCAACAAAAGATTGCCACGGTATGATTTGCGCTAATTAAAATAGAAGCATTATAATGTTTAACACAAACGTATACTTTTTATTACCAAGGTGTAACTATGTCTCTCTCTCTCTCTCTCTCTCTCTCTCTCTCTCTCTCTCTCTCTCTCTCTCTCTCTCTCTCTCACACACACACACACACACTGCCACGTCACGGACGTCATGATGTCGGGAAGAAGAGGCGTGGATCTGCCAACACGAAGGTGTGCATAGGATGCTAAGGACACCACGGGTGTGAAAATGCACTAGGCAGAGGAACTGGCAAACGATCGAGAGAAGTTCCGACAGACAGTGATAAGAGCGACATATCACAAAGGATCCGCAACACGATGGTTGTTGTGATGCTGATGTTATTAACATGAAATCCATATAACCGCGATACTTGGTACATGGTAAAGCAATGGCTTATAGACTAGGTTACGTCAATGCACAGCATTAGTCAAGACAGTAGGATTTCGAGCACACCTAGGTTGATAACATCAACAGCGACGCAATAATCTTAAGGTTGTAAAATATCTTTAATAATGTCTGTGAATGAATCAGTTTACACAAAATATAGCGAACATCTCATTGACATATTTAAACGGTTGATGAGTATGTATTTAGAGTATTTCTAACAAACTAACTTGTTAAATTTTTTGTGTTAAGCATGAATTGACTCTTTTTCACACGCACGTATTAATTATTATATAAATTTGTATATATTAAATATATTATTATCTATTTAATCTAATACGTACAAATCTCATGACATACTGGTCTCCCAAAATTATATCTCAAGGACGTAACTGTACATTTATTTGTATCTACATGTGTGCCTCGAAGTGCCTACACCGGCAACCGTCGAGGTATCAACTCAACTCGTAATAATGCAAAACAGCAACGAAGGACGAGGAATTAAACTTGCGTCCTTACCTTGAATACAATGATAATCCACGGCAAAAGTCAAGATATCAAAGCGCTACCAGAAGTTTATTCCGTGGCAGACATGTGAACATTAAACTCACGCAGACCTGTAGGTTGACCCCTATAGACAGGGTCGGCACCTACTTTACTAATCCACCGATGAGTGTCCAGTCTACTGCGCTCTGCTTGACGCCCTGATCCACTGATTCCATTTAAGCTGTAATTCCACTCTAGGTTTTTCCGCCCGGTTTCTTCACTGCAGTATTATCATCAACAGATCCCTCTCCTGACTCATAGCTGTCTCACGCTCATATTATCGCGTCCAGAGGTCACCTCACACAGATCCTTTGAAACACGTCCTTGTTCGAAAGCACAATCACAGCGTCTCCTGTTGCTGTCCAATTACGTTGTCCACGTTCTCCTTGGATTCCTTTGTTTACGTCCCACTTTGTGGGGCCGAGTGGGAAATTTCCCCTTTTCCAATTTATAATTTTTTGGGGGTGGGTTTGGGTCCCGGGGCCCCCGGGCCCCCCCGTATTTTTGGCCCCCCCAAAAAAAAAAAATTTGGGGGCCCCCTTCCCCCCC
>JACEFZ010021601.1:0-18991 GCA_014155875.1 Cepaea nemoralis | reverse complement strand
GGAACCAATTTCCACTTTTCCCTTTTTGTTGGGTTGACCATTGCCCCAGTTTCACCCACCCCGGGTTACTTTTTGCGATTAGTTGGGTTTTTGTATTTTAAAGCACCTCCTCCCTATCCTTCCCCTGACATACACTAAAAAAAAAATGGGTTTATGACAATGTCCTGCCAGGCCGTGATCTGCTCACTGGTGATTCTCACTGTGTAGGCGTTAAAACAGTCCCGGAGATAATGGTGATCCCGTGGTGGCCAGGATATTTGTTTTTGGGTTTTCCGAAGCCCAAACCCCTGCCACCCAAAAAAAAACTATTTTCCTTTGGAAGAGGGGGCGATCCAAAAAGGGAAAGGAAGGAAATTACGTTTAGCTCGAAAAGGGCTGAAAAAAAAAAAATAAAGGGAAACTCGGGTTGTATGCGCCCCAAAAAGATAAATAGTGAAAGCAAGGGGTTTCAGGGCCTGATTTGGAAAAATTCATAGAAATTGGGCAAACTGCTGAAATTGGCAGGTTTCTCTCTTTGGACGGAAACCCAAACCCGGGGGGGGAAATGGGGGGGGGGGGGGGGGGAAAAAACCCCTTTGCCCCCCTAGGGGGCTTGATATTTTTGGAATCCCCTTTTTAAGAAGCTTGCCTATTTGTATTCTGCTTTTCTTTTAAAAATTCGATCCCCCTAAAATTTTTGTGGGGTTTCTTTGTAGGTTCGGAAAGGGGAACGGGATAGCTGTGAAACCCTTTCACATGGGTTTGGGGGTGTTTTGATGTGTTTGCGTTTTGTGTGTAGTGTGATTGTGGGCGGGGGTTAGTGGGAGTGGGGTTTATGGGGCACCCAAATTTCCACCTGCTTTTAAATTGCCTCCAACTTAAACCAGAAACGCGGATCCCCGAAACTTTGGTATTTCTTATTGCGAAACCCGGTGGGGAAAAAAGCTTCCCCAAGGGACATTTTTCCCCGTACGCATAAAAGAAGAATTTTGGGGGTATTCGTTTTAGATGCTGCAAAGAAAAACCATTAAACAAAATGTAACAAAAAAAAATTGTATAAAATTTTTGAAAAAATTAATAAATAAAATAAAAATAAATACAAAATTTTAAAAGCATGGTAAAAAGGAATATCGGGACAGCTGGACATCTCCAAAAAAAGGTTGTGTTGCGTCTGTTTAACTAGCCTAGAAAAAAAGATAACTGTGGGGGTTATTCTTTTTTAAAAAAAATGCAATTGATTTCATTACCATCAAAGGACCAAACATATCTGACGGCACAGTCACAACTATAAATATCCACTGTTGTGAAACTACCTTCTCATAAAGTTGAAGTACTTATAGTTCAGTATTTCCATTGTTTAACTCAATGTAGGCGCTCGAGCTCATTTATTTATTTTTTTTATTATTTCTTTTTTTTTTGGGGGGGGGGGAGGGAGGGGGGGGGGTGGGGGGGGGGGGTTGCCTTTTGAATAAGAAATGTCTCTTTTAAAAATTTCTACCAAAGGGTCAGGATTATTACCAGAAGGGATTAGATATGTCCCAGGGGTTTTTAGGGATTTGAGCGTTAGGGTTTATTTTAACAGTGTAAAAGGAAAGGGAAAAAGAGTCGATTTGGTATAAGATTATTTTTTATTCTCAAGACAACGGGCCGCGTTTTCTCAGCGGGCTATCGGAGTTTAAAAACCCTTTAACAACATAATACGTCACGATTGAGCATCTCCCCCCCCTTTCAGTCTCAATGCTCAATCGTGCTGTATCGGGTTTTTCCCCACTAGACCCCAATTATACCCAAACTGTTACACCTCCCCATGTTAATTAAAGAATTTTCCTTTATAAGGAAAAATCTTTACTCCTAATCCCCATACTCCATTCCCTCTTTTTCTTTACTTCTCACAGTTCCTCAAATCTTCCCAAACTAACTCCAATTAACACTTCTATTTCTTTAACTCTTTCCCCTGTTATATAGTTAACCCACTTCTTCTTCGTTCCTAACCCTTCAACCAAACTAAACATATTTACATTTCAACTTCAAACTTTATATAACACATCATAACATCATAACCCGTTTTCTTAAATACTCCTTCTTCTCTTCGTAAGCCATCTGCTTAAAATTTCAAACGCTAACACCAACTCCTTATTTTATCACCAACGCTACAAATCCCCCACTTTCAACTAACCTGAAATTACTTTCACACGATAGGAAGACAAAGAATCGGTGGCCACCGGAATTTAAAAGAAGAAATAGACTCTTTCGAAAAAAAAACAACATTCACCTAAACCACACACCCCTTTTCACCCCTTTCTTTGAGAATTTATGCAATAAATTCTAAACCATTATATCTTCCCCAGTACCACTCATTAGGTAACAGTTTACGCTGCTATCTACAGCATCAAATACCAACCATCATCCAAAAATATTCTTCACTTCTAAGTGTCTATATAACAGACACTACCTTACCTCACCCTCACATTGTAATGTAAACCACAAAACCACATCCTAAAAGACACAATTAAAAGGTCTATTACCCCTTAAGACCTCCTCCAACACCTCACATAACCTCATCACCTCGTATAACTAATCTTCTCCAATACCTCAGGTTCTCTCTTAATGTCCATTTCTTATGGGCATATCTACTAAAATGCTCCACTTATGCCGTTATCAACAGCCAACCTAGTAACCTTGAAATCTCCCCTTAAATACTAACCATCAAACACAACATTGTAATCTGACCCACTTATAAACATTTACATCCTGCCCAGGCCATGTAACCCCATGTCTCTCTAAAATCTCAATTCATAATTCATAATTCAGGCCGTAATCTACAGCAGCAAAAATAACCACTCATGTCTGTGACTTCTTGTTAATCAACTTTAATCTCAGTCCCTTTATTACGGACCCACAAACACCCCATGTCACTATGTCTCCCCCACTTCAACCCCTTTTTATTATTGTACTGTTATCCACAGTTTCAAGTCAAACATGGATCCAATTCATGTTTACTCTTCATCTGGGGTAATTTTCTTATTCTTCAATAACCCAGCAATCTCGTGTATATCATGGCTCTTCTGACCCCCCGGAAACTATGTTCAAAACTTTTCTCAGCTTTACCCCCACTGAATATATTCACTAATCTTTTCTTCTCCCATGTGGCTTCCAATCCCCTATTTTTCTAATAATTCTGACTTTACCATAACCATTTTACTTGTGTAGTAACCCCGTCTACAGTTCATAGCCGTTTTAACCTTTCTACGCTGATTATCACAGCATCAAAATATCCATGAACTTCTTCTTCACTAAGAGAATGTGTTTCTCTATCAGTTCTCCGTAGTTTTATTAACTCTTTTTCTGAACGAAGGGTCATAATTTAAAGTCCCCTGTATTGTCTTTATTTCTAGACAAAAAAACCTTGTAAATTAAACATAACTACTATTTAACACACAAAACAGCGAAATAAAATCACAACAGGACATCAAATCCCCCCCAAATTTTTGTAAGAATCATTTATGTTTCCCCCGCAGCTCAACTAAAAGTATGATGATGATAGTGATGATGATGGTGACGATGATTAAAATAATACAACATACATCCTAATCTATTTTTACCTACTACTACTGGTCTCTTTTACGGACCAGCAGTTTACACATAAAAGGTCTAAGCACACAATAACCCTATTCTAATCAATTAATCAAACAACAACAATCATTTTTCAAGGCCAAATCAAGCAAAACCAAATTTTACATATGAGGCATTGAAATCTCAATTTCAATAAATACAACTGTCTTCTCGCTAAAGAGAAGGTTTTCAAAAAAAATATAATTCACTTAGAATTAAACCACTTAAGGTGACCCAGCAACATTGGCCTCCTTTTCTAACCAATGTAACACCTATCTATTTAGCCAAGTTATGTATAACAAACAACTCCATACCAAGCATAAATGCCAAAATACTTATATACATATATACAAATATCTCTCTGTTATCTACAGATTATCTTAATGCGGAACCATACTTGTTCCCCTCAACCAAAACCATTACTCAACGAGTGACCGTTCCTTTTCCTGGAAGTCAAACATTGATTATCTCCCCTCCAAATTTTTGTATCTTTTTCCATCCTAACTCCTAATACATCATAACATCCAAAATATCCTCATAAGCAAGCACTGTAAACTACAGTATCATCTCAATGTACCAGCCACCATCTACTTATCAATTAACCTGTGGCTCGGCACACCAACTGTCTCCCATGGCCTTGTACTAACCATCACCACCACTTCCCAATCTTTACCGTCAACCACAGTATCTCCACCCTCCTACATCCAACAAAACTTTGTCTATTTACTATAGACCTCTCACCAAAACAACTAATTCTACTTCCACCTTCTCGTCTACCCGACGCAATTTATATTTCATTCTATTGCATTAGTACTCTCAACGTCTCACCAGCACTACTTTAAGCTATCCTCAAGTCTCACCTATCATTCTTGCATCGTGACGACAATCAACCCGGTCACCCTCCTCGGAACACGTTCTCCAACACTCATTTAACTAACCATGTTTACCTCCGCATCTTTCATTCTTCTTGTTATTTCTCGGAAGTCTTTCAGAATTGCAAGCTACGCCACTTATAAGCAACGGCAGACCTCTCTTTCCTCGTTTCTCAGTCTTAAGCACTCCTGCTTCGCCATTTTCCTGTTAAGAATACTAAACATTCATAATGTTAATTCAGCATATAACTTCCACAATTTCCTTCCAAGTTCAGATATTCTACGAAAAGACATTACAATTTTCTTTCTATCTCTCGATTTTCGCACACTCTATGTTCCACGATTTATCAAGGTTACTTATCAACCGCTCTTCTCATATTCACACGGACAATGATACACAACACAACCTCGCTCTTATCTCACGCCTACTCTCGTATCGCGTCAACCTAACGTCTCCATACTATTATTACAACTAAATACTTTAGACGCCACCTCAACATTCCATCAATCATTCCCCACATATCAACACGTATTGATTTCCTCTACACACGTTGACACAAGACATATTAACGTTACTCTTACATTCTATCTACGTATTTCATCACACCTCTTTCCTTTTACTTCTTTCATCACGACGAACACCTGTCTGACTACAGTTATATTCACGTATGAACACCGCACAACCAGACGAACTATGCTAGAGGACTCTCTCAATTCACTGCTTTCTTATATCTCTACTTTACTCAATCACTCACTTCTATACGAAGGTCAGACCCTATACACTACCTCTCGCAGCTGAAATTTCTTTCACAGTACTATCAACTATCTCTTCAAAACAAACCTCATTCTGGTGAACCAGCCCCTAACTTCGTAACTATCATTCTATACTTTTCCACCCACAACAACTTTCTTCTTTCTCCACAAGTACGACGTAACTCGTATTTTTCAAACATCCACTTCTACAGTCTATTATTTATTATACTTTTATTCTCACGTTCAACTGACTATCTTACGCACAGGATACTCAGTGCCTCCTCAGTCTATATCACCTCACCAGACACTCTCGGTTCACCTGTCAACAATACTATTCTTTCTTCTCCAACCAACAAGCAAAACCATCCCGGACATCACGTCATAGCTCTGAGTCAAACTATTTCTAATACTAATATTCATGCCTAACATATCTCTCACCCTCCATTAATTCTGTCCTGAATCTACCCTATTTTACTTAATATACTCTCTCTACCTCACTACCAAACAGACGATATCCTGTATTACGTAATCCACGTGGAATATCATTTGTTGCAACAACACCCTCGACTATTCTGTACCATGTGATACTACACCAACAAATTTCATCTGCCTATTTAGAGTTCTTCTCCTAAGCCAAAACTATTTTATTTTCCTTCTTCACCCAAGGAATTTTAACCGTTATATAGTGTGTCCAAATTAAACACTTCACTGTCTTTCAATACATTCACTCGTCTTTCCGTTATAATGTCATCATCACTATCTGTTGTCAACCTGTTAAAGTATTCAGGTCTTAAGGTCCTAAGGTCTTCTATTTTTCTTAAATCACTTTCTGTCGTTGAATAAATTCCCGCTAACTGTCTACCACTATTCTTGTTCTTAAATAAGTTCTTTCTATTTCCTATATTTGCGTCAGTCTGCTCACTGTTTCCTGTGTACCTTACGTAACGTTTATACCTTCCCATCTCGTCTTCAGATGACACACTAATTATAGTTCCTTCATCAGACTCATTATAATTTACTGCAAATACGTCGGCCCTATTCCCATAGTCATCTTTAAAACGTCTACCTTTCTTTCTCTTTCTCGGTCTTCGTCCCTTAGCCTTTCCTACTGTCTTGTCATACAAACCAGTATTTTGTTTCAAAGAGTCACTACCCAAAACTCTGTCCGTCTGTCTACCAGCAACTACTCCATATGATGGAACATCACGCCTCGATTCAGGACCTGCCCGTAGTGTAACACTCTCATTCTCCGAATCCTCTGTAATAATATCTGATTCAGCATCACTATAATATTCAGCTGTGGGAATATCTTCTCCGTAGCTTGAACTCTGACAGCCAATATTCCTACACCATCTGGGAACTAGTTTCTTGTCTATGGCTGAATAACTTGACATGGCACTACCTCTATTTACAACCATACTAACACTTTCGTCAATACTTCTCCTCTTTATCTTTCTGCCGTTCTTGGTTCTCGTCTGTCCATCTTTCTCAACTTCAACCTTGTCTCTCTTAGTCAAACGAGTTGGTTTAGACTGATTCTCTATGAAGTCAGTTTGAGTTCCCTTTGTTAACTTGCTGACTGGTTGTACCTGAGTCTGCGTGCTACTTTCTACCGTATTACTTGTCTGCGTCTGTGTCTCTCGGTTTCTTTTCTTTACTAATATCGTCTTCTTCTTTTCCTGTCTACTAGTCACATTCGCAACTATTTTAGGACTAGTCTGTATTTTACTTACTGGTTCAACTCTGTCTCTTACACCTGAGTTTAAATATTGTCTTTGTCTTTTCTCTAACCAGTCGTCACGTCTTTTTCTAGCAGTTGCACTGTGAGAAGGCCAGTCCCATGATTTCTTTGAAATGTTTCTCTCACGTCCATTTTTGTATTTATACCAGTCCGAGCTTTCACTATTTCGTCTGTTTTCACTGTCTTTTACTCTATATATATCAGGCCTTGGTTCGTCATAACCATATTGTCTTCTGTCTTTATTAGGCAATGTCTGTCTCCTGTTATTCTTTCCTACTCTATTACTGTCTACCATAATTCTATAAGGGTCCTGTCTAGTTGTTTTGTTCTTCAACGTTTTCAGAAAACTCTCTACCTCCGTAATTGACATCTTTAATTCTCCTAACCATGTGCTAACCCGTTGTAACTCCCGCACAAGAAATTCATATTCAGTTCCTTTGAAATATCTATCCAGCTGAAACAATATTGTTCTGTATACTTCTTTAGTACCTGAGAAAAAAACTTATCCTGAGTTCAGCTGAAATATGTGCTGTGCTGAGTCTTCTAAGCTGAAATATTTATACAAGTAACCAATTTCAATTTTTAAATTTCTTAATTTAACGTCTAAACTTGTGCTCCGGTGTTCTGTTCCGTCATGCTGAAAAAATACTGAAATAAAGCAAGCAACCAATCACACAATTATAATTTCCTAAATCCCAACCAGCACACTTCAGTTGGCTATAATAATGTAAGATATTACATTAATCAGAAGAAGCACCAACGATGTCCTGTCTGAGCATAGGAAGAATGAAACCTGTCCTTAATTAAAAAAACTCAAATTTGTGGCAATCAGAAGGTTCCTTGTAGATATCTGTTTCTTAAAGCACAATAATGTCCTGTACTCCACTCTAATTAAGAAGTTCGGAACCTCACGGGAGACCTCGAAATATACAACTCTGAGTCTATTTCTTTAATTAATCCGTTACCTTCAGTTCAGTTCAACCAACCAGATCCCGCATTAGGTGAAACTTAGTCTCAGAATTCAGGTGGTGGAGTTCAGATACCACTTCTCTTCCCTCAGGTATTTTCGTCCTTCTCTTGGGCTGCCAGAAAATTTTTCAACCCCTGGTCGGGTCACATCTCATGGGCTGCCGGAAAATCTTCGACCCCTGGTTGGGTCCCTTCCTTGATTCTCAGGTGGGTACTTCAACGTCGTATGGAATGGGTCATAGGATTGACAAGGCCCAAAAATGGATCAGGTGTGTTTGGGTCGTAGGATTGACAAGGCCCAAAAATGGATCAGGTGTGTTTGGGTCGTAGGATTGACAAGGCCCAAAAATGGATCAGGTGTGTTTGGGTCGTAGGATTGACAAGGCCCAAAAATGGATCAGGATCAGCCAACGGCCAGTGATGACTTGACCTTGAACGAGTTCAGACTTCTGATAAAATCTTGAAAGTGGCAAGGTTCAGGCAACGGCCAGGTTAGGCCCCTTGTAAATGATTAATTTCAGCCACGGCTCCAGGAAACCCTTCTTGTCCTGGTAGTTTTGTCCTGATTCTTGAGTACTTCGCGTGATATGCCATTATCTATTATCTTCACAATTTTTCTTACAGCATGCCGCCAGTGGATAGTTTTTGTTGGCCGGCCTAGATCAACCTCAGATCCTGGTCACGGCACCATTTATTACTCCTTTAACAGTGTCAAAGGAAGTAACAAGAGTCGAGTTGGTGTATAAGATTATATTTTATTCTCAAGACGACAGGCCGCGTCTTCTCAGCTGGGCTATCGGATGTTTACTAACCTTAACAACATAATACGTCACGATTGAGCATCTCCCACCCCTTTCAGTCTCAATGCTCAATCGTGCTGTATCTGAGTTTCCCACTAGATCCCAATTATGCCCAACACTGTTACATATTTCGATCTCTCCATGTGGAGTTTAATTACATGTGGGGTTAATTAAGAATCAATTTCCAGTACGCAACATAAATAATGCTCCTATTTCCATTACTGATATTATATCAAGGCACATATGTATGTGCCAGCCAAATATGCAGGTAAAAGCCACCAATCTTTATATATACGTAAACGGAAGCTAGACGTGATATAATGCATTCCAAATATACCAATATGGTTGCTCCATATTAGACATTTGGTGGGATGTCTTACTGTAGAATCTAAAGCAATCGGAACGCATATTTAAAATACTTAGCGAACCTTCAAAAGGAATTCATATAGTTGTAACAAATTAATAACAATTGTTTTCAACGTATATCACTCATCTAAGATGCTTAAAAAATAAGTCTTGTCTCCCTTGCGACTTAATCTGTGATTTATATCCCTGGGTATAATATTTCTAAGTCTAGATTCCCTATTTATTTAAAATGTTTATTCATAGTTTACCAACACGAGTTTCCCTATTTATAATGTCATAAGTGAATGTACTCAAATCTAAAACAAGCGTAATTTTGATGAAATATGCCTTGTCTCTAATAACAGATGTAGAAGGGCGAGAATGTTGAGTGTTGGTGTTGCGAGCTGATCAGTTATACATGGGAACCTTCCTTGTCCTTGATCATCGCAACCAGTTAAAATACTGGATTCCTCGTTGGAACAAAGAAGTGTCGTTTGTTTGTTTGTTTGTTTGTTTTTTTTGGTTTTTTTTTTTTGTGGTCAGAGAGTTTGAAACCTTGTGAAATCTACACAAGAATGATTGCTGACTATGGAGACAGTCTGGGTCAGAGAGACTGTATGACTGTGTAGATAGATTTCACAATGGAAGACAATGTCATTAATGAACCGCGTAGCAGGAGACGTTCAAGTGTGGTAAATGACGCAGTGCTTGTTGTCTTGTGTTCGCTGGCTGTGAACTCCATCGCGAGGTACTGTATGTCGGATGAAGACATCCTGTTGTCAAACATCAGTGTGATGTCATACAAGACCTGAGGTTTGCGTGAGTATCCGTAAATGACGCAGTAACACTGAAGATTGACAAGCTCTTCAATCACAATAGGCGACACACTTCTGATGAAATAGTCGTAGATTTCAACTTGAGTCCCGGTGCTGTATACACAATTATTGGCACGATGACTTCGACTATAGGGATGTGTGTAAGACATAGATCCCAAGACATCGTGTCCTTGATCACATACATGTACGGTAGAAATTTATCAGTAGTATTTGGATCGTCATGCTGGAAAAGGAGTTGCTTTTCTCCATCAAATTATGACATGCGACGAGTCCTGGATGCATCGTTACAAACATGACATTACGAGGCAATCGATGCAGTGAACACACCCTTTGACTCTGAATTTTTTTTTTTTTTTAAAGTTGCATATCCCTTACAGAATGTTACAGTCAACACCATCATTAATTTTTCAGCTGTTGTTGATGTTCTTGGCAAGATTATATTCAGTAGTTTGCCATTGCTTTCTGACCAACCGACACACATACCTCGTAAGTAACCAACGCAACGCGATCCGCTGCCGAATCTTTCGCAGATGTGTTCCTCACGTGGATATACGGGATTACGGAGAAAGTCGTTAACCTCCTTCTCCATGGAGACCGGTTGACTCTCATTTTTTTTTCATATCCTTTACAGGACATCGCTGTCTACACCAGTATCTTTCAGCTGTCTGTTGATTTCTTGGCAAGATTACGCTCAGTAGTTTGCCATTGCTTTCTGAACGGCCGGCTCACATACCTCGTAAGTTACCGATGCGATTCGATCCACTGCTGATTCTCACCGTCATCACGTTACCGACGAGAGTATACGAGATTACGGAGAAAAGTCGCTAACCTCTAAGCCAAGAATCCGGCTTACTCTCATTACGAAACAAAAATAATTCAAGAAACATGAATCCGTTGAGAAAGTCAAGATGCACATCGTTTGGGATATGAAAGGTCTTATTAGGCGCATTTCTTGGTGACTGGAGTGAGGTAGTGCCAGTGAATAGCATGCACAATGCGTTGAGCGAGATCGCATGCATCGACTGAGCGGAAGAGTAAACAACACTCATGAAAGGACGACTCGAGCGGAGACCGTCACAGGAACATGACGGATCAAAATCATCAAATATTCGATGTTGTCCAGGGGTGTCGGTTTATGTTTGACATAATTAGTTACTACGAGTATACAATTCACAGTCATTACAATCATGATATAAAATATTCCATCACTCAACAATCTCTTGCCATTGCCAACGCGGCTTATGATCCGTCTTGTTCCTGTGACGGTCTCTGCCCGTGTCGTCCTTTCAAGAGTATTTTTAACTCTTCCGCTCAGTCGATGCAAGGAATCTCGCTCAACGCATGGTGCATGCTCCACACTGGCACGAGCTGACTCCTGTCACCATGAATTGCGCCTATATAAGACCCTTCATATCCCAAATGATGTGCATCTCGACTTTCTCAACGCATTTATGTGTCTTAAATTATTTAATTTCGTAATCAGAGTCAACGGGTGTGTCCACTACATCGACTGCCTCATAGTGTCTTGTTTATAACGATGTGAGGGAGAAAAGCATCTCCTTCTCGATCATGACGATACAAATACTAATGATAAATCTCAACCATGTATGTTTGTCTTGAGGCCTATGTCCTACACACATTCCTATAGTCGAGGTCATCGTCTCAAAAAGTGTGTATACAGCACCGTGACTCAAGTTGAAATCCATGGCTATTTCATCAGCAGTGTGTCGCCTCTTGTGATTGACTAGCTTGTCCATCTGCCGTGTTACTGTGTCATTTGCCACACTTGAAGGGCTCCCGCTGCGCGGTTCATTAATGACGTTGTCTTCCATTGTGAAATCTGTCTACCCGTGCATACAGTCACTTCTGACTCAAACTGTCTCCATTATGAGCAATCATTCTTGTATAGATTTCACAAGTTTTCAAACTCTCTGACCACAAACAAAGCAAATGACGCCTTGTTCCAATGAGGATTCCAGTATTTTAACTGACAGCGATGGTCACAGACCATGAACGTTCCTACGTGTAACTAATCAGCTCGCAACACCAACACTAAACATACACACCCTTCTACATCTGATATTACACTTTTCATCAAAATCACGCTTGCTGTAGATTTGAGTACATCCATTTATGCGTGACATTATAAATATGGAAACTCGTGTTAATCTCTATAATGTGAGGTAAATTATTAATAAACATTTTCAATAAATAGGGGCATCTGGAATGGGAAATATTTAACCCAGGGATACAAATCATAGATTATGCCGCGAGGGAGACAAGAACAGTTATTATGGATGTGCACAATTTTTCAGCCTCTTTAAATGAGTGATATAAGTTGAAATAAATCTGTATTAATATTTTGCAAGTGTATGGACAATTTCTGACGGAGTGTCAAGTATTTTGAATATTCGTTCCAAAGTATTTAGATTCAACAGTAAGATATTTAACTCACTAGTTAATATATAACAACCAGATTGATGAAAGTTGAATGCATTATATCAAGTGTACTGTCCTTTTTGCTTATGTGGCTTTATTATTGTGTCACTTTAATTTTTGGCTGGCACATACGCATGTGCCTTGAAATAATATCATTTATGGTAATAGACACATTATTCATACTGGAATTGGATCCTAAATTAATCCCAAATGTATATTTAACTCAGGGATACAAATCATTGTTACGAACCTTCGAGAACAAATTCTTAAGACAAATCTTTGGGCCCATTAGGGATACACAAAGTGGAGAGTGGAAAAGAAGAAACAACAAAGAATTTATTATCTGTTTAAGTCCCTGCTAATCACTGGTATCATGAAGGCTAATAGACTGCAATGGCTGGGGCATATAGAAAGAATGGAAGGTAATAGGGAAACAAAACTCGCTTACACTCGGGAAATAAATGACCGTAGACCCCGAGGTAGACCAAGAAGACGGTGGAGAGATAATATACATACAGACCTACAAGTACTTAGAATAAGCAACTGGCAAGAGAAGGTCAACCAGAGAGACGAATGGAGACGGCTTGTATCTGTCGCAAAGAACCTCTATGGCTCGGAATGCTGAAGAAGAAGAGGCAGAAGAAGGGATACAAATCATAGATTAAGCCGCAAGGGAGACAAGAATGGTTATTATGGATGTGCACAATTTATCAGCCTCTTAAATGAGTGATATATCTTCTTCTTCTTATTCTTATTCTTATTCAGCGTTCCAAGCCATTGAGGTTCTTTTCTGCAGATACAATCCGTCTCCATTCGTCTCTCTGGTTGACCTTCTCTTGCAAATGAGTGATATATATTGAAAAAAAAATTTGTTTTTAATGTGTTTGCAAGCAGTATGTATTACCTTTGAAGATGCGCTAGTATTTTAAATGTGTCTTCTAATATATTTAGATTTAACGGTGAGATATTTAACGTAATAGTTAATATATAACAACCAGATTGGTATAATTTGAATCTATTACATCTAGACTAGCTTTCGATTATCTATATTATGACGATGATTATACATATTTATGTACTTTTTGACAGGCACATACGTATGTGCCTTAAAATAATATCAGTTACAGTAATGGAAACATCATTCGTAATGGAAGCGGATCCTAAATGAGCCCAAATATATTAAACTCCACGTTGAGAGATCGAAATGCCATGACACTGCTTGAAGAGGATGGGTACACTGGTCTGCACACTGGAGGGGGTGAGGCGGGAGTCACCCCTGCCCTGGAGGGTGGTGGGGAGGGAGTACTAAGGCTATCTTTTCTCAATGCGATTCTGGTTTTGATTTCTACAAGTAACCTTTTATCTGACTGTTCTAAGAACGCACTAACTGCTGATTGATCATGTTCAATTCTATATTATTCTCGTCCTCTAAAACTACTTGAGAGTTTTGGTCAGAGACCATGACTTTAGGAAGGGAAAATCCCAACTGAACCTCCCCGTGGTAGAGGATGGAAACACACCACGGTGTGGCTAACCCAGCTCTGGGGACCGAGTATCCACCGGAATAAGTGGACAACTCTGCAGCTGAGCAGAGCAGGGAACTCACTTGTCCTTACAGTCGGAAATGGCTGTCAAAGGCAGAGGTAAAAAGACCACCATGTGAATGTGGAAGTCAAGGGGAAACCACCACATTATCTTCCCAAGACTTCATGGCAAAACATATATCAGAGTTAGGGAACGACGTTAATGGCTGTCTTAGGACATCCTCGTCCGGTAGGGACAGTCATGAGCCACAGGTGACACCAGACCGTCATCCAGCTACTGATGGCAAAATCATAACTAAAATAAATAAATTTAGAGTAGGAACATGGAATGTTAGGACATTAAATGAGCTAGGAAAGTTGACCAATGTACTAAGAGAGATGGATAGCATGAAAATGAATATACTAGGCGTTAGTGAGATGAGATGGAAGGGATCGGGCAAAATTATAGCTGACAATCACACAATAATTTATTCTGGAGGAGATACACATGAAAAAAGGTGTAGGAATAATATTAGACGAAAAAACAGCCAAGTCAATTAATGGATACTGGTGTATTTCAGATAGAGTAGTTATGGTAAAAATCAAAGGCAAACCAATAGACATACATATTATACAGGTATATGCACCAACAACAAGCAGTAGTGATGAAGAAATACAACACTTTTACGACGAAATAGAAATGGTGATGGCTCAAATTGGATCACAAGAAATAAAAATAATACTTGGTGATTTTAATGCAAAAGTAGGAAAGGGGAAAATGGAGGATGTAGTGGGGAATTATGGTTTAGGTACAAGAAATGAAAGAAGGGAAAAGCTAATAGAATGGGCAAATATCAATGATATGATAATTGGAAACACATGGTTTAAACACCATAAAAGACGACCGTACACATGGAAAAGCCCTGATAAGAAAATACGCAACCAAATTGACTACATACTAATTAATAAAAGATTTAGAAATGCTTTAATTAATGTAAAGACAATGCCTGGTGCTGACTGTAATAGTGATCATGTACCACTATGTGGACAAATAAAAGTAAGATTAAAGAGAGGGAAAAAATGGTTAAGAACATGAGACTTAATAAAGAGGTTCTGAAAATAGATAAAGAACTGCAAGATCAATACAGAGTGACTGTGAAAAATAGGTACAATGCGATAGCTATAATACAGAATATAAATGAACAATGGGAAATGTTAAGGGACTCCATTCATCAAACTAGCAAAGAAGTATTACCGGAGAGAGGCAAAATAGCTAAGAAAAAATGGATGAATGAAGAAATCTTAAAACTGATGGACAAAAGAAAACAGAGTAAAAATGACAAACAAGAATACGCTAAGATAAATAAAGACATAAAAGATAAATGTGGGAAGGCTAAAGAAAGTTGGTTAAACGAGCAATGCAAAACAATTGAATTAAATTCCATTAATGATACAAAAAATATGTACAGACAAATCAGTGAGCTTACAGGAAGAAAAATAAGAATAATTACAGGGTGTTTGAAATCAAAAACAGGAAAGGTATTATTAGAGGAAGGTGCTATAATGAAGAGGTGGAATGAGTATATAAGAGAATTATATGACGGAGAAAGGGAAGAATTAACAGAAGATAGTAACTTAGAAGGTCCACCTATTCTGAAAGAAGAAGTCGCTGACGCTATGAAACATGAAAAAAAGGAAAAACAGCTGGGCCAGATGAAATCACAATAGAAGAATTAGAAGTGTTGGGAGAATTTGGAGTAGATATATTAACCAAAATGTTGAATGATATTTACAGTAGTGGATATTTACCCAGTGATATGCTGAAATCTGTATTTATAGCTATACCATAAAGACCAGGAGCAATTGATTGTGAAGATTTTCGTACAATTAACCTCATAAACCATATCACTAAGCTTTTACTCAGAATCATAATAAGAAGATTCAAAAAGAAAATAAAAATGGAAATTAGTGAAGAACAGTATGAATTTGTGGAAGGAAAGGGCACAAACAATGCAATTTATACATTACGGACACTAATAGAAAGGTCAATAGAGAAACAGAGAGACATATATTTGTGCTTCATAGATTATACTAAGGCATTTGATAAAGTAAAACATGATGAACTGATTAAAATGTTGGAAGATATCATCATTGATGGAAAAGATTTAAGAATAATAAAGAATGTTTACTGGAACCAAGTAGCAGCAATTAAAATGGGAAATAAAGAGGGTAGTTACGAACAGATAAAGCTAGGAGTACGACAGGGGTGTGTCTTGTCACCAGATCTTTTCTTATATACATATATATATGTATATGTATATGTATGTATGTATATGTGTGTGTATGTGTATATATATATATATATATATATATATATATATATATATATATATATATATATAATTGCGATCTCCGTCTGTCTGTCTGTCTGTCTGTCTGTCTGTCTGTCTGTCTGTCTGTGCATATGTCCTTTATGCGCTCGCGAACGGCCCATCCGATTGAGATGAAATTTTCTACACGTCTTCTTTTCATTCCAGCGCAGCCCACTGTCATATTTTTATAGTGTGAAATCGGCTGCTTACCCAATATTATTTCATTTGTCATTATAATTTCATATATCTCAGGGGACTTAACTCTGTAAAAGTTATTTCAAGGGGCATAACTTTTCTGTATAACTTATAGTCATATTGTGGCATCGTTTTCAAAGATTTATAAACTCTTTGTCCATAGTTATGTACCGGCATTTGAGTTATAATAAATAATGATACATTCTGTAAGGCATTTTTAAAGTTTTCATAAAAATAATGCATAATGCATAACATTGTAACTCATCTTTTTTTGCTTAAAGAATGAATAAATAATAGTTACCTTATCTCTATCAAGTTTGAAGATTTTATATTTCTTTACACTGTCGCCAACTCTAAGAAGACATGGAACAACTTCAGCCATTATTAAATCTACAGGCATATGCGTTATATTCCTCCTCCTCCTCCTCTCCCCTCCTCCACCTCCTACCCTCTTCCTCTTCTCCTCCCCCTCCTCCCTCTCCCTCCTCCATCCTCCTCTTCTCTCTTTCTCTTCCTCCTCCCTCTTCCTCCTCCCAGCTCCTACTCCTCCTTTTTCTTCTTCTTCTGCTGCTGCTGCCGCTGCTCCATTTACCCAAGTTAATTGTTGGGGAAGATGTAAAGATCTTTCAAGTGCTCTTTCTAATGCTTTTTGTAAGTTGGTCTTCGTTTATCTAAGGTTGTTCTAACTGCAACCAATAAATGATTAGACAGACAGACAGACAGACAGACAGACAGACAGACAGACAGACAGACAGACAGTCGGGAACGGGAACTTATATGACTACTCATATGAATTAAATGAGATGCTCCCCATCAGGGGCTGGGCGAAGCCGGGCCGGATCAGACAGATAGACAGACAGATAGACAGACAGACAGATAGATAGTCGGGAACGGGAACGTGAGCTTATATGACTACTTATATGAATTAAATGAGATGCTCCACACCAGGAGCTGGGCGATGCCGGGCCGGGTCAGACAGACAGACAGACAGACAGACAGACAGACAGACATACAGATAGTCGGTAACGGGAACGGGAACTTATATGACTACTTATATGAATTAAATGAGATGCTCCCCACCAAGGACTGGGCGAAGCCGGGCCGGGTCAGACAGACAGACAGACAGACAGACAGACAGACAGACAGACAGACAGACAGACAGTCGGTAACGGGAACGGGAACTTATATGACTACTTATATGAATTAAATGAGATGCTCCCCACCAAGGACTGGGCGAAGCCGGGCCGGGTCAGCTAGTGTATATATATATATATATATATAATATATATATATATATATATATATATATATATATATATATATATATATATATATATATATATATGTGCATATATATATATATATATATATATATATATATATATATATATATATATTTATATATGTGTGTGTGTATATATATATGTGTATATATGTATATATGTATATGTATATATGTGTATATATATTCGTGTATGTGAGTGCATGATTGTGTGTATGTATGCATGCATGCAGTGTATGCGAGGGAGTGTGTATTTGTGTGTGTGTGTGTGTGTGTGTGTGTGTGTGTAAGTATGTGTATATGGGTGTAGATGTGTGTATGTGTGCGTGGGGATATGTGTGTATTTGCGTGTGTATATTGTGTGTATGCTCGTGTGTGAATGTGTATATGCTTTCTTGCGCACACGAGGGAGTATGCATTTGATAGCGAGAGGGTGTGTGTCTGTCTGCGTGTGAGTTAGAGTGAAAGAGAGTGTGATATTGAGTAAATGAAAGATGAAGAGAGTGACTTAATGGGTGAAATAGTGATTGCAAGTGTGTGAGAGAGAGAGAGAGAGAGAGAGAGAGAGAGAGAGAGAGAGAGAGAGAGAGAGAGAGAGAGAGAGAGAGAGAGAGAGAGAGAGAGATGGAGAGAGAGAGGGAGAAATCAAATCAAATCAAATCAACTTTATTACTGTCACAAATTGGGCGCGCAGGCCCGTCTTACATTCGGCCCTTTCAATCACTCGTCTTTCGTTCATCAAGAGCATTATACATTTACATAGGAAGAAAAATAAACATTGTGAAATGAATGTTGTAAACATAAACAAGGCTAATTACCATGTTATGAAGCCCATCTCCCACCTATCCATACATCACCCCACCCACACAACCCCACTTACCCACACACACGCGCACCAAGGGACACATAAACACCCCCACCTACCCACACACACGCACACCAAGGACACATACATACCCCACCAATCGACCCATCCCCCCCCCCCCCCCACACTGCCCTCACCTGATCCCCCAACCAAAACACACTCGCCACCCACAAACATACCCCCACCAACCCACACATCCCACGCCCATCCACATCTTAACCCACACATCCTCTCCCCACCCACACCTCACACCCACCCATCCCTTAGCCACATCTCCATCGACAACATATTCCCCACCCATGCACACAATCCCCCACCAACCCACACATCGCACATTCCCCCCCTCACACAATCCCCAAACCATTTAAAAAAAAAACCCCCCCCAAAAAAATTCCCCCCCCCAAACCC